>CAJNDT010001680.1:0-62792 GCA_905221615.1 Symbiodinium sp. CCMP2592 | reverse complement strand
TTTGATGCCTTTTGGGGGATAGGGATACGTAAACCCTGTAAAGCCTTGAGCTTGCGGAAGCCTCAGAAACTCAGTCGGCAATCCCAGCAAACACCCTCTGAACCCTAAAACATTTCAGCCCTGAACTGACCCTATAAGCCCAAAACCCCAACGCAAACTCCTAAACCTCAAGAGCCCTTTACACCCTAATCAGCCCTCAACATAAACCCAAAAAACCCTAAACCCCAAAATGCTAAAAACTTCAGAACCCTAAGCCAGGTGCGCTGCACCACGGCGCCGCCCCCGATGCCACAGCCGGAGCCCTTTGCCTCGAGCTGCTGGCAGGTGTGCTGCCAGAGGCGAGGGGAAGGATTCCTTCGAGCCCTATATAGAGACCCAAATAAGTATGGTATCATTTTTGAGCGGTTTCTTATTGCAGTTATAGTATCATCCGGTATTATTTTGGGGGGACGGTACTATTTTTGGTTTTTCTTATTGCAGTTATGGTATCATACGTTACTATGTTGGGGGTTTCTTACTGCAGGTATGGTATCATACGGTACTATTTTTCGGGGGTTTCTTATTGCAGTTATGGTATCATACGGTCCTATCTTGGGGGGTTCTTATTGCAGTTATGATATCATACGGTACTATTTTGGGGGTTTCTTATTGCAGTTATGGTATCATATACCGCAAAACCCTATTCTAATCTAGGAGGATGCCCAGTAGTACCCTTATTCCCTTTTTGTAGTCCTAGGTTCCTTATAAAGCTACCCAATACCAAAAAGGGAGCCCTTGTTACTCCTAGGTTACTGGGCATCCTAGCCTGGTTGCTTAGGGTTTACCGTGAACCCCAGAAAGTTGGAACATGAATTTGGGAATAATTCGTGCTGGGATTCCTTATAACTTACCTTAGGGGCATGAGGATATCGATCTTCCAACTCTCTGGCTTCTACTGTAGGCTTAAGCCTCCGAAAGCCGCAAAGCCCCACAGCCCAAGAGCCTAAACCCTAAAACCCCAAAAGCCTAACGTCCAAGCTTAAGCCCTCCAGCCCTGAACCCTAAAGCAAGTTTGGTCTGAAACAGCAGGCTTCCGCGGTCAATTCGCAGGAACATCCGACTCCTCCCCTGGTATATATTTTGCAGCCCAAGTTCGATCGAAACTAGGTGCCCCGTCCCCACTCCTCCCCGCCCGGCATTAACCTAGTATAGGGGCATAATAGTTAGTTACCTATGCTATTTTGGACACCCTTATTATAATTATAGTATGGGGCCCCAAACCCTATTCTAAACATTAAGGCCCTTTATTACGTAAACCCCGAAGCTTGCAGCTTCAACGCCCTATCCCAGGCCCTATACAGCCCTATAAGCTCCGCACGTACATCCACAGGTGGAAGGAATTCAACAGCACGACTTTGGACCGCATGCCGCTCGACTTCAAGGCTTTAGAAGACCTTGGCTTGAATATATATATATATATATATATATGTTATATATGCATATATATATATATATATATATTTATTTATTTATTTATTTATTTATATATTTGTTTGTTTATTTATTTATTTATTTACTTATTTACTTACTTATTTATTTATTTACTAATTTATTTGTTTATTTATTTATTTATTCATTTATTTATTTATTTATTTATTTATTTACTTTTTTACATAATATGAATATAAATATGTATACACGTATATATATATATATATATATATATGGATTGTGATTGAAATCGTCCTATACGGCTGCGCAAGCTGTCGTCTGCAGGAGACAGGGGTTCAGCATAGCTTTAGAGGTGTGAGGTCTTGGGATTTCTGGCCTTCCGTTTCGGATTTCGGCTTGCGGGTTGGAGCCTGCTGGAGCTTCGCCTATGAGGGCTCCCGCTGCTGAGGCACTAAGAGGTGCAGGGTTTGGGTGATTTGGGTTTACGGATCTTGAACTCCAAACCCCAAACCTAAAGCTTTGGGCTGTTAAGTATGTAAGACTAGAAATTTGAATGAGAGTGAAGGTGACCCAATCCTCGGCAGGCCCCGATAGTATCTAGGGGTAGGGTGTTTGCACTGAAGGTCCACACTGGAGATCCATTCCGTGATCGTGGCAAACAGCTACCTTAGCTTCAACCACCTGGCGTGCATCACCATTGCAGCTCTGCGCGGTCTGTCAGACGGAGAGTTGCGGCAATGATTAATTTGATAAGCGCGAATAGTTAGTAATACTACTACATATCTCGTAGAAGTCTTACTATCACTGTATGATGTTTTGCTCCAAAACAGTTTTCTGAATTGTTCCCGTCCCTACATGAGCGTTTCTTTCTGGTCCCTGTTTACGGTGTCTGCGGTGACAGCAACCTCGTGCTGGCGCGCGACCCCGAGCAACCTGCTCACGGAGACCCGAGATCCAGGGCTTTGGGGATCGTTTGCGCTACACTAACGCTTCCTTGCATCCCCAACCCTACAAAGTACAGTAGTAGGTTATGACCCCTTAGAGGGTAGAGCCTTTAAAACCGCAGGTTTTCGGATCCCAAGGTCTAGACTGTCGCAGGGCCCCAGAAGATAATGTAGGGCCTGGGACGTAAGATTCAATCACTTTACAGCCTGCAAAACGTCACCCACCCTTCTGTCTTTGGTGGAATCAAGCTTCAAACCCCAATGTAGCTTTTCGGGCAGAGAAGGGAATGGGTTTGCAAATCCCACAAATGCAAACAATGCAAAAGTATTGGAGCGCGACTTGCGCAGGCCTAAACTGAATCTTGACAGAGCACGGCCACAAGGCCTCCGGAATGGCGGCAATTGGCTTGATCACAGATAGCACCTTGGCGAGAACGGATTCGAATTGGATTCGGGCTTGGGGCGGTCAGGGTTTTTAGGCTTTTCGAGTTAGGGATTGAAAAATCTTGGCTTGAGGTATTAGCTTGGTGGTTTCTTCAGCTTAGCAAATCCCTCAACCAGAAACTCCTAAACCAACCGCATACAGCTCCCAGTAGCCTGCCGTGCTCCTGCTTCGTTTCAGGCATGGGAATTTCAGCAGGATAAAAGAGAAAGCCTTAAACCCTCAATCTCAAGTCGAAAAGCCCCAAGCCCAGAACCCTTAGCCCCGAACTCCTGATCCTTTCTTGCCCCGAGGTAGCGTGTTCGTTCTGGCGGCCTTCTTTGTGTCGCCCTTAATGCAGATGGTCCTGGCACTTCGGCCCAAGAGAGCGCCAAATCTTGTTGGATCCCATCAGCCTAGAGGCCTCCATAAACCCGAATACGATGTTAGATTCCTTACTAGTTACTAGTATGTAATAGTATGATTTACCCCAAAGTCCCATTCGACTTTTTGAGGCCCCTATGTTATTCGGATGCCCTGTTCTCACATTGCAGTTGTTCGGATAGTGCTTTCCTCAGAATTATAGAGAGTTTTGCTGGCTGTTGAGCTGGGCATGGGCCAGGGTCACGTCTGCATCTAAACGGCCTCACTCAGTGCCCCCAGTTACCCTTAAGGTTTCGCGGTTTTTAGGGTTCAGAGTTTAGGACCCACAACCCCAGCCAAGCTTAGGGGTACTTAAAAAAATATTTGTTTTGACTTTTTGTTATTATAATCCCTAACAAACAGCTAAAATTATAGTTTTTGCTAGGGTTCTAAGTTCAGTATAGAATAGGGGACCCTAATATAGTACCCTCAATAGTAGGATCCTTATATTAAGGACCCCAAAATAAGGGATATGCCACGATTTGTGGTTGCTTGAAGGCTCAGCTCACGGGCAGACCACCTTTGAGCCGGTCGAGCTCTGAGCAAAAGTGGTATATCCCTTAAAAGTCGCCACATAACTCGATCCCTACACCATTTTGATATACATTCCCACTCGAAGCATTTTTCAACTTGGTGATTAAGTTCCCGATTGTAGAGCCATTATACTAACTTTTTTTGTTCTTCTATAGTCATTAAAGCCCCTAGCGTAGAACCCATCTAAGGCAACAGTGTGGGGCCTCACTGTGCAAGACCTCGCTCTGGCTTGGCGCGGCGTTCGGAACATGTTTCTGGGTGCAGCCTGGCTTAGATTAAAGAGTCCTTATGTCCTTAGTGCTACCTACCTTCATCCCGCTTTCTGAGGCTCCGATAAGCGGGCTCAGGGTTCGGGATTTAGGGTTTAGGGTCCAGGATTTAGTGTTGAGGGCTCAAGGTTGCAGGCTTAGGGCTGATTGTGGACAACCCAAACTCTCTTCTCTGGGCTGTTAACATAGACCCTCATATGAATTTGTAGGGACGCTTAGGGACGCTATACAAAAAGCTGCAGTAGATGTTGGTAATTAGCTAGGGGTTCGAACTTGGTGGTGCTTTCATGAGGGATCTTGTGGATCCTAACAGGCCTTGTGTCAGAATTTCCTGGTTGAAATCCAGAAGCTGGCCTTTTGGGTTTGTCTTCTGCGAGGTTTGTGCATGGGAATTGTGGGACCAAATTGCAGACCGAGTCACTGAGCAGCTCTACTGAAACCTTCAAACTCCGAGGGAGCACTCTCGGAACGTAGAGATGACGTCTTAGCACCTGTGTAGAACCCGAAGATGGTCAACTGTTATCATTCATCTTATGGGAGTTTCCGAAAATCGGGGTACCTTATTTTGGGGTCCTTATAATAAGGATCCTACTATTTAGGGTACCATATTAGGGTTCCCTATTTTCGGAAACGCCCTTATGCAGTCTGAATTGACCTCTACCCCCGAAGCCCTAAATCCCTAAGTTCCAGACATCAAAGCTGAAAGCCTCAAGCCGGAATCGTGGCTGCAGGCCATGATATGCCTAGCCCTGGGTGCAGTTTTCGGGTTGCCCCTTGGCTCGCGAGAGTGATTCGAATATGAAGGAATTAGAGGGGAGTAGAGGGATCAAAATGTGGGACCCCGGAGCTTCTAGGAGGTGTTGGGCTTCAACAATGCAGGGGATGGTTCAGTCGTGAGTAAAACAACAAAAACTTCTCTGAACCAATGAAGCTACGAGGATCCTCGGAGTCTTTTGCGGCGAGAAGGACCTCATCTCGCCCATCGGAGATTTCCGAGGCCATCGCGGCACCCCAGAACCCTAAACCCTGGTGACCTCGGCGGAAGCAGAAATTAGGGCCTCCAAAAAAAAACTGAACCAGCACTCGAGGTTTGGAGGACTTTAGGAAGGGAAGCTCACGAGAGTTGTGGAGGTGCGGGATTTACACGGCCGTTTTATGGGGGGCGGAGCTGTACTGGTTCATAGGGTTTTATAGAGCCTAATGGGTTTGGGCCTGGACCCTGACGTAGGGCGAAGGTAGGATTACGAGCTGGGTTTTAAGGCGCAGGTTTTCGCGTTTTGGTGGGGTTTGCTGTGGCTGTCGGAAGGCGAAGGCTACCCTCCGGACTTATGTTCTTTGGTCTGACCAATTTTACAGAGTCGAGTCTGGGGTGTAACTTCCAGTTTCCTAAAAAAGCCTTCGGTTCTTCGTTGCTTGCTCCACACGTGAGCCTTAGCACCTTTTAACTCTGAGTGTTCACTTGGCAGACGCCTAGAAGCTAAGCCCTGTAATCCCGCATGGCAAAACCTTTTGCACTGGCAAATCTTCGTGCATGACAAGTAATCCGTAATCAGATTTGTCAGGATAGATCTAGCCTTCGAGATACACTGTTTCCACACATCCTAAGGTCCAGGCTGCTTTGGGATTGGGGACCTCCAGTCCTACTAGAAGCCTCTTCTCCCCGCAAAGGCTCCACATCGTTCATCTCCATCAACACTCTTCAGATTACGTCGCGGGGCCCCCCCGCAGGCCGCATGGTTCGCAATGCGAAAATGTCGCGTTGCAGAGTCGCTTCTTTGTTGTCTTTGCCTACATCTCTTGACCCCGGACTCCTTCATGACTGCTGTAGAGTGCATTTACGGTTAGGGTAATCCTTGAACACTCAACAAGGGATCCCAGTTGTATGCGGGAGGGCTTGCTTCAGGCTCTCTTGGCCTAGGGGTCCGGGTGCAGGGTTGATGCCAAACACTTCGGGAGACAAGTTGGGGTTTGCTCTATTAAGTCCGGAAGATTTTGGAGATTGTTTTTGTACCGACGTTCCTGCACACTACTCGTTTTGTCGTCGGCAGCAGCGAAACAGAGCCTTCAAAATCCAGCCTGCAAAGTCCACCGCTGTGAAAGTGCCGTGAAAGACAGCAAAGAACGAGAGCTCAAATGTGTTGAACTTGCCAATTCCATCTTAAGGAACTACGCAGAAAGCAATCTTCTACACTGACGAGCATGGAAAGACAAGACAACTCCATATCCCAGACCAAACACCACACACGCTGCAGCAAGCTCTTTCAGCCTTCTTCCTTGTTTAAGGCAATGTGCTCATGTCTGCCATCGTTGCTGCCCTTTCCGGAATGGCGGTGGCATTAGGCGGCAATTCGGGCTCGCGGGTGCAGCTGTATTGATGTTGGGTCAGAGCGGGGTTCATCTTGCTTCTGTAACGGTCTGACATAGTTTGTCGCGTTGCTGCGCCCGAGATGGGAGTCTCCGAAAATAGGGGACCCTAATATAGTACCCTATAAACAGTAGTATCCTTACTATAAGGACCCCAAAATAAGGTACCCCCTAATTTTCGGAAATTCCCAGATTGCACCATCATGACGTCAGCAGCTCCGGGGCCTTATCTTCACAGTGAAACACGGAAAGTGCTCCCACGGTTTAGGGTTTAGGGTTTTGGGTTTAGGGTTTAGGGGCTAGACCCTGGACCCTACAGTGCTGCAAAGCTTCAGCTCGCCTGCGCCCGATGTACCAACGAGCCCACGCCCATAATATACAGGGCCTCGTAAAGCTAAGCAGCACAATACCCCCAAACTCTATATAGACCCCAAACCTAAACCCTAAACTCTGACCCAATCCAGAAACTCTGAAGCCCTAACTGTCACCCTTAACCCTAAACCCAGACAAGCCAGAAACCTAAACCATCCTAAACCCTGAAATCCGGGTTCAGGTCAGGGCTCTGGGATTTCCAGTGCACTGATCGGTGTATGCATCTCCACCTCCCTGCTGCCTCCCCTGGTGAACGCTGGGATGATGCGACGTGGCAGCCTTCGGAGGGCTTGGAGTTTAGAGGACTCTGCGCTTAATCCTCGAAAACTTCGTATCTAGCCATGCCGGACCTATGCAGTCATGTTGAAGGGTGGTACTTGTAGCTGGGGTCGAGAACCAAAGCGTTCTGGGCTGCCTGTAGCCCTGCATCCCAGCCAGCCTTGCTGTTGGACTTAATATAGGGGCCTCACTGATTACCTATACAATTTTGGGGTTGCCTGATTATACTTATAGTATACTGCGCTCCAAAACCCCAAGTCCAATCTGAGGTGGACTTTGCAGACGAGCTTCCCCAAGCTCCACAACAAAGGAGGCTACTTCCTCAGCGAGCACCTTGCCGGTTGAAGCAAGGGGGGCGGGTTCTCACATTTACGGTTCAGGGCATGAAGTCGCAGAGGGTTCAACCATACGTTCCATATATATATATATATATATATATATATATATATATATATATATATATATATTTATATATTTATGTAAATATATATATATATATATATATATATACATATATATATACATATACATATACATATACATATACATACATATATATATACACACACATATCATAACAAATGTATATAATAGGTCTGAGTTTAAGCCGGTACACATGCACCGTCTGCAAAGCTTATGGATCCCTATGTGCGAAGCCGCTGCCGGATTAACGTGGTACCGCAGGCGTTTGGTACGTCATTCGCGTTGTTTTTTTGTGGTGGCCGGGACTCGTCCTAAGGCCTCGCGAAGCTAGACGAAGTGTGGACATACAGATACTAGCAGTCACTGTCCTTGTCGTCGCCACAGTGTCGGAATCAAAAGCCCTTAACCCTAGACCCCTGAACCTAAGCTAAAACCCTCGATCCTTCAATCCTTGAAGCCCCCAAACCCAGCAGTCCTACCGGCTCAAACTCTCCTGGCCTCTTCAGAATTCCGCTCGAAGACATTCGCTAGAGCGGGAGCTGAAATAGGGTTTAGGGCCTCGGGCCGACCCCCGAAACCTTAAGCCCAAGGGTAAAAGGAGGGACCCTTAATAAGGACCCCTAGGTATATACCCTTAATATAGCTATTATATACCCATGAAAAAGCCCAATTTAGGGTAGGGGTCCCCATTAAGGGTCCCTCCTTTTCCCCTTTGATTAAGGCTTTCCGCACTCCAAGACATCTCAAGCAGAGTACCTCCGTGAAAGTAGGTCTGCTCGATCGTACCCTAAGACGCTTGTTCCTGTTTTGGGGACTCCTTTATCCTTTTAAGACCCTCAAAAACTTGCCTCTAAATTATCCACCCTACGGGACCCTGTTTGATGGACAGCAGACTTCGTAGGGTATGAGATGATGTGTTGTGAGTAGGCTACTACCAGGTAGACCCCCAGTAAAATCAGCTAACGCTCTGCACTTGCGTACAAAGCCCTCGACACCCAAACCGCTCCCAAACGACCCCTTAAGTGGACCCTGAACCCTCGAATCTCGATCCCTAAGAACAACTGTTCAACTTGCTAGGTCTCCTGGACCCCAAATCCTCGACCACAAAGAATCGGCCCTACATGGTAACCCAAGTCTTAGAGCCCTGAACCTAAGCCCCTAAACCCTAAACCCTGAACTTAAACCCAAACTCTTTACCCACTAACATCCCCAAACCTTATAACTTATAACTTTAAACCCCCCCAAGGATCGGCGAGTTCTCGGTGTATCTTTACTTGTCAAACATTGCCTGCATCGTCGCCTTCTCTTGGGCTGCTTTTAAGTCCCTTGAACTGCAATGGCAGCCTAAAATCGGCACCCTGTGGTTAGGGAACCTCAAAAAAGACCCTTATTTGAACAACCACCCAGACTAGTCTTTGGTTTATGGAAATGTTTATAGGGCGTTCTTGAGGGTTGTGCAAGGGTTTCATGTGTTTGTTCTTTGCGTGTGTTGTGTTCAGGTGAGGGTTCGGAGTGTCGGTTTTAGACTGCGATGTTTGGGGCTTAGAGTAGGCGTCTTTGGGCTTGGGTCGTGGTCCGGGGCTGCAGCTTCAGATAGGAGACTCTTTCCAGTCGAATATCTACTACACCTATGTTTTTGTTCTTCATCCCTTCGGTAGTTGAGAAGCAAGAAAAGCTCAAATTTACAGCCCTTGGACAGCGTCGCAACAAAAAGCAGAGCGTGAAGGGCTTGCAGGTAGTCGGAGGTCAGGAATGCTTGGATCTCGAAGTTGGATTTGGGGCTTAGAGCTGGTAAGTCTTCAGGTTAGAGTTCGTGATCCAGGGGTTTAAGGGCCCCGACCCAAGGCCTCACGCGCTTGAAGTGGTAATGTGGATGATAGCCCTTAAAACGACCCTCAACTTGAAACTCTTATACTGTGAATAACCCTCAGCCAATCCAAGGACCCTACCTTAACCCCAACCCTATCACCTCCCCTAACGGTCGGTTGAGGTGTTGGGGCTTGGGGTTTAGATTGTTGGCTCCCTCCCTTCTAGACAAACAAGACCAGGTTTAAGCATATCGGCGGCCGCACCTTGCGGCCCATGGCCCGCGCAGCAGCCCTTCAGCTCAGCAAAGGCTCATGGATAGTTCTTCAGATTTGGGATGTGGGATTCGAGCAAACTATGGGTTCGTACTTCGTGCAGAGCATGGTGGTTGTGGCAACAGAAGCCTCCTAAGGATCTGCAAGAGGAGGCAGATCCAGCCATGACCTCAGAATGTTGGCCTCCGCTCTAGAACATGGACGTCGGAGTAATCGGAATGGGTATCCCGGAACCCTAAACCCTAAACCGTTACGGTATCCCCCTTATCAACCCTATGTAGTTAGAGAGGGAGGAGTCGGCCCAAAAGTCATCTTCCAAAGGGGGATGAAGTCAGCCCTTGGGCGGAGAGCTTCTGCTGTTGACACTTGTGCACCATGTCTCTGTGGTTCATGAAACCCGGCCCTCAAATAAAATATACAGTATAGAACACACAATATACAATATCTCATAAATCATAATTATCTTAATATATTACCTTTTGAAGCCAGGCACCTTAAACTCTCATGAGTCGACGTGCTCTCTGCAGCGTCAGTGCTCCGCGTGCTAAGCCCCACCCCAAAGCCTAGGTGCCCTCCCTAGGTGCTGTTATACAATGCATTTTCCCAAAGGGGTCAAGGTACTGTCATGGGGAATACCTTCTCAACTCATAATGGTAATTCCTTGTATAGAAACCCTACATTCTCGTATTTAGGTACTTAGGACGCTTATGGATTGTATATGTTACCTGTTACAAACTACGCCTTCTCTATACTGTGTATTATGTATTACAGAGCCCCACGGTGAAGACCGTGATAATCCGTGATCTCGGAGTCGCACCAATCTAATCTTGGCCCGAGGCTCAGATTGCACCGCGGGTGCTGCGCACTTTCAGCCGCGTCTCTTGGTGTGTCTTAGGGCTATTCTTCAGTATTGGGGTTTAGCCTGAGGGCTTCAGTTTACGCAGTTGAGTTCAGGGTTTAGTCGGGTTTAGTGGAACTAGTTGCGGGTTTAGGCGTAAGCTTGAAGGAACCGATCCCTTGGTGATAAAGATTGAGACCCAAATGCATCCGGCATGGGAGGGTTTTCAGGTTTGTTTGTGACGCCAGGAACATATCTTGTGCCTCATGATGGACTCTACAATGGCCCCCGGTATGCCACAAGGATTTGAAAAGTTTACACCTCAAGAGCCATATTATGTGCGCAACCCGCAGGCCCTGCATGCTCAGCCTGAAATCCGAGTCAAACGTTGTTTGAGTTTGCTGCTGAGGACATGAGCGCAAGGGGCACTGGCACCCAGACCCAGCTCTTGTGAAGCACTCCTTTCTCACAGCAGCTTCGTGCCCAACCCTCAAGCCCTACAGCACATCTGCACCAGGTTTAGGAAGAGGGTTTCGGCTGTGGCGGTTGTGAGGAGTTTCGTTTCACAAGAGATCGTGTGTTGGGTTCGGGTTGTGGTTCTGAGGGTTGGATTCAAGGGTTTGGTCTAGATGTAGAGGTGTAAATCTACCTGAAGCCCTAAACCTTCAACAAACCCTATAATAATACCTCCCACGTGTCGTAGTCTCATCAAAGAGTCCGGAGCCGTTAACCCTCAACCCCCACCTGAAGCCCAGATGCCTAGACCCTAAACGCGAAGCCCTAGGCCCCAAACCCTAAACCCTAAGCCCTAAACCCTATAAGCCCTAAACCCCAAACCCTAAGCCCTAAACCCTAAGCCCTGAACCCCAAACCTTAAACCCTAAGCCCTAAGCCCTCGGAGCCCTAAGCCCTCGGCTCTGAGTAACACTAAGCCCTAAACCCTCATATCCCGCCTTCAAGTGCCCTAAAACCACATTTGACCAACTCTCTCTCTCTCGCCTTCTTGGGGCGACCGGCAGAGATCGAGGCAAAAGCTCAGTGCACTTCTGCAGGGATTGTCGTATATTGTCATAGTTATAGTCTAACTATGGTATATTATTCTAGTGTCTATCGTATATTATGTTTATAGAAACGGTATATTACTATCGTGTATTATTATCAGTATATTGAAGTTTGGAGGATGGAGATCGACTGTTCGCAGATCTATCTCGTTTGAGATTAAGGCTACTCCGCCCAGGGACTCAACCCGCAAGTAGATGTGGAAAAGCACCTTGCAGGGTAATTACCAACATAAACGGCAGGGTATGGTTCAGATTTTGAGGATGTCGATCACAACAGCCCTTAAGGCTCCGCTACGTAGGCATTTGCCCAGAAGTGCCAGAAACTTCTGCGGAGTTGGAGGTCTAGCTTCAACAATTAGTTCAGGACTGTCTCACAGCGGAGTTGGTGGCTTAAAACGCCTACAGCGTTAATCGATGATGCTTCGCATCACTGTCATTGTCACCACCATCAGCATTAACAGCATTTGGCAGCTATGACCGTGATGGTAGCAACACACCGGCGACACCATTCTCGATATTGTGAGACTCATAGCAGCCAATTTTAGTATTATTAATACTATATTTTATAGAATCAGAAGGGATGATCAGGTCACGCTCAGACCCTGCTCACCAACAAGCAAGTCCCATGGCCCAAGCTGCTAACACGGCTAAGTTGCCTCAACGACCAGATACCCCTACGCACCGAATCACCTAAACCCTACACCCTCTTACTGCAACCTAAATCCCCAGGGCTCCATGTTCTATATGAAACCATAAGGGAAATTAAGAACCGTCGTAAATCGCATCTTCATCCGCGGTCGTTGGGAGTCTCGCAGGACGGCGATGGTGAACGCGACTTTCCAGCCGGGAGCAGACCAAGGCGCGCCACAAAACCCAAACCCCAACCTGTAGGGCTCGGGGTTGAGGGGTTTAGGGTTTAGGTTCTAAAAAACGGAAAATCATAAACCCGAGAAGCACGAAAGATATAACATTCTTGAGTTCTAAAGCCCCCAGCCCTCCTGATGCCTTGAATGCGATAGGACCAGTTCTAGTCGTTTTGTGGTTTTCTACCATGGTGGTGGGGCAGGGTTTCGATGGGGCGTGAGACCTTGCTGGGATACAGCGCAATGATAGCCCCTGATTGCTAAGCCCCCTTTGCCTCAATAAGGACGGTTAGTTGAAGCAAGGATTTAGGTTAGGGTTTAGATTTTCCCAACAAGGATATGTAGTTAGTTGCAGCACCTGAAGCGGCAGGGTTGGTTTGGCGAAGGGTCTTTGTCGTAGTTTTTGCGATGGAGGTCAGACGGTCCAGGAGGTTGGCGGCCAGAGATGGTTTGGGTGTTCAGGGTTCAGGGGTTTAGGGATTTAGGGCTTTAGGGTTCAGGGGTTTAAGGTTTCATGGTTTTGGGGGTAAGGGGTTCCGGGTTTACGGTTTGGGTTTGTAGGTTTCAGTGTTTGCGGTTTGGGGGTGCTCGGGTCGATGGAATTGTGAAGCTTATACGACTTGAAGTCCCTAAACCCTAAACCCTAAACCCTAAATCATCCTAAACCCTAAACCCTAAACCCTAAATCATCCTAAACCCTAAGCCCTTTTTGCTAACTGCCCAGACTCCAGAGCCTGCACCACTAAACCAGAGAGATGCTCAACACAGAACGGTGAAGCCTAGGCTGCTAATTCCTAAACCGCAAGGCCTGAACCTTAACCCTTATGGAAGCCATTGAAAGTATAGTGTATACCCTAAAGCCTATGCCCCAAATCTCCAATCTCGCTCCTTCCCATCCGATTGGCTGATGGAAGGCATCATGAGGGCGGCGGCGGAAGAGGCTTGTGATAGGGGCACGGGTTCTATTTTGGGGTTTGAGACATTTCGGGGTTTGGGCGTCATGGGGCGTTCTGTCGTGCTCTGCTTGACTTTCTGGTTTTCTGGGCCGATCGCAGAAGAGGTGCTTCCGAAGCGTTCTTCAGGAAATTATCCTTTTGTGGAATACCTACTAGGTCACATGTAGAGGACCGAAACGTCCTGCAGAACGCAGAGGTTATACTTTGCGGCCGAAACTGTGAGTGCCGGCTTCAAGAGGCCTGAAAGACTTCGAACAAGCTGTTCTTCGTCGCATAATTACGTACACAACCACACGCGCTAGACCCTAAACCCCTGCTGCATCCTAAGCCTTCAGCCCTTCGGTTGATGATATAATCCTCCTGCCTTACCCACAAGAAGGAACCTGACTACCATCATTCCGATACTTTAGGGGTCCTTAAGGCAATGCAGGATATATATATATATATATATATATATATATATATATATATATATATATATATATATATATATATATATATATATATATATATCAACAGTAGTTGCGCCAAGCATCGGAGCGCCCAAAATCCGAGAGGCACTGCGCGGCGGAAGGCTCGTTCTGTCCGAAAGCGACCGTGTAGCCTCGCCCTTACCAGGTTTCAGAGCATAGATTTTAGGATCATGGGACTTAGTAAGGTTATAAGTACCTTAATTGGGGTTATAAGTATAGTTACCCTAATTATAACCCTAGTTACTAAGTCCCATGATCCTTTAAGTAGGTTTTAGGATCATGGGGTTAATGTGGGAACCTGATTAAGAAACCCTGGGCCTATAATCCCCAAATAGCAGGATTCATATGAGGAACCCTAACAAAGGCCCAAGGTTTCTTAACCAGGTTCCTAACACATTAGGGGTTTTGGGCTTTAGGGGTGTCCTGATACAGAAGTCAGCATAACTACCTACATTGTACTCTGGGGTTGCTTATTATAAGTGTACGACAATCTGCTCATATCTGCTCCCTATTCTATAAGATCCTATATCAGGTTTTAGGCTCAGTGTTTGCAGATGTTTGCGGGGCTGAAAATATCTAAACTTCCAGTTCTGTATGTATGTATGTATGTATGTATGCCGTATGCATGTATGTATGCATGTATGTATGTATGTATGTATGTATCCATGTGTGATCATACATACCTCTGGATTTGAAGGCAGTTTTTGATTGAAAGTCGCGGATGTCCACACACGTTGTACGGATGCAACTACGCTTTAGAACTCTATCTCTCTCCCTCTCTCACACACATACAGACAACTCATGCTTTCATGTCACCCTGTGAAAATGGCACTGTAGTGGGGCCTGTTCTGTCTGTGTACATATACATGCACACATACGTATACATGTACTTACACATACACATACACACATATTCAGATTGTCTGCTTGTATATCTGTGCATATAATTCAAAGAGACAATTCAAAAGAAAGAAAGAGGGAAGGAGAGAGAGTTAGCGAGACATAGAGAAAAATGAAAGGCAAAGCGAGAGAGGGGAGAGAGAGAGAGCGCGCTTCAAGTCTACATTCGGAGAAGCCTCAGATCCCAATGCAAGAGCTGCAAATCCTACGAAGAAGTCTGAAGCCTTCAACTTCAAGCTTTCCGGAAGCCCAAAATGCTGTGAACCGTGAGAGCCAAAACAGAGACAAAAGGAGGTCACGAACAGAGCCTACTACTACTACTACTACTACTACTACTACTACTACTACTACTACTACTACTACTACTACTACTACTACTACTACTACTGAACCTGAGACCTCAACCTTTACGACATCTGCAGTCTTGTCCCCACAAGGTCAACTTACTTGCCGCCCTGCGTCCCGGACTCACGTTTTCGGGCCCTCTCTTGGCCTTTGTTGGAGTTTAGGCTGGTGTGCACAGGGCTGTTCAGATGGTCCTGAAGCGTTGGGCTTCTGGCTGTTGAGGCTTTCGATGTCTTTGTGGGTATTGGGCTCTTGCTGTCCGCAGGCTGCTGGGTATCATTGGGCTAAGTTGTGGCATAGTGGGCAAGCCCCAAATCCGAGCCTCAGCTGTGCCAAGCGTCGCCCCACGCCAAGCATCTAAGATGGTGAGGATCAGCTGCAGGCAAACCACCAAGCTGAGCACCACGAGCACCAGCTGCACCCAGGGCGGCGGAGCATCATGAGTATCAGAGCACCGAGGATCTCCGAACAAACAGTCACCCCCAAGCCGAAAAATCATGCGGATCAGCTTGTAGTCAGGGTCCCCCAGCAACACGAGCAACAGCCGAGCAAAGCGTCACCCCGAGCCGAGCATCAGGAGCATCGGCCCAGCTGCACCCAGGGTCACAAGGCGAACATGACAAGTGCGGCTCACCTCAGGCGAGGAGTCTTGAAATGAGCCGGAACAGAAAGAGTCGAGAATCAAAAGGATCAGCCGCATCACGTACGGCCCCAGAGCTATTGCCCGCTCTACGGATCGTAAGTTCCTCCCGCAGCTCTTGGAAGAAGATCAGAGCTCCTGAGAGCCAGCATTGCTTTCCCAGCCCAATGCAGGGGCCTTAATAAATAGAGTAGGGCTTCGGGGCCCATTATACTATAATATGATTGTAATGAGGAACCCCAACATGGTATAGGTAGTTATTGAGGCCCCTAGTTGCAGAATCTTCTGCAAAGCCCTATAAGCCCTTGGACCCAAAACCTCTGGGCTTAAATCCTTCGAGCCCGAGCATTAAAGCCATCCGGAGCTGCCAAAGGTATAGAGTCCCCAACCTAAACCCCTAAACCCCCAAAACCTCAACCCCTAAACCCCTGAACCCTAAAGCCCTAAACCCCTGAGCCCTAAAGCCCTAAACCCCTAAACCCCTGAACCCTAAATCCCTAAACCCCTGAACCCTGAACCCCTAAACCCCTGAACCCTGAAGCCCTAAACCCCTGAACCCTGAACCCCTAAACCAAAGGCCACGGAGGCTGGCCCGAGTGGGCTGAACCCACACAGGCCGTGGTCGCGGTCCGATGTTGCTTTGGGGTCTCGGGTTGAACTTTCAGGGGCAAGGGGGATGTAGTGCTTAGGGATGTCTAGCGCTTAAGGTTTATAGGGTTTAGGGTTTAGGGTTTAGGGTTTTAGGGTTTAGGGTTTAGGGTTTAGGGTCTGGGATTTAGCTCTCAGGGGCAAGGGGGATTTAGGGTTTAACTAGCGTCTAGGGTTTAGGACAAAGCTTTCAGGGGCAAGTGAGATGCTGGGACTCGAGTTGGGGTCAGTACGCTCACTGCCTGAATAGTTTGTACCCTAAACCCTCAACCCTTTACACCCTTAGGAGTCGGCGCTTCTCACGCAAACCCGAGTCGAATCGCCTGTATAGGTCTCTTTGTCTGGGATCTTGCAGCTACAGTTTGGGTTCAGAGTTTTAAGTGGCACAGTATGAGCCAATATCATGTGTGTATATATGGGCGCACCCCTATTTGGGGTCCCCTACGTTTTTCGCTACACCATGTGACTCGGTTATAACCACCAGACTAGGTTATAACCAGCCGACTAGGTTATAATGAGGTGTACGTCATCGACTACAGTATTATATCCGGTTTGAAGACTAACCCGGGGAGTTGCAACAACCCATGCTTTCAGAATGCTGAAGCCCGCACAACGCTAAGAATTCTATGACACCCTCGTCGAAACCCTGTTACAATGTGCTAAAATCCTTGCCTTGAAGCCGTCGATATATCTTCGTAGTTCATCTTTGTGTGACTGTATCTAAACCGCTGTATTTCAGCTTTTTCCGACAAGCGCGCTGTAGTCATTAGTCTGGTTCAGTCATTCCTTATCGCGAACTAGATTTTGGAACGAGAAGTTTTCCATCTTTGTACTGTAATGCCGCAATCCCATCAAATTCTCTGTTGTTGGACGCATTGCTATGACGTTTTGGCAAGCTGATAGCTTTCAATGACATATCCCTGTGCCCCTATGTGATTGCTTTTAGACACTGGTATATTCAGTAGGTATGTTTGAGTGGTGCATTCCTTAATTCCGTATGACGGCTGCCCCAAGCCAAAATTGAAAACTTGCACACTACACAAGCTTAGCAAACGTTGTACAGTGTTTTTCCTGGGGGACGACATGAAGCATCGCTTCTTAGGCTTGGCACTGTTTCTATATGCTGAGTGATGAAGCCTGTGCTTTTTGTATCAGCATACCTTAACCATCACGTAAAGCCGACTGAAAACCATAAGGCTACATCTTGCTTGTTCGAATTTCTGTTTGTGTTCTTGTGAATATTTTCTGAAGGTCGAATAGAAGCCATTGTTCCCAGTCCAGAACGTGATCCTCGTTTTAGAAAAAGTCGTAAACACACACCGAATCACTCCTCGAAAGAGGTTCATCCATGTAGTTGGAAATAGCATTGCTAGGAATTTCTACCTACCGAGCGAGGAAACCTAACAGTTTGCAAGTTGCAAATTTTGTTTCGCTCACCACACATATGCTTATCAGTTTTGTCTCATCGAAATCCTGCTTCCTTGGAACGATGTTTGAACATAACGTTGCAACCAGTTCGCCTATGTACGATGTGATGAAACCTGACCACGCTGTAAACTTTGAAATACTATCTCTCCCTACAATGACGTCGTCTAAGTCGTATCTCAACTTTCTGTGTACCGTGATATTCCAATGTTGACAACACTTACTGACCTACTGTAATCCCGATAGAGCCCCTTCATCTTCCGCATTTTGATTCCTGGGTCAGTGACATGTTAGCGGCTATTCTCTCAATGTGTACATAGATCTCATAAACCCGATGTACTGGAACGGACAGACCATTATGTAAAGTCCGCCATCTAGCCTTTCCGCTAAAGTTGGGGAATGCGCATATGGTCCCCGGAATTATGTTTGTTACACAGCACTGCATCATACCTCAACAACCGAATACATGCCAATGACCTCGGACCCTCTATTCTTCTAGTCCTTGTTTAGTTTCATTGCGGCTACATCCCCCCTGAAACAGTGGCACAGATTTGCTTCGTAAGGTTTGTAGTGTGCAACAAACAATAAAGGCACCCCAATTTACAAACCACAACCCTGGTATGTAAGCCCTCCGGTGTTTCGACACAGTTTACCAATATTGCAGGTTCACCATCAAGTGTTGGGTTTGTTTGGGTTTTATTGCTTAGGGTTTGGGCCTAGGGTTTGGTGGAGACATAGACTTAAACCATCAAACCAATAAGCCAATCCATTTGGTCTATAGGGCACGGCGGGAGTCTTCAAACCCCTGAACGTATTTTGCAGCCTGGTTACAACCTCTGTCCCCGGTTATAACCAGGACACCTGCATAGTAGGCGGCCCTAGGCCCATCACTAAACCATTAAACCATTGACAAACCATTAAATTAGTACACTGTTAAACCAATCCTTTCCCCCAATGGACCCAAACCAATAAACCAATCCTTTTGCCCCATACCACTGAACCATAAAACCATTAAACCAATCCCTTCACCCCATACCACTAGACCACTAAACCATTAAACAATTAAACCAATCCTTTCCCCCAATGCACCTCAACCACCAAACCATTAAACCATTAAACCAATCCCTTTACCCCATACCAGTAAACCACTAAACCATTAAACCATTAAACCAATCCTTTCCCCAATGCACCTAAACCACTAAACCATTAAACCATCAAGCCAATTCCTTCGGCCCAGACAGGGATGTGTCTCTCTCTCTATAGGGGGAAATGATAGGTTTAATGGTTTAATGGTTCAGTGGTATGGGGCAAAAGGATTGGTTTAATGGTTTAATGGGTTAGTGGTATAGAGCAAAAGGATTGGTTTAGGTTTTAGGTTTAATGGTTTATGGGTTTGGGTCCATTGGAGGAAAGGATTGGTTTAATGGTTTATTGGTTCGGGTCCATTGGGGGAAAGGATTGGTTTAATGGTTTAATGGCTTAGGTGTGCAAAAACCCAGGGGACCCCATATAGGGGGGGTACCCGTATATATATATATATATGTATGTATACGAAAATTTCAAGTTGTAGATTCTGGATTGAATATTCTGGGTTTGTAGCATAGGGCTCAGGGGTGCTTATGGGCTTGTATCGCTTATGGGGTTTGCAGGGTTTTTGGTTCTAGGGTTGGAGGAGTCGCTGGTGCATCTTCCAAGAGCCTTGCTCGACCTCCTGCTGCTTTGAGCCAAGGACAAGAAGAAGTAGTAGTAGTAGTAGCAGCAGAAGTAGAAGTAGAAGTAGTAGTAGTAGTAGTAGTAGTAGTAGTAGCAGCAGAAGTAGAAGTAGAAATAGTAGTAGTAGTAGTAGTAGTAGTAGTAGTAGTAGTAGTAGTAGTAGTTGTTGTAGCAGCAGTAGCAGCAGTAGTAGTAGTAGTAGCAGCAGAAGTAGAAGTAGAAATAGTAGTAGTAGTAGTAGTAGTAGTAGTAGTAGCAGTAGTAGTAGTAGCAGTAGTAGTAGTAGTAGTAGTAGTAGTAGTAGGAGTAGGAGTAGGAGTAGGAGTAGGAGTAGGAGTAGGAGTAGGAGTAGGAGTAGGAGTAGGAGTAGTAGTAGTAGTAGTAGTAGTAGTAGTAGTAGCAGCCCCTGAACCCGGCTCTGCATACCCTAACCTCACCGCTGCGGACATGGACCGAGATCCTCTTCATGACAGTGTCCTTGAGGATGCCACTGCAGCTGAAGGGGCCGAGGAAGAAGATGCTGAGAGTGACAATGCTGAGAGTGACAATGTGTCGGCTCCCACCACACCAATGACGGCGGCAGAAAGGGCACACCCGATCACTGCACCTCCGCTCCATGGCCCACCAGCTGGACCTCCTCCACCAGAGCCAGTTAATGCTCCGATGACCATGGCCCACTTCCGCGCTCGCAGGACAGAACCCAGTGCAGGATCCTCGGCCTCAGCTGGTGTGGACTCAATGGGCATTGCTGCGACTTGGCCTACACGAGTTCCGCAGCATGCAGCCGAGGGAGCCCCAAGGTGGCATCGCACTCTGGCGGCTAATGTCCTCCACCACCTCCAGCTGACTGGACCGGCCCATGTGCGAGCCCCTGACTATGCCGAGGTTGCCACATGGAGGTCCCTCCTGATCAGCCTCAGGGAGGCCACGCCGGCTGAGGAATATATGCTCGAGCCAACCAACCCTCAGGACCTTCGCAATCCCCTCTTCGATCCACCGGCGGATGATGAAGACAATGACGATCAAGAGATGGACGGGATGGAACAGGCACAGGAATCAGAGGGGCCTACGCACGACCCCAACACCTCGGACTCTGACTCCGAGAGCGATCACGACGGGACCACAGCAAGGCCTCCCTCTACTACCACGGCCCCTGCCCTAGAGACGACCTCCACTACTTCAGCAGCACCACCTCCAGGTGACCATCTGCCTCCGGCTGACTCGGCAGATATGGAACCTGCTGCAACAGGCATGCTGTATGAGTCGGAGGACGGGTTAGTTTGTTTTGACCTGGCACAAGCCACCGAATGCCTACATGCCACCCGGGAAAGGCTTCATATGTATCGCGAGGACTCAAGTCGTGCTCGACAAGCAGGGTTAGCAGACCCACCAGTAGGTGGACCACGGTCCCGATCGAGGTCCCGTTCACCAGCACCGGACTCGAGCTCCAGGTGGGCACCCAAGGCTTCCCAACCCATAAGCCCCCTCATGCTCATAGTCCTGGCCAACATTGCCTCGACTACTGCCCGCCACGACCTGACTCCTAAGTCCCCGCCTGCCCATGCTGCCCCTAATGCAACGCACCATCCCTCAGGTGAAGCCAAACGGTTCAGTATGCGGTGCCTACCAGTTACAAAATACCGGCCTTGCCCGCTCTTCCTATGGTCACTTCTACGGCTCTTCCAGTGCAGCCGGCTCTCACCATGGCAGCCGAGACCGGCCCTCCCATGCAAAAAAGTGGAGACACTGCATGCAATTGCCCGGGTGACACTGCTCTGCACTGCCGTTGTATGGACCTGTCTTGCCAGAGCCTCTTTGCTGCCACATGGACCCTTCTCCAGGTACCCCTCGGCCAGCTGCCTGGCACATACCTGTGTGCATCCTCACAGCGAGGCAGGCCAATCCACCCAACTGTGGGTGCTCATCCCAATTGCCTTCTCCTTGCCCCTATGCTGGCCCAGGTCAACCAGCAGGCACTGTGGTGCCCACCAGGTGGCCCAGCCATGTGCTGGAAGAGAGGCAAGTCTCTCAGTCATAGCCACCGCAGTTCGTGGTACCGATTGCACCCTTGCAGGTGCTTCAGCCACTGTCACGGCATCTGCCACATCTCCTTTACCGAGCCGCTCGGGTCCCAAGTCCCGAGGATCCCATGTAAGCTGGTTGCACAGACTTCTCATTTACTACATGCAACTTCAGTGTGTGACAGCTGTGGGATCAGAAGCGAGGGTTGCAGCTCCTGTCACTAGAGCTGCTGGAGGTGCTTCCACAACACTGCCTCCTCTGGCTTCGGCGCCGAAGCCCAGTGACCTCCCTAATAGTCACGGTCTGAGTTCGCGCGATTATAGCCGCTGCGTCAAGCGTGCTTTCCACCGGGCATGCCACCGTGCACTGCAACAAGGCTCTACCCGCTATCGCGGGCGCACTTTGTGGGCACAGGACGTGCCCTCTCAATTCAGGGGACTCCCAGTGAGTGTACCCACTCGGCACTCCTTCCGACAGGAGCGTGTCCGGGGACTCCGTGTACTGTCTTGGAACTCGGGTGGACTTGGCTCAGGCCTATACCCGGAGTTGATGACTTATTTATCTCAGTCTTCCATCGATATCGCCATAGTGGTAGAAAGCCGTTGGACAGACCACTTCGAATTTACGTCAGGAGATTGGGTATGTATACATGGAGGCTGTCGGACCAGGAAAGAAGCCGGAGTCTTAATTTTGATAAGGCAGTCCCTAGTGCCCCCATCCCAACTACGGTATGAACACACCTTGCAGGGGCGAATCACACACGTCCGCCTCCCTCTACCGGGGCGAGAGGCGCGACATCTGCACATCTTTGGAGTTTACCAAAAAGTGTACAACCAGAAGGCGGCCACCTGTCTTGATCAGCGCCAACAAGTCTGGCAATCGCTGCACAAAAGTTTGGAACGTGTCCCTGTCAGAGACTCAATCCTGTTGGCTGGGGATTTCAACACCCCTGTGGCTACCGATCTGCCCCATGTAGGACATCATGTGCTGCCTATGCCACAGCACCCGCCGGAGGATGCTCAGGACCTTATCAGCCTGTATCGCACCTTTGACCTTGTCTCCCTGAATACCTGGAGGCACCCGACATCCGGTGCAGCCTCCACCTTCAAATGGGGCCAGGTCGAATCCCAGATTGATTTCTTGTGGGTGAGAAGACGAGACGCCACATCGCAGGCCAAGCAGGCATATGCAATGCGAAGCTTCCATATGGGAGCATCCAGGCACGGTGGAGCACATCACTTTCCCCTGCTGTGCTGTCTCAACCTGCGTAGACCGCACTGGACTCGCACTCCGGCAAGAGCTGTACACTCAATTGATCGTGAGGCCCTGCTGACTGCACTTGATAACCCCACTCATGTCGAGCATGCATGGAAGCTGAATCACATTCGCCAAGCTGCCATGCAGCACATGCAGACTAATCCCACGATTGCTGGAATTGAACAGCTGCACAAGGTTCTACACCAAGCCTGCCTGCAAATTTTCCCGAAGGCTGCCACCTCAGTTCCTGCCAAACCTTGGCAAACAACGGACGTCCAGAATGGAATCAGGTCCATGTGGGACAAGTGGAGGGCCTTCAAACAAATCCGAAAGAACGGGCTACGCGGATGGTTTGCGGGAAGGCTTGGCGTGCCTTTACTGCTCACCATAAGCAACATCAAGCGGCCTACCGTGCTGCTCGAAAACAGGTCCTGACCACGGCTATGGACGAGGCTCGCCAGTGTGCATACAAACACGACACACGTGGGATCTTTCAAGTTGTGAATCGAATTGCCCCGAAACAGACCAGACATCGTCTACAACTGAAAGATGCTCAAGGGCGAATGCTTGATGCCACCCAAGAGGTGGACCTCCTAGCTTGTCACTTCCAAAGGCGCTTCTGTGAAACAGATACTGCAATCCTGGATGCGACCAGAGGCCCCTGGTCCACTTCTACAGCTCCGGCCCTTGATCCCAATGAGCTCTCCCACCAGCTGATGCTAGTACCACGTCGCAAAGCGGTTCCGAAAGCACACCCTCCGAGTGCAGTTTGGCGATG
Source organism: Symbiodinium sp. CCMP2592 (assembly GCA_905221615.1). NCBI lineage: Eukaryota > Dinophyceae > Suessiales > Symbiodiniaceae > Symbiodinium > Symbiodinium sp. CCMP2592. Next base: position 39,332 of record CAJNDT010001680.1, on the reverse strand, counting down.
CTGTGCAGATCTTGTGTCGCCATGGCTGTGTGCATGCCTCACGCAGACATGGGCTTACACGGAGGTCACTGTTCCTCCTAGCTGGGCAGATGTAGACCTAGCTCTGGTCCCCAAACCGGGGAAACCGGGCACAAAACCGGAAGACCATCGACCCATAGGTCTGTCTTGCCCCCTAGGTAAGAAGGTTCTAAGCTGCCTGATTGGACCCTATATACCTCAGATGCTTGCTGCCATTCAACAGTTCCCGCAGTATGCATACCAACAAGGCCGGGCCCAGTACGATGCACTTCGCAGAGCCTTCAAGCACTGTGCCTTTGTGAGGGCCGAACTTGGCTACCATCGCAAGGACTTGCATGCCCGGAAAGCAGGCCACAAGCCCATTCCGATGTTTGGTGCCCTGATGATCACACTAGACTTGTCACAGGCGTTCGACAGAATGCCTCGCCATCATCTTCTCCAAGGCATGCGAGACCTGCAACTGCCTGACAATCTCGTGGCTGTAATCATGCAATGGCACTCACAAATTCGATATACTGTGCACCACGCAGACCAGTCCCGCACCTTCCCTGCGAGCCGTGGCATTCGCCAAGGCTGCTCTGCCTCGCCTCTGTTGTGGCTAGTCTTCTCACATGTCATATGCACTCAGCTTGCGGCCCGCATAGGCAAACACAAGGTCGACCAGCTTCTCACTGTCTTTGCTGACGATCACTTTGCAGCCGACAGCTTTCGCAGTATACCGGAGTTTGAGGCACTTCTTGACTGCATTGTTGCCCTGTTTAGCACCCTCGAAGCCTTTGGAATGGAGGTCAGCGATGCCAAATCCAAAGCTGTCCTGGTCCTACGAGGCACCTTGAGTAACACTATCACCCGCCGATATGTTCGCAAAGTCCCAGGGGGCAGAGTTCTCCGTATCCAACTTCGCAGTCGGGTCCTGGCCATTCCCCTGGTATCACAGTTCACGTACCTCGGTGCTCAAGTTAGCTATCAAGCTTTTGAGAATCAAACTCTGCAGTATCGATTACAGAAAGGAACTGCCACCTACAATCGCCTCGGCTCTGTCCTCAAAGGACGGCATCATTTGACTGCCGCCCAGAGAATCGATCTGTGGAAATCCTGTGTTTGGAGCAGCATATCCTATGCCCTGCCTGCCTGTGGTCTGACCCCATCAGGTCACAAAACTCTGGAAACTGCTGTGATCAAGCACCTCCGTGCCATTCTCAGAAGCCCAGTCCATCTCACCTTCACAACCAATGCAGAGATAGCCCAACAGGCGAGTCTTGCGCTCCCGCACATTATGCTGCAGAGGCTCCTCCAGACAGAGGCTCGGAGGAAATCTAATGAGTCATCATCGGCGGATCCCTTCATCTGCGGACCCCATGATCCATGGTGGAAGCAGGTTGAAGCAAGCCTTCAGCCACCATCTGAGTCGGCTGTGATTCAAGTGCCTGCCCTGACTATGTCCAAATGCACCTGCCCGATATGTGGCATTGCTTATGCCCTTCGATCTGCACTGTTAACTCATGTGGCCAAGCAGCACCCGGAGAGTCTGCTGGAACTTGAACAGCCAACATTTGATCGGGCAGTCGATGCTGTAGGAGGAATGCCCCAGTGTGCAGCATGTGGCAAACGATTTCCTACCTGGCAGCTTCTACAAAGACATGTGGAGGGTAACTACTGTGCTGCAAAACACGCTTTGGTACCTGCTGCACCTGTCGAGCCAATTGTGCCAGCATCCCAACGGCCTGCACTCTTTGCTGAATCCCCTTGGCCTGACCTGGTCCGAAAACATGCGTCCAGAGCTATCTTTCACTCTGCAAGCAACGAAGTCTACCTCCAGCATTGTCTAGTGTGTGGCCAGTGGGTAGCCTCGCATAAAGCCATGAAACTGCACTACCGCCGTACCCATGCTGAGCTATTCCGCCTCCACAATGACGCTGCCCACAAAATGTGTCAGTCATACCCCCGCTGTAGCTCCCCATGTCACTTCTGTAAAGCTCAACTTGCACAGCCTAGGGCACATAATACCCAGTGCACTGTTCTGTGGCAATTCTGCATCAGCTTCACAGCTGCACGGCATCATGGCGGATCAACAGATCGCGGAGATCTTCGGACCGGTGGCTACGGAGGGGGCGGGCCAGCTAGCCAGTCTTCTCATGGAAGACACGCTGTTGGACAACGACCGTCCGGGTCCACACAAGCACCCCAAAACGGACGGGCGGACGGACAAGCGTCTGAGGGCGCCCTTTGGAGAGCCTTTCGGAGGGGGCTTCGGCCCTCGCTACAGGGGGCAGAACCGTCCGGGTCGCCAGGACAAGGAGGTGGCTTTGATCAAGGCGATGGGCAGGCTAGTGATACGCCAAGAGACCCAATTGCAGGTCCTGAAGCAAAACTCTGCCTGGACCCTCTACTTGAAGCCGGGCCAATCCGGGGCCATGCCGATTCTATTCAAGACTGCAGCCACCTACCGCGAGGCCTCCAAGACCAGGTTCATGGAAGCCCCCCTTCGGGCAGTTCTGCTGAGCACCCTGTTTCAGACCCTGCTTGCATGCCTGCAGACCCTAGCCACGCAGCAGGATCAACAAGCTCAGGCCAAAACCAAAGGCTGGCTGAACACGGAGGGCAAGTGGGTATATCAGCGTTGGGACCCGGAGAACCAGGTGCTCAAAACCGACGACACTCGGGCTGCCGTGACGCACCAGGAGGTCGTCAATCATGTCAACCTACTGGTTACTGCAGTGACGGGGAAGGACGTGATTCATCGCTTCAATGCCACGAATGGCCTGCAGGCCAATCCGGAGCAGATCACGACTTTTCTCCTGGAAGTGGGACTGAGGGCCACAGGGGTCGAGAAGGTCTGGGCAGCCCTCGAGTTCTTATCGAACTCGACAGCCCTACAGCTGTGCGGCATGCAGCTCAAGCGGGACAATCTCAAGAGGAGCTCGCTTGCCAACGACGTGCAGAAATTGCTGCAGGACTACACAGGCTCTGCTTGATTAATCGCTCCCAGCACTGCTATGCCAACTCATTTGCATTCGCACTGCTGTGGTGTCATCAGCTTCTGAAGGTGCCTGAAGCACAGCTCTTCGGAACCAAAGTGCAGGCGTGGAGAGATGTTCTCTACCACCGCACCAGTGTAGTGTTGCTCAGGCTGCAATCCTGGGCACCCTTGTGGCGTGGGTGGGAGCGACCATCGGCACAGCACGACGTCTCAGCCTTCATGACCCATGTACTTGCGAAAATGCAGCCACCCATACTCCAAGGAACATGGGAATCCCGTACTTTGGAAGGGGGCGAAACATATCGTGAGGACTCTGGCCGATTGCACTCTCCCATTATCCTGCATATACAGACACGGCATCAAACACTGCAGGACTGTCTTGATGGATGGCACAATCAGGTACAGCCGCATGCTCTATGCCAGGCCTCATCCTTGTGCTTTGTGCAACTGGCCAGGTATGATTTCGATAACGGGGTGGCTGTCAAGAACAGCCAGGCTATCACGATCCCTGATTCAGTCTTTGTGCCCATTTGGGGCAGGCATCTCACGACCTTTCGAGCCAGATACCATGTAGTGGCTGTTATTATGCACCACGGACCGCATACCGCTGTTGGTCACTACACTTCAGCGCTCTTGGACCCAGCCACGGATTTGCACAGGGGCCGATGCTGGCTGTCGGATGACAATCGTCGTCTGGTGGCCCAAGCCTCACTTCCTGACTCGGCCATGCATCAAGGGTACGTGTTCGCCCTGGTCAGGTCCGTCTGACTGCCGTGCATCGATTGGGGTGCTTTTCTCTGAACTGGGGACTTGATGAACCTCGTTCATCTCTTTTGACGAGCCTGTTATCAGTGCACTGCCGAAAGTGTGGAGCCTTTTAACATTACCAGACCGGCTTGCAGGCACTAGTGCCGGAGCCACTTTTACCGGGCCCCAAACGGGGTGCGCATTTGGCGCCGACAGACACCGATGTCGCCGATGAAGGGACGCTTAGCGAAGACGCATCTTTGCTGCGAGGGAAGAAGAAGAAGTAGTAGTGGTAGCAGCAAAAAGAGAAGTCGTTGTTGTTGGTGGTGCAGCAGCAGCAGCAGAGGTTGGCCTGGAAGTTGCTGTCGAAGCGGTGTGACCATCGCAGGAAGACTTGCATTTGAACAAACAAGCATCATCAGATGCCCAACAGAACCTAAACCCTGAGGCCCTAAGCCTAAAAACCTCTAAATCCTAAGCCCTGAACCCCAAAAACCTGAAGCTTTAAACACCACCAACCCCTGACCCAAACTCGAGCAGCTGCCAGGTCAAGGTGGATTGCGCAGAGCCGCCCGTGGCAGAAAGCGAGGAAAAGCAACGAAGCTCCCTCATTGCTTACGCTTATGGGTAATTATCAGAGGTATTTTTTAATGTTTGGTTATTATGACCCCTAAGAAACAGCTAAAATTTTCTTTTGTGCTAGGGTTCTAAGTTCAGCATAGTACAGGGTTCAGGGCTTTACGGTGTAGGGTTTAGGGTCTCATTCTAGGGCTCAGTCTTCAAGGTCGAGGCCGTGGGCCGTACATCCTGGATCCACGAACCCGAACTCCAAGGCCCGACCCTAGCAACACCCAAACCCTAAACCATGAATCCCAGAACTGATATCGACACCCTTTATGCTTAGCAGAAGCAATCCGCAGGCGATGCCTGTGGCAGCAGGGAGCGCCATTTCAGGATCCGAATAAATCGCTTACAGCGTCCTCTTTCAGCCCATATATAAGTATACACATAACGTACGCGAAAACCGTCTCCGCAACGACCGAATGAAATCCTGTAAAGCCCTACTCTAGTTATTCAGGTGTTCGCTTCGGAGCTGTCGCGACAAGTCCCTGGATTGATTTAAAGACTGTGTGGTGCAGGGTCTAGAGTAGTATAGAAGACCGAATAACATCACCCATATTCCCTCGGCTTCCTGCTGCAGCTAGACCAGAATACGCTCCAAAACTCCATTCTAATTATTAAGGCCCCTATATGTTGTATAAGGGTTTCGGGTCTAGGGCAAGGCTACATCGTGCGGCTGCAGGGATTCCGTATGCAGAGTTTGGAGTGCTGTCGTTAAGCTCGATGCTCTGTCTGTGGAGATTGGGTTTTGGGTGTCTGTCATCGTAGAACTTTGATAATGGGCCCTGAGGAAAAGTACATACACACATATATATATATATATATAAGACACATGTGTGTATACACTTACACACGAAGGAATGTAACTGCCTGAGCTTCATTCTATAAGGGATACTACTAGGGTACTATCATATAGGGGCCTTAAGAATCAACTACCTATACTATCTTATGCCTATGAGTAGGGCTCAGGCTCCCGTCTTCGACTTAGGGAATCTGGTTTGGGATTCGATGACTTGCCCTGGAAAGATGCCGTGTTTTCCTGAGGGCACTGGGGGCACTAGCAGGGCAGCATTTTGGGGTCGTCACGGTTTTCGAGAGTGGATTCGAACTTGCGTTTGTGTACGGAGTTTTTCTTAAGCTTAGATACGACATTGTCTGTCAGGGGTGTACAGGATTGCAGTTAGGGAGTTGTTTCGAACCCGCTGCCCTCATCGCAAGACTGGCTCCAACAGCGGGCAGTTCTAGAACAGGGTAATATTATCATCTCCTTACATCGGTCATCTTCGGACAGCAATGGGAAGCGTGAGCACACAGGACCAAGGGGCCCTCAAGCTGCGCATTGAAGGGTCCTGGGGCTAGGGTCGGGTGCTGCTGACCTATGGTTTGAGGCTATAACATCGAGTTTGGTGAAGATGTTCACAAGTACCAATGCACAACGGCCAAGCTAGGACCCAGCAGGAAGTAGTCGATTGGCCCCGTGAAAAGTTCGGGGGCCTGGGGGTGGCAAGCTGTTCATGAAATCACGTTACGAATAAGCCCGTGTGAGGCGTGCGGCGCTCGAACACCTCTGTAGTTCAAAATGACGACAGTAACATAGGGGCCTTAATCATTACCAATACTTTTCGGGATTAGTATATTTACCGTACAAAGGCCCCCAAAACCCCATTCTAATTATGAATGCGCGTATAGCATCTCTTCACATGGAGCTCAATTGAGTGTTTGTCTGTTGCTGGTGATTGTGTACGGCATCCGGGATAGCCACATGGACTTGTTGAAGGAAGCAGCGGAAGGGAGAGAACAGCTCAAAGGCACGAGCACTCAACCCTAAACGGCCTGAGCCTGTCATCCCAAAAGCCCCAAGCTCTACGGCTCAGAAGTTCGAAAGTTAGCAAGCACATCGTAAGGCCCGCAGAAGCCCCATCCTTGTGTCGGGCGCAGGTCGGTATTATGGCCAAGGTCCCCACATCAGCTCTCTAAGTAACTTATTGGCTGTAAACTCAATTTGTCAACTTTTGGGGGTTCTAATGAGGTAGTCGATTCTGAAACTTTCAACTGTTATTTCCTTGGGTTTTGGGCCAGTGAGGTAAGAAACGGACAAAGAGAACACATCGGATGTCTAGGATGACTCAACACTGCCTTGGGTCTCAGGGGTTCGGTGTGTACTAGGGTGCGAGTGTTTGGGGGTTCAGGGCTTAGGGTTTTACTAGGTTTTTGGAAGGGTGTAGTACTCCCCTGGGCCTTAGACCGAGAAAGGATTCAAAACTGTGTGCGGGTGCAGGGGCACTTTTTCAGGGTTCTTGTTCAGAAGCCTTGACTTTCGAGGTTGCCCAGTAGAAGCAACCAAAACTCTCGATTACACTGGCGCGAGCCGAAACCTCGATGAGTAAGATTTATGAAGCTTGAGGCGTAAAGTAGGGTCTAAAGTTAGGGTATAGGGGTTTAGGATTCCTTTAGAGGGATCTATATTTGGAATCCTGAAGGTTCCTTTGAGTTCACCCAAAAGCTCGCTGCTTTGGCAGGAAAACCTCGGAAGCATCCTTGGTAGGCGCGAGGCAGCTCCCACTTTGCCTGTCCTGGAGGATGGGCTACGAGCAGCTGTTAAAATGCATGAAGTGGGTCTATGATATGGTTTGGGAATAGGGTGCTACTTACTTGAAGGATCCGGCGCTTAACTCGCAACGCATAAGTAGCTTATGCTGAACGCGAAGTCTCCCCAAGTCTCTCTCTGCAGGGACTACAAGCACGCTCGTTTGAGGCGCAAGGTCTTCCAGCAATTGCAAGGCAAACATAGGGTCTTAAGTTGTTGCCAAGTACTATTTTGGTGGTTTCTTATTCGGATAATGGCTTTTTTTTTGTTGGGGAGGGGGTCTTATTATGATACTAGAATAATGGGCCCCAAGACCTTCTTAAAGCTAAATTATTAACGCCGCGCCATTATAGCAGACCCCAGAATCCGCCCAACTCAGGCTCCTCAGCAAGAGCCTCCTGGAGCCCCAAACCCTACAAAATGGTAGGTTCTGACCCGTTAATTATATAGGGTTTAGGGTTTAGGGCTTCCCTACAAGATGGTAGAGTTCTGATCGGCTCTTTCAGCCTGAGGGCAAAAGCCCCGGAAGTCCAGGAGACTGTGGAACTTCGGCGTCAGCGATTCTTAGCCATTCAGGCACCCACTCGTGCTTTTTTTTTTTTTGGGGGGGGGGGGGGTAGGGTTTAGGGTTAAGGGGCAGGCACCCACTCTTGGTTTTTTTGGGGCTGTGGATTACGGGGATAAGGCCAAGAAGTCCTGGGATTCCGACTTGTGTGGCGCAGGCCTTTCGATCTGGAGCTGAGCTTGGGACTTAGGGTAGTTTCTGGTGTAGATGAACTCAGAGTCTTGGCATCTTTGAAGGCCGAGAGTTTCAATTAGTTGCACCTTCTCCAGAATCTTCCCTCCACACACGCCGAGTTCAAATCGCAGCAGTTCAGCCCTCATGAGGGATGTAGTCTGTCGGCTCGAGGACTCGAAGTACTCAAAAACCCCACCTTCGGCCACGTCATTCCTAAGGCTTTGGGGCTTGAGCCTCCAGTTTTCCATCCTCGTCACCTTCGCCCGGCGGCCGACGGACAGAATCAACAGGCCGGTGCTTTAGGGTGTAGGGCTTGAGTGGTGGATGTAGAGTTCTCAGGGTTGTAAGTTTTGGGTTTGAAGGGTTGGAGCTTCAGGGCAGCACCCCTCCCAGCTTCGTCTGGCCACACCAGCCACTGTTGGATTCCCTTAAAGCCTGTGTTGACCAGTGTTTGAGGTTCAGGGGTAACCCGGTCCCTCTTTGCAGAGATGCTCGGAACTTTACGATCCCTTAGCCGGGCTATGGGTTCTCCGCACAGAGGCCAATCACCGACAGCGGTGATAGTGCAGCAGGCCGTGGCTGTGGTGACCATATACGAATATGAAAGTGCGGGACCCTAGGTAAAAGCCGAAAGATTTGTGAATCGACTGTTGTGTGCGTGAGACTTAACTTTCTATTTTTATAATATACTATGATGGAAAACATAATCTATAATGCATCATGTATGATACTGTTCGGGCTTCGGGTCCGAACCCCGAAATGTCAATCTGAATGCTGACCTGACGCACAAAGCCGTCGGATTAGCAAGTGCCGCTACATGTGACGAGGTTCCCGGCCGTTTTTGTTCCATCGGTATGAGTAGGACGCTCAACATGAAGTGCTATGTCCTCTAGAGCTAACCTTTTCATGGTTATCTTGTAGTTGTAGTGGGCTCGCAGAATGCCCCCCAACCTAGGGATTTTAGGGTGCGGGGCTTTAGGGTTTACGGGCTAGGGGTTGAGGGCATAGGGATGTAGGAGTTAGGGATTTAGGAATTTGGGTTTTCGGGTTTCGGGTTTATGGTATAGGGTTGATCGAGTTTAGAGCAAGCTTGTGGGATTGCAATATACAGGGGCGTTCATGGTCATTTTCCGGAACTCCAGGACTCCATGCCCTGAGCCGGAGACACCAAGGTGTTGCCTCTAAGCAGCCAGCTCTCACCCCTGAAGTCTAAACCCTAAACTAACCCTGAATCCTGAACGCTAAGCCGCTAGGCCCTAAACCCCAGCTCCTATGCCTTGGGTCGGGAAGCTGTACACGTAGTATTTCAAAATATTTCAAGTCGGAGGCGGAACCAGGAGGGGGATGTTCGCTGAAGTTCGCCAGCTAAAGCGGGTAAAAGGTTGTTGGCAGCTTTCCTAGTCTGGTGTTGCAGGTGAAGAGAGCATGACAATGGAAGTTTAAGGTTTAGGGCTTTGGGTAACTATCAAGTCTGCCCAGATCGCTAACATTCCTCCAACATGGTTATGCGTGGCCTCAACGGTTTGTTTACACCTGTGTGAAGACGTTAGCCCTGGATCAAAGTCAGGGGTCTGTGTGCGTCGCCATCTGAGTCGTTGCATCAGACCTTCGGCAAGTGTGCAGGACATGAGTAAGGAATTCATTTTCTCTGGATCAGTGTAGGGAAGCTTGCACGAATACGTCTAGTAGCTTGTAACCCACATGCGTGAAAAGATAAAACCTACCCCTAGCGCAACTCCTGCCCTGCATCACTAACTTCACCAAATGCTGATTCCCCTCCCCTGCAGACTCTGCACCGCCGAAGCCTAAACCACATCGACGGCTCTCTTCCGACACCGCAAGCTATGCCAGTGGTAGAAGCAAAGATAGAAAGCCAGCACGACGGAGACGACGTCAGAGCTAAATGCTACACCCGACACCCAGGCAACTTAAACGAAGTCATTTTGGAAGATTTACATTGGGCCCATCGATGGATCCCAAGAGTGCGCAGAGGTAGGTTGGCCCAGTTGGATAGAAGCCCGAATAACCACCGATGCTACCCATTAGAGTTCCTTCTTACCTGTACACTATACTATACCCCCAAACCTGGTTTTAACAAAGAAGTGTAGATGACTATGCACCCAAAACCTGATTCTCATGATTCAGGTATAGTTTACGATGTCCCCCAGACCTGGTTCTAATGGCTAAGGTAGAGTATCATGATGAAGGCATGATATACTATACCCACCGAAACCAAGCCTGATTCCAATTGTCAGAGGCCCCCCTTACCAGGCCTGTGCTGTTGAAGGAATCTGGACTTCGGGGTTCGAATTTGGGTTCATGTCTTGTCCACGAAACTTCGATGCGTGGGTTTAGGTTTTAGGATTATGTTTAGGGTTTCTGGATGTAGGGTTCAGAGTTTAGGGGTTTAGGGGCGGTTCAGAGTCTAGGGTTCAGGGTTAGGGTTCAGGGTGTAGTGTTTAGAGTTGAGGGTTCAGGGTTCAGGGTGTTGGGCGTCGGACCAGAAAGCCAGTAGAGCATTCACTAAACGTCACCACTTGCAACTTCCGGCTTATGTGCTTGGCGTTCTTCTGGTTGGCTCTTAGGACTTTAACTTTTTGGGTTTCGATATGAACCACAATAAGGAGGCTAAAAGTTTAACTTTTAGTAGGGGTTCAGAAGTCAGCCAAGTGTGTTTAGGGCTTATGGTTTGTGCCAGGTTTCAGGCGGTTCTCCCTCGGATCCGGAGACAGAAGCCAGTGTGCACAACAGCTTTGGGCACTGGTTGGCAGCACATCGGGGGGGGCTTTTCCCTTGAAAGTCAAAGGTTTTGTATTCAAGCATACATAAAAGTACAAACTGAAAAAGAAAAGGGGGAGCTGTTCCAGGATAGGGTTTCGTGTCAGATATCTGTTCCACTTGTAGGACCCTCAACCCCGAGCCCTGCATTCCTTACAGCCCCAAACCTAGAGCCTGAACCCTAAACAAACCCTAAACCCTAAACCCCTAAACCCTGAACCTAAATCCTGAACCATGAACCCTAAACCCTGAACCCCTAAACCCTGAACCCTAAACCCCAGTGGTTTGCAAAAAACCCATTGGCGACATCCTGCAACGCCAAGCAGGCACCTAGTCCTTAGGACTCCTCCCCCCCGATGCTGAGGCTGCCAAGTTAGCCGATTTTGGGCATTTCCGAAAATCAGGGGTACCTTCTGTTCATTTGCACGAAAATTCGCCAACTCTTTGTGCCAAGGAGCGCAGGAGGAGTCGGCGAACCAGACATGCGGACCTGCGATGATTGGTCGTTCCACGGGCGTTCTGCCCAAGTAGCTTGTTTGGGCTGCTGGCACGGACTTCAGATCATGGAGGGATCCGTGCTGTCGATACGAGAAGCCACGAGGTATACTGTGGCTCTGCACCAGCAAGATTTTAAGAATAGTCCATCAGGCCTATAGCGTGCATGAAGATCTGCGCGGTTGGCAATTTTCGCAGCTGTCTCGTCGATGCGTGTCCTGCTCTGTTGGTGTTGGTCACTATCATTCCTTCCTTGCAGACGTGTCAAAGCCAGCACGACGATGACGAAACTCGGCTGATCCCTTCGCCGTTAAGCTGCGAAAATATGTAATATGAACCAGCAAGCTGAAGCTGCAGCCAGAAGTGTCCCGATTTGCTTCTTTCATTGCCGGCTCTACCACTCTCGAGCCTAGTGAACTTACAGCCCTCACCCCGATAATCTACACTGCTGATTGTACCCAGCTCACTTCATGCTTTCTGGACCGATGTCATACAGGATTTTGGGGTTCCTGTCCTATTTCGTCTCAACTCCTAGAGGCCTAGCCTTCAGGAATGTACCGTGAACTCCTTGGGGCAGCCCCAGGGAAACCGGGGTTGAAGGTGTTGAGGGGAAACCTGTACTGCTCCCATGCTTACGGTTGAAACGAAACAAGACGGCTTCCACCGAAGATTCCCAATCACGGGAAAGGGGGTTTGGGGCGTCATGGCTGTGTAGGGCGCGATGCTGAGCTCAAGACGAGGCTGAAGGAGGAGCAAAGTGCCAGCCGCAGTGGGTCATGATAGGTATTCACTACAAGTGTACGAAGCAGAAGAAGAGGCCATCCGAGATACATAGATACATAGATACATGTACAAAACGCCGTACGAGCAAGACGAAGAAGACTAGTAAGAAGTACTACAGGGGCTTAGATAATTACCCATACTATCTTGGGGGGTTCCTGAATATATTTATAGTATAGTGACCCCCAAAACCCTATTCTAAATATTAAGGCCCCTGATGACCTTCTCGACGTGTTTTGTTGCTTATAGCTGCTCAAGGGGCTTTTGGCTGCTTGCCGTCTTGCCACACCGATGGTATTTGGGGGAGCTGTGAAAAATGCCGAAAGTTGTTTCAGATTCAAGCAGGGGTTTGAGGCCCAAAGGGTCCAAGTATCATTATGGTATATACTTACGGGTTATTTTGGGGGTCTAAGTATGTACCATAATGATACTTGGACCCTTTGGGGGGTTTGGGGTTTAGGGTTTGGTAGTTCGGTGGCCTCGAGAGCTTCACAGGCCTTCAGATGTTTCGTTGGGCGAACAGCCGGAGCGCGAATGAGACGACTTCGAAGCCTGCCGAGATCCAATCTTATTGGGACAGTGCACGGCCTCAGCCGCTTGTTCTTCTCTTTGGCAAGATATCTGGCACTGACATTCTTACATGTATGGGGCACAGTAGAGATGAAAAGCTTGGCTACACCTGCTCAAGCATTCCGGTATATGACGAGGTTTCCAGGAGCTTCGCCGTTCCATCAAAATCAAGAGCCAACTTTCTGGAGTTTCCTTTATAATAGGGCTACTATTAAGGTCCTCATATCTCTATTTTATGAATATTATCCAACTGTTTCTCACACGCAGTTGCCCGATTGAGTTTCGGCTACAGCCCGGCATCCGAAAGAGACACAGTTCGCAGTGGCATTCCCAGTCGGTCTTCTGTTTGGCCAGCATGGGAAGCGTTAGCACGCAGGACCCCAGCATGTTGAAGAGTCTCCGGTGTCGTCCATGTGAGACGAATGTTTGTTGCGATCTGCTACTATCTGCTGAGTAAAGCTTGTGACTGTGACTACTCTTGGGAGGCGCGCAGGAGCGGCAGCAGGTGGTACTTAGTCTCGCATGCGTCTTCACAACAAGCGACATCCAATCGGTTCGACCTTGGACACTGACTCGCTCTGGCTGCATTCAGATGCCTCTGAGTATGGTGATCGTTTTTTGTTTTTGCGTGTGAGTGTTTCGCAGGACGCTCCGAGTTCGGGCGAGCGACTCTTTATTTTGTTTTACCGCTTGCGGGGAAGTTGCTATATTTAAACAAACAGACATGACGTGTTTCTTTTGCACATCTATCATATTAGACTGTGACCGCATCTGCATGGTTTCATTGTGGACGGTTTAAAAAGCTTGTGCAAGCATGGAAGACACGGCGCGTGTCTAACTCGATCTTCCAAGTGTGTCTAGCGGCTGTCACGCGCCCCGGGGATTTCCGGTGTTCTTGAACAGTGGGTTGCTGGCCTGTTCTCCAGTGTCGCTGTTGCATATTACACGGTAAGCACCGACGAATTTGCAACTTCTGCCAAATGATGGCAAATGTGGGGGTGTCCAAGAAAACTCGTAGGTGATATCCTCGTGGTTTCGTGCCATGCAGACCCCCGAACAGCGAGTTCCCGTCTAATGTGCCTGTCACAAGAGCATACCTCGGTCGGTCGAAGGCTTCCACGTTTTTGCTGATTAACGTTTACTCTAGTATATTCTAGCAGATTCTAGCACGTATCATATTCTACTATGCTTCTATTCCAGAATGTGAGCTCGCTGCATGGAGTAAATCTGCTGTCTCCGAGGTCTGCCCAGGCAAGCAAAGGTAGCAGCAGCACTACAACTCAGCAACAGGCATCACAAACCACATCTCTGAAGAGTTCTAGGGTTTAATAGAGAGTTGGACGAGCAAAAGCAAAGTATCAGGAGTGGTAGGCAGTGCAAAGCCGGGAAACAATTCTCACTGAACACACCGAAGGCCGGCACCAAAAAGCAGCAATGAACAGTGGGAGTAGCAAGTATAGCACCCGTGGTGCTGGCAATCTCTGATCTGCTAAAGAATCCTAAACTTCGCACCCAAAATCAAAAGCCCGGCAGGACGACATTCATCTCCGACGTGCCATGCTGGAGGCTCCGGCATCTTCGCCTGCTCTTGACGAGGAGCCGGAGCTTTAGCACGATTCTACGGTTGTTACAGAGTTGAGGGTTTAGTTACGAGGTTCGTCCGCACGGCTTCCGTGAGTTGTACACAGAGCGACGACAGCTAGACGTTGGAATTCTGGCACTCACCTCCAACACGTTCCAGATACACGATGTGGCCTTTACCACTGGCGTAAGGCACAAGCACGGTCCCTAAACCCTAAACCCTAAACCCTAAATCCATCATCAGTGCCGTGCACAGCTAAGCACTAAATCTCTCGGCTCTTCCGCTCTTGGCGCTGGCCTCGGCGGCCCGGAACCCAAACACGCTAAACCCACTACCTTGAACCCAAGGCCCTGAACCCCCCCTCCCCCCCCCAAAAAAAAAACACACACACACACACACATCCCAAACCCTACAAACCCCGAACCAAAAACCCCAAGCCATTACTCTGGAAAGAGAAGCAAAGGAGACCTTGGCGCTGCGGCGGCAGCGCTTCATTGCAATTCAGGCGAACCTAAAGCTTCAGCGTATAGGTTTGGGTTTTAAGGCTGTCGCAGTGACCCTAAACCCTAAACCTTCAGCCGAGTTTCGGGGTTGAGTGGTTCGATTTGGGGTTTAGGCGTCGGGGTCTAAATTTCTCAGATGACCATGCGTTGGCACCAGAGCTGAGTGTGCAACGTTCAAGGCTTAGGATTGTGTTTAGCGTGTTAAGGTTAAGGGCAACCCTTTTGTCAATCTTCGTGCGCCTCTGTAACTGTAGTGAACGGGGGATCTAGACCGATTTCGTCCGAGAGCCACGACAGGATAGCTCATGCTGTGTAGAGGTTGGATGTAAGAGTTTGCCGAGCCCGACACGCAAAACAAGAAGCATACATAGTACCGTTGATATGAGCCTTATCCGCGGTAGCCCTCACACCATCACCAACCCAGAAACTACCGGGGATTGGAGCTCTAAGCCTCAACCTGAAGCCCAGCACCCAGTAGAGGAGTTTCAGAAATTTGTAATCTCATTCCTGCTACATCAACAGTCATTAGGTCATGAACCTGTACTGCACCCCCCATACCCCAGTCAAGTTACATAGGTCTCTTCCTCTCGATACCGCGGCAATCGATTGTACACTGTAGGTCCCCAGAACTTCAAGCCTCCCAACGCAGAAAGGGACACCTGATTTGGGGGTTTTGGGTTTAGGATCCCCAGGGTTTGGGATTTTTTTGGTTTAGGATCTTCAGGGTTTGGGGTTTTGGGTTTAGGATCCCCAGGGTTTGGGATTTTTTTGGTTTAGGATCTTCAGGGTTTGGGATTTTTTTGGTTTAGGATCTTCAGGGTTTGGGGTTTTGGGTTTAGGATCCCCAGGGTTTGGGATTTTTTTGGTTTAGGATCTTCAGGGTTTGGGGTTTTGGGTTTAGGATCCCCAGGGTTTGGGATTTTGGGTTTAGGATCCCCAGGGTTTGGGGTTTTGGGTTTAGGATCCGTGGCGTTTTGGGTTTTGGGTTCAGGATCCCTAGGAGTTGGGGTTTTGGGATCCCTCAACTCCACAGCTCTTAAATCTTACCAGAACCCGCAAGCTCCTGAGCCCATAAACCCTTAACCTCTAAGCCGAAGCGAAATCCAAAAAGGCCCTGCGCACTCAAATGAGTTGGCAACAAAAATACTTGTATAAGATCAGGGTTTTTCGGGCTTATAGGGTTTAGAGTTTAGGGAGCTTTTCGACATCATCATAACCCTTATTAAAGAAAGCCCCTTACAAAGGTTCACCCAAAGGGTCCAAGTATCATGATTGTATATACTTCTGGGGTATTTTGGGGGTCTAAGTATATACCATAATGATACTGTTGATGATAAAAATCCTGCATTACCCATAATAAGGAACATAGCATAATTCCCATAGCTTAGGGTCCTTAAGGTAATGCAGGATTTATATCACTATGGCATATACTTAGACCCCCAAAATACCCCATAAGTATATATCATAATGATACTTGGACCCTTTGGGTCAGCAATCCTGCAAGCACGGAGAGGCCCTGGGCCTCGAGCCACCTGTGTTTCGTCCTCGTCGCCTTTTGACGCCAGAAGAACGCCACCAGGCCTGGTTCGACAAATCGGGCTTAGGGTTTGGGGGTTTCGGGGTTTAGGGTTTAGGTTTCTTCTGTTGTTGCTGAGGGTGGGTGTGGGTGTCATTTTAGGGGTCGGAATATTTAGCTTAGTCTTGTTATACCCTCACAGTCCCCTACATGATGATGTCGTTTTCCCCTTCTTCCAAAGGTCGAGGCCCCCCATCAGGTTTTTTCTGCTGGTTTAAGAGGGTTCACGGGTTTGGCGATTCATAAGCACTTCGCCTTCAAGCTACGGGTTGATGTGGTTGGTTTAGGGTTTAGGGCGTAGTAGCCTTCTGAAGACATGTGTGGCATTGACATGTTCCCTGAGCTTTCCGGCTTCGCACTCTGAGTGTTGGATGACTCAGAGATGGCGGTTTAGGGCAAGGGTGCATGGATTCAGGGTTTCAAGCCTAGGGTCGAGACTGCAACATCAACCGGTCAAGTGCTACGGTCTGGGCATCAGGCACAGCCGAAAGAAATACTGGTCACTAGTACCAGACAGATGCTTCTCAGCAGCTCATTGGCGGTGAGCTGAGACATGTGAGCAGTCCTCCTGGACCTAAACCCAAAACTCTGAGGCGCAAACCCTCAAAACCCAAACCCTACCCCCCAAAACCCTAAACCCTAAGCCCTACGCTCTACTGCAAAAGCCAGAGACTTTGGAACATCATTGGCCTCATGCCCTTAAAGCAAAGTATAGGGAGTACCAGCGTGAATCATTCCTAAATCTATGTTCCAACTTTCTAGGGTTCGCTGTAAACCCTTACCCAACTAGGTACTTTGGGTGAGGCGAGCACTAACAGGCAAGACTCCAGATCCCAATCTTGGTTTCCAGAGGGTTTAGGGGTTCAGGGCTGCGGGGTTCTTGAAGGGGTCTTATGAAGAAAAACTAATTACATACAATATACTGTAAGGGTTTTGGGTTTGGACTTTGGTGTAGCTTTAGGACGTTTCGGTCACGGTTTAGGCTCCAGGGTATGGGGCCGGGAAGATGCGTTCTTGCTACGGAGTTTGATTTTTAGTAGCTGAGTGGATACACTTCACACTTTTTGGGACAATACTGCCCACTATAAAACGAAAGGTGTACACTTTGTTGGGGCTTATAAACTCAGCAGCTAAGGTTTTGAGCTAACATACTATGGAAACCATATTATGTACTAAGATCCCCATTATGGTAACTTAGTTTAATTTAGCTCCTTAACAACACCTAATAGCAGGTTGCTCTCCCGTCGAAAAGACCTCGCTTTGTAGGCTGTGGTGGCCTCTGAGCTGGCCTCCTCGCCGACAGCCGATCAGCGGACGTAGAAACGAGGCCGGGGCAATTCCTAGAGCTCCTCAGGGTTTCTTGAGGGCTTTAAGGGTGTCTTTCAGGCTTTAAAGGTTCCTTCAGAGGGTTTGGGGTGGATTAAGGCTCCGAAGCTCAATAGCATCGAACCCCAGACTTCAGGGAGGATCTAAAAGGTAGATCCTCGAATTTGGGATCCCATACGGCGAAGGGGTACTTTCTGGCAACCCTCCCCCAGAGGCCCCTAGGATTCCTTCCACAAGGGTTCTACACCGGTAGTATAAGGGTTACTTTCTATTACTCTAGAAAAGTTTTAGATCGGGGCCCTAACACTTTCAATGAGGCTTTGGTGTATAGCATACTGTTGAAACCAACAAAGCTCCTTCAGAAAAACTCCCGAAGCCCTGATCCAACACGAACCCCTCGATCCTAGAGCCCAATAAACCCGCAGTTTCGGGTGAGGTTTAGGGTCTATGAGCCCTGCAACTGTTACAAACCCTACGCCCGAAGCCAGGGAGGTAGTTCTGAGTTTGATGGACCTAGACCCCCCCCAACCACCCTCTAATAGACCCTAAATACCACTATTGAGGGCCATTAGGGCTCCATTAAAGGGCCATTGGGGGGTCCTGGGAAGTCGCCATCGTCACTTTCTCGGAAGTCTTTATGTTTTCGGGGCATAGCTGGCGGCCTCACCCGTTTTTGCGTTTGGAGCGAAGTTCCGTTTACATGCTGGAACAGAGAGCATGCCCGAACCTCTCGTCTGATCCAACCAACGCAAAATCCTCCGGATGCCTCTGCGGCACACAGTTATTCAGGGTGCTACTTTAGGGGCTTTCATGCTTACCTACACTATGTTTTGGGGGTTCCTTCTTATATAGTATAATACATGTGCCCCGAAAACAGTAGCCTTTGAAACGTTGCCCATGATGTCGCGACGTAGCTTCTGACACCTCAACACGATGTAATACTTCTGGTCGCCATCAGAACCTTGATGAGCACCTTTCCTCATTTGCCTGTAATGTCAAACGGGGTCTGATTTCATTGCCGAGAAGTAGAGAAAGATAAGTTGCTGAGGCTTTTCTAGGTCGAAGCCCTACAAGCAACCACATTCCAAGTGAAGCATTGCAAGGCATCACACCAGTGCTTCTCTGAAGTCATGCATACAAGGTCGAACCTAATCCCTAAGCATCGTGTGCAGGCTGACCTAGAGGATCGGAGAGCATGAGCGCTCAGAACTGACGGAGGGACTTCGTTGCGCAGCAGCGGTGTGCACCCTTTAAGTCCTTAACGAGAAGCAGAGAGTTCGATCAACGGTTTAGACCTTCGATCTCATTCAGGGTTGCTTGACCCGCACTGCAACCTGCAGCTTGCAGTAGGCTGGATAGGTTGGATGTCTCGATGTCGCACCCTTGCTGCTCTTGGTTGGACAAGAACATGACTCAAAATGATTATTATTATTCTTACTCTGACTCTTATCTTTTCTATTATTCATCTTCATATTACTATCATTAGTCTTTATTTTCTTTCTCCGAAACACACAACCCCGCACCCTTCCAAGCTCCTGAACCCCCAAAGCCCTCAACCCCAAGCCCCTCGCACCGTGAATCTGATAGATCTCGTGTGGCATTATCCGAAGCCGGGTTCCTGAGATTCGACTCGTGGCCAGGGATTACCGGATTTTGTGAGGAATCATTTGCACCTCATTACAAAATATGCCCCAAGGACTATTTGGAGTAGTGCTCTTGTTGTTTTGGGTCTTCAGGGCTCAATACAGGTTAGCGTCCAGTGTTGAGGGTTCGGGTGTTTAGGGCTGTTTGGGAACACGGTGAGGGTTATAGTTATGTTCTGCCAGGGTTTGGGTCAAGTGCACTGGAACGGTTCACAGCAGTGTTCCGCTTTGGATAAGGCTGACATGACCCCCAGCAGAGTTTCTAGGATCCCTAAAAGCTACACCCTAAACCCCGACACCCCGAACCGAGAGCGGTGAGACAGAACACGAAGCAGCCAGTTTCTTGCCGACTGTCTGAAGCCCTCATGGCCCCCTACGACTCCTTCGACAGTTCCAGAGGGTTTAGGGTCTAGGGTCTTGAGCCATAAGCTGCAGATGTTAGGAGTGAGGGGTTCGCAGTTCAAGGTTTAAGGTTGAGTGGTTAAGGTTTGTGGTAGCGGAGCAGAGGATTTGCGTAAACTTTGCGAATCCAAGATGGTTGCACTGTTTGGGGCTTTCGAGGTTTACCGTCGACAGTTTCATACTCCATTTCGTGTACTCCCCGTGGCCATGCAGGGCACCAGTCTGCGGATGGCTGCCTATCCCGATTTAAAGCACAAGCTACGCTGTGGAATTGGCCTGTTCCTGATGCCGGCTTCACCCATTCAGGGTGTGATGAGCCGCGGCAAGCAGGCTTTTCTGCAACTGTTTAAAGAATCTCGCGGCATGCCCGTCTTTGGAGAATGGAGCTCTGGCTCACGGGCTTCAAGCACTTCAAGCCTTCATCACCATCAATCACCCCCCTAAACCCTAAACCGTCCCTTAATTTCCGCCCGAACACACAGTTCAGGCCTGGAGGCTTTGTGGACACCCAGCCTTACAAATCAAGTACGAGAGTAGGAGGAAGGAGCTAGTGTGAAGTACTTGCAGCGTGCTTGTTGTGAGGTTGGGGGAGGCATAATCCATAATGTCAGTTTGGACCTAGCTGCATGTCAAGCTAGATGGCCCGTTGATCGCGTCAGGGGACGAGCCCCAAAATGTGTATTGCATGCCCGCGGTACATACGGATCTGACCCGGCCCTTCTGCTTTGTCCCCAAGTTGACTCAGTGTTTAGGTGGACGAGACTACGACCAGCCGCAGACAAAGCAAGCTCCTGCAAGAGCATTGCGTACAATCCGACTTTCAATAAGCCTTTCGAATGCCAGATGACGGATGAGTCGTTGCTCCGACCCCTTGAATTCTAAACCACATTATAAGATCTCGGGCTTCAAGCCTCCAGCATCCTATCCCAATCAAGTTGCAGCCCCCATCAATTCTAAGCGCATCGTGGGATCTCAGGCTCAAAGCCTCAACCGTCCAATGCCCAACCCAGTTGCAGCTTCAAGTTCGAAGTCCTTTCGGGTTTAGGGTTCAGGGTTCGGGGCTTGGGGTTTAGGACGTTTAGGGTTTAGGGCTTTGGTTTGGGGCCAGGGTTTGGCTGAGGGGAGGGCTTAGCAGCGAGTTTCTCGCTAAGGTTTGCGCGCCACTATAAACTAGTTAAGACTTTGGGGGTTAGGGGTTTAGGGCTGAGGGCTGCTTCGAGGCATCGTGTGCAAGAATGATCTTGTTAGCATTTTACATGGTGCCGCTACAGTCGCCATAATAGCAGCTTTTACCTACAGAAACTCCCAGCACGAGAGATTCGCATGCCACAGCCTGTCCTAGTGTTGATAGACGATGAATAACACGAAAAGCAGTGCAAGCTCGCATTACTAATTTACCTAACACTAGTAGAGGTTTCGATTATCCTACGGCTTTTCGACAGCATGACAGTCAAGCCATGACTTATGGGTATTCATAACAGTCATCATCTTGATCATCGTCGGAATGGTCATGCCAAGACTTGCATTCCATCTGCTTCCATCTATATGATTCGTCCCTCCGACCCTGCATGGCTTGGCCTCAACACAACATGGTTTCTCTTTCTGGGCCGAAGCAGTGGAAATTCAAAAGGACCGTGGAACAAAAGGGAATGTGAAAATTGCATTAGATGTGGGCTTGTTTGGGGTTCTGCTTCGTTGCAAGACTGCCTACCATTGCCCTGATTTCAAACGTGGTTCTACTAAACACAACCGAGACCACGTTGTGTGATATCGAAGTATAGCATATTACAGCATATCATGGTACACTGTAGTTAAGCTATCCTTGGCACCTTTAGACACGCACAGAGGTCTTGGATTCGTGTTTTTGGGTTTGGGGCAGCTTTTTCGGGTGGGCTCCTGGGAAGCGTTAGGGGTCTCACCTAAAGCCCGGGCGGGATGCTAGAATGCTCCAAGAAGGCCCAGAGACCGCGAAGCATGTGACGCTGTGCCTGCGCAGGGAGGAGATACTGTTGCATCTGTGGCTTGCACTATTTTTCCTGAGGTGGTGCCATGAAGGAATGGTAGTAGTTGCAGTTGCAGTTGTGCTTGTATTCGTGGTGGTAGCAGTAGTTGTTGTTGGTGTTGTATCCGCAGTAGCAACAACAACAGCCGTAGTAATTTCAGGCACTAGCAATGCCAGGCCAGTGCGCTATAGTTTGCTTGGCGTTTCCTTTTAACTTTAGCCTCAAGTTTTTCGAAATGTTTTTCCCCTGCGTGTTCGTGGTTTTTTGGGCGCGTCCGTGATCGCGATGCGTCCATGGTGATCGTGATAATGTCCACTCCGATCGCATCCACGGTTCCTGGCATCACGGCCCGATCCGTGTCAAACCTCTGCTCCGACCCCATCCACGGTTCATCGGCGATTCATCGGGAAGTTCAGCATGAATTCCGAAACCGTGGTAACGTCCACTCCGACTCAATGGTTCATGGGGAACTCGCACAGAGCCTCATTACCGTCCACTGCCGGGCTTAGGGCACTCCTTCCCAGCAGTGCGGCAGCAGCAGAGCAGGCAGATCCTCCTCTCTTAGGGGTACTTAGAAATATTTTATAATTTTTGGTTATTATAATCCCTAAGAAACAGCTAAAATTGGAATTTTTGTTAGGGTTCTAAGTTTAGAATAGCTCTGTAAGAATATCTATATGTTTGCAGGAAAGAGTATACCATAATCTGTGACTATGCGCGTACTCTGGCTCACTTTCTCACTTTCTTAGTACGACCTACTGCTCCGAGGCTAGTGCGCTGTATCGCGTTGATGACGTGGCCTGCTGCACCACGAAAATTAGACTGTGCATCGTTTCTTGCTGATTGAAAGCCCTTAAGACTCCGAATGCTACCCAGCCAGTGTTCTTGAACAACTATGTGCACAATAACACACGGCAAGCCAAGGAGCACTGACGTATACGTAGTCTACGTAGTATGGGTAATATTAGTAGTAGTAGTAGTAGTAGTAGTAGTAGTAGTAGTAGTAGTAGTAGTAGTAGTAGTAGTAGTAATAGTAGGAGTAGTAGTAGTAGTAGTAGTAGTAGTAGTAGTTGTTGTTGTTCTAGTAGTACTGGTAGTAGTAGTAATAATCATAATAATAATAATAATAACAGGAGTAGTCGCAGTCGCAGAAGCAGCAGCAGCAGTAGCAACAGTAGCAGCAGCAGTAGCAGTAGCAGCAGCAGAAGTAGCAGCAGTAGCAGCAGTAGCAGCAGTAGCAGCAGTAGCAGTAGTAGCAGCAGCAGTAGCAGCAGCAGTAGCAGCAGCAGGAGCAGGAGCTGGAGTGGGAGCAGCAGCAGCAGCAGCAGTAGTGGCAGGAGTAGAAGACTCAGTGCCAGTATTGCATTGTGGGTACATGCACTTGCAATTGCAAAGGCAGCCTCAAGGTTGTTGCGGTTGCCCTAATCTTACAGGTACCATCTCAGGACCATATTATTTGGTGGCTGGGCTGCCAGAAATTCGCAACTGTAAGCCTTATGTCGGTGAGTCACAAAGATGACCCAGCAGCTGCGCTGCTGAAGCCGTTCCGGCTTCTGTACATTTGGGGGACTGCCTTGTCAGGCAAGGAGTCCGAGATACACTTGTCGCGCATGCTCAGCCTGCAGATGCTGAGAGAACCTGTCCCGCAACTGTCATCGTTTCTGCTAAGTGCGCATGAAGACGAGGATGATTGAATGATGGTGGTGGTGATGATGTCGTCGAGACTGTCGACAACAACAGTGTTCAGTGTTATCATGTTGCCATAATCAGTGAGGTTTCCTGGAAGGAATCGATAGGACATGTCATCGTTTGTTTTGCTCTCGTCGTGCGGGAACACTTATAGTGGTGGTTTTGAGGGTGGCGGTGATTCTGGTGCCTGGAGCTGGCGGCAGAGGTGGTGGTGGTTTTGGCAACGTGGCCGCAGTAGCAGGTAGCAGGTAGTCGTGGTCTGTAAGTCGCACTCGCAGTCGCAGCAGTAGTGGCAGTAGAAGCAGTAGTAATCAGTAGCAGTAGTAGCAGCAGTAGCAGCAGTAGTAGCAGTAGTAGCAGTAGTACCAGTAGTAGCAGTAGTAGCAGTAGCAGTAGCAGTAGCAGTGGCAGTGGTAGTAGTAGTAGTAGTAGTAGTAGTAGTAGTTGTTGTTGTTGTAGCAGTAGTAGTAGTTGTTGCAGCAGCAGTGGTAGTGGTAGTGGTAGTGGTAGTGGTAGTGGTAGTGGTAGTGGTAGTAGTAGTAGTAGTAGTAGTAGTAGTAGTAGTAGTAGTAGTAGTAGTAGTAGTAGTAGTAGTCGTGGTAGTAGTAGTCGTGGTAGTGGAGGAGGAGGACGTAGTAGTAGTCGTTGTCGTAGTCGCAGTGGTGGTCGTCGTCGTGGTGGTTGTGGTGGTGGTGGTAGCGGCGGTGGTGGTGGTGGTGGTACTAGTTACTAGTATGTAGTAGTAAGAAGTAGTAGGTGGTAGGGAGCAGTAGTAAGTGGCAGTCAGGAACAGTAAGGAGTAGTAAGGAGTAGTAAGTGTTAAGGTGGTGTCGTAGTCGTAGTCGTAGTAGTAGTAGCAGCAGTAGCAGCACTAGCAGTAGCAGGAGCAGTAGCAGAAGTCGTCGTCGTCGTCGTGGTGCTAGTAGTAGTAGTAGTAGTAGTAGTAGTAGTAGTAGTAGTAGTAGTAGTAGTAGTAGTAGTAGCAGCAGGTAAGTAAGTAAGTAAGTATGTAAGTAAGTAAGTAAGGTAAGTAATAGTCGTCTTGGTGAGTGGTGCAGGATATGAAGCAGCTTGAGTCGTACCGTACCCTCAAAACAAGTTGTTGAGCTCAGCACTGTTCCAGAGCTTTTGGCGTGCTGCGCCGTCGTGTTGGGGGAAGCTTCGGCTCGTTTTCTTCCAGCACAGCATGGTCCAACTTTCTCGGATCAATGTTTGATGCAGGGCTCAGCATGGATCGGGGTTGTTCGACTAAACATTCATAAAGGGGTTTTGGGGTTTAGGGGTTTAGAGTTTGGGGGTTTAGGGTTTTGGGCAAAATGGCTGACGGTCGTTGTGCTCCGGAAGCCGTTGCACATGCGTGCATATGACACCCGGCGGAATGTTGCTTTGCGAGAAGGGGCATGACCACGCGATCGTTGGGATACTTCAAAACATGTCTCTTCTGGCCAGGATACATGTGTCAGCATGTGCGTCGAATTTGGCGATGCAGTCGCTCTAGCGATTCAAGTGCCGCTTTGCCCGGCATGCCGAGAAGCCTTGTCAAAGCACTGCTGTGCCCATGTGCGTTTTCGATATTTTTAGCGGCATCTCTTAATTGCAGCGGCTTGATGTTGAACATGTGCTCGGCTTAATCAAGTATGCTTAAGTAGTATGGCTACGACTGTTCAGTACCCACCTGTGGTAAGAAAAAGTTGATGACTGGCGTCAAAGCTTGACTGATGCTGTTGTGAAGGTCGGCACAGACCTTCCTGCATTGGGCACGTTCTTGCGACTCTATTTTTGTGTTCACCTGCCTTGATACTGCATGTACTTCAAGCATAAAGCGATTCAAGGAAGAGGTATGGAAGCATCTGGGAAAAGTTTTCTGTGTGCAGTTTGCAACATTGCCACTTTCTTCTTTATTGCGGAACCGAGCCATCAAAAGTATCATGTCTGCCGTAGCCGGTGAAAGGAGAACGATCGTGAACATGTGTGCACAAGTGCCGAAGCCTGAATCGTTCCCGGTTTAGGGGTTTAGGGTTTAGGGGTCCAAGGTTTAGGGGTTTAGGGTTTAGGGGTTTGGGGTCAAGGGGTTTAGGGCCTAGGGTATCATTCCCATGTTATACTCATGCTGCAATAGACCCCCAAATCCCCATTAAGGCCACTGCAGTATTCTCATCTGGCCGCTGTTTGCTGAAGCCATGTAATCTAGTTTGACCTGCTGGTGCTGAAGGGGGAGTGGGAGAGGGGATCCCCATTATAGCCTCCTTCACTTCCCTGAGCACCAGCAGGTTGATAGCGGATATGAGAACATGTCTTAGAGACCGGTAGGATCCTGCACTTGTGGAATGCTTGCAAGGTTTTTAGGAAAGGAGGCGAGTTTAGGCATTAGGGTTTAGGGGCTCCGAGGTATAGGGTTTAGGGAACAGGTTTAGGGTCAACGGTTGCAGCGAGCCGCATTCTGCAGTCGATCTCAGCTACCAGACTTCTACTCCACGCGCAGTCGATTTCAAAGTTTCGACGCTGCTGTTGTAGGGGCCTTCATAATAGGATTTGGGGTGACAGTTATACCTGAGGAACCCTAAGAAATAGTGGGGGCAATCACTCCGGCCATTACATTGTGCCCCCACTCTTGTTGACGGTGTCTCCACAGCGCCAACCTGGCCAAGCCTACTTATCATAACTTATCAACTACTTACCAAGTCCCCTAAGCCTCTAAGCACAATCAGGATGCAAAGCGCGTAGGCTTCACAATGAAGTTGAAGTCATGTTGCATCGCCAAAACTAAAATTCTGCACCATGAAGGACTGTCCGATTAGCCGTTACCACTTACAATCGAGATTTCTAGTTTCCCCCAATTCCAGGAGGCGCTCTCGCGATAGAAGAATGCCCTAATAAGGAGTGGCGACGAATCCGGCAATCCCAGAATGTGCCCCGTACTTCAAAATGGGCCATAGTTACAGATATTTTTGGAAGTTTTGGGAAGTTCGAGCCAAGCGATGTTGTAGCATTTCCAACTTTATATTTTTGGGTAAGTTCGAGCCTAGCGATGCTGCGGCCATGGATCATGGGGGGGGTTAGTATTTATACATAACTTATATCAAACTCTTGGGGCTAGAGCAATTGCAAATTTATTAATGTTGTTGTCATTGGTGGGGTTGTTGTTGTTATTTTTGCTGCCGTTGCTGTCACTATCGTTATTGATGCTGCTCTTGTTGCTGCTGGCGTTGGAGAGAAAGAAAGAGAGAGAGAGAGAGAGAGAGAGATAGAGAGACAGAGAGACAGAGAGAGAGATAATAAACGAAGAAAAGGAGAAATGCTAAAGAAGATATAGAAATAATTAGATTGACATGAGAGCGAGAGAGAGAGAGAGAGAGAGAGAGAGAGAGAGAGAGACAGAGATAATAAAACATGAGAATGAGATTGAGAGAGTTCGGACGATCGATATCGTTTTGTAGGCGGCTTATATCAAAAAATCAATCGATAGGGAGCGTGATCTATATTTGAATAAGTAGTAGACGTTCGTCTCTCTGCCTATAAAGCTTCTAAAAAATAGTTATACCGAATATCATTATTGAATTTATTTCTCACGACATTCGGTCGTTCGGGTGATAATATTCTATAATTATTATTTCATACGAATCTTATATGGATTATATTTAAATATTCAATTGATAGTGAAATATTTTTATTGGATTTATGATTTATATAAGAAAGAGAGAATCTATTTAATATGAATACATTATTTCGATTTATATATTATCGAATTTATGGCTTTGGAAGGAAGACGATATAACGATTTATCTATTTTCGATTATTTAGGAATATACGATATATAGATATGAAATATAGATTTATCGTTATATTTGGCTCGTATTTGCTCGAAGATTATTATGGTTCGGTAGGTATATTCGTATCTATGAAAATAAATTTTTCTATAGTCACGAGTAACATCATAGATTTATATTATATCTTTGATTATTTCTCGGATATGAATGATAATAATATATTGATGAAATATAGCGAAAAATTCTAGAGGTTGATATAATATATCGGGAAATTCTTGTGATTTATGATATAAAGGATTCTATTATATAAAAAGTATGGATATTATATATCTCGAAATTAGGAATTTCAGAATGATTCGTTTTATTTTAAATAAGATATAATTTCTATAGATTTATACGATCTAAAATTATCATTATTAGTCGTCGTTTTTCGATGATATTTATACGAAAATTATATACGTTTTTAAAAAGATTATAAGCAGGGAATACGATAATCTAAATTATGTTGCGTTGGCCCGCTACGATTATTAAAGATAATATAATTAAAGATAGGTGATTCTTTTTAGCATTAGTCTTGGCGGGGGGATATTTCATAAATTTTGTAATGAAGACGTAGGGCGCTCCGAATGAATTCTCATCTTGCCATTCCTCGAAGAGGGAGGTTGGTCCTAGCCCGGAAAGGGCGGTTAGTACTAAATCCGAAGTGAGAAAGGTCAAAGATAAAATCGCTGACGATATTATAATTGCAATCTCTGGATCTACCTATAAATATGAAATAGATCTTCTCTCCAAGCGGCGCAAGTATAACGAGAAAGAGAGACGGAGAGAGGTCCGTATGATACGCGAATTTAGTCGCTAATAGATATGCTCTATTCGTAGGCAGGTAGCAGATCCCCTCCTGTCGATCGTGCGACCTATAGATAGATAGATCGAAATTTTGATTTAGGAATGATAAATTAGTCTCTGAAATAATATGATTATCAAAAGAGAAATACTCTCATGTATAAATTAGTAATAGATCAAAGGTCCCCTAATCGTCCCAATAATTCTTATACCATTAATATTATTGCTGACATTCATATGAATAATATTGATATTAATCTTATTCACTATTATAATAGATGATAATCCCATTAATATCTATTTTTTTCTTGTCAAATTATTATTATGGAATATCGATTTGATAAAATATCATTTCTTTCTCTCCTAATTCCCATCGTGCAAAATCGAAAATTTGAAAATATATATTATAATAATTCCCAAAATCTAGGATCTTATTTTTTATCCTCAATGAAGTCTAATCGAATCAATTGAATTTATTAGATCTTATGAATATCATTATTTTTCCGAAATGAATTTAAATAAATATAATGTTTTTTTCTTATATATCTTAGATTCGAAGATATCGGAGATATCGTTATGGTGACGGGATTGATATTATTGATATTATAATAGTAGTCAATATTATTCTAGCTAAAAATGATCTTGATATTATTATTATTCATATCATTATTAGAGATATTCTTAATATTATTCATATTATTATTCTTCTTATTTTTATTGATATTGATAAGATTGATATTGATGATCATTTTATGTTTCTCAAGATTCCATATAAATATATTTAAGATAAGATATTTATTTCAAATGTTATATCAATTTCTGAATTCGAGCTTATCTTTCAGAATGATCTCGTCGGAATTTCGTGAAATTATAGGAGTGTCTATCTCGATTTATTCGTCTTCTTTATATAGGAAAATCATTTATATCGGCGTCGTCATTCTGGTGGCAAATTATTCTTATTGAATTTAGTAAATATTCTGATATTTATTAATATTATGATTATCAATATGATAATCGGATAAGTTAATGATATTATTGATGATAAAGATCTTATTATGATTGATGCTGAAGTGCATGTTTCTTTTGCAGCTCATGCCATGTGTACATGTCCTTTTTCCTTTTGCTCGTAGGCCAAGCACAGTAGGTCTTGAGCAATGCATTTTAAGCACATCTGTACATTCATACTTGTAGGTGCCAAGCCCTCGCAAGTAGCACAGACTTCACTTGTTTTGTCTTCTTGCTTGCGTGTAAAACCTCCGCGATTGTGTGAGCCATGGGCAGTTCGGAAGACTCTGCTAGGGGATTAGCTACCCCACTAGTAGCTTCTGCTTCTATGCCTGCTGGTTCTTACCAGCAGGTTATGAGCCCAACGCTTGGGCAGGGCTATGGCACCACAGCAAATCCATCCCCACCTCCCGGGAGGGATGGTATTCAGACAGGTTCAACGCCAACACTTGTGCATGGCCAAACAGGTGGAATGGGCTTTGAACCTATGGCTACGGGAGGGGCACTTGGAGGCATAGACCAGACTGGGGTTAGCGCAGACTCAGGGGGAATGCCACCGGTGTCGACCGCCACTGAAGGCGGTGATGAGGTACAGATGGTTGTGCCGATACCCGGCAATGTCGCGCCGGGCGGGAGCCCAGGGCTAGAGGCCAGCACTGGCATGTTAGGTACCGAGAGTGGTGACGCAGAGCCAGGGGGTAGAGTAGTCGCTGGTGCTTCCACGGAGGGGTTTGTCACCCCACGGTCACAGCAGGGATTGCCAACCATAGCTGAGATGGTTGAGGGCTTCCCTGGTACAGGGCTCCAGCTTATGACGCGAGTTGGGGACTTTTTCCGTGTAGCGCGCACTGAGGTGGTGCAGGTACCCGCAGTGGCGCAAGGCACACACGCCACACCACCACGAGCAATCACATCACAATCACGTGATAGTCCCAGCGGTGTTCCAAGGCAATTGGCTCTGGGAGAAGGGAGTTTGGGTTCGCAGAGTAGCTCGCCACCACAGTTGGGAGCGCATGGTACACCCACTTCCTTTGCACCGCCTCCTGGAAGGGATGGCTCCTTGTTGAGCGCGGACATGTTGCAGCGCATGCAAGCTTTAGAACAGAGGGCCCCCTTACTTTACGGTAGCCTGCCCGAAAAACCCCCATCGAGAACAGACTCATCGTCCCTGCCCCAAGAAGCGATTCAAGCTGAGGTTGCAAGGCAGCTAGCGGGTTTGATCAACGGGCGCAGGCTCAGGACTTGGAAATACAGAGGATGCGGAGGCAACTGGAGGAGGCGGCCCAAAGGGAACAAGCTCTTAGGGAACAGGTAAGGAGAGAAGTGGCAATGACCAGTAGTGCCCCAATGGCTCCAACGACACCCCTTGCTGAGGTTCCCAGGCCACCCCTTCAGGATGCGCAAGTGCGCACTCCAATAGCGTATCAGGTGCATGATGCTGCAGCGCAGGCGGTTGAGGCTTTGAGAGCGCCCGCTCAAACAGCAGCTTCAGCAACTTCAGGGTTATGGTCCAACTTTTGGTCGGGGTTGCAAGGTTCCCAAAGGTTACCTAGCAATGCAGCGCCACCCGGAAGGGTTGGGCAGCCAAGCAGCGCATTATCGGGTGTGCAAGGGGATTCCACCTCTTCTGGCCCAGACCCCCATTCTCGAGCCGAAAACCCGGGTTTGGGCCAGATCAGGGCTTCGGGCTCTGGTTTCCAGTCAGTTGCTGCCGCTAGTGCCCCAATTCCCCAGGCTTCAGCTGCTCAGGCCAGCACGGCGCCAGTAGGAGCAGCCAGTGTGTCGCCGGGGGGAACCCAAGGCCCTCCCACATCAGGTAACACCGTGCTTGATGCCGTATTGTTGGGAGTGCAGCAACTGCAAACTTTGCAAGCCCAGCACCTTAGCAGTAGCAGGAAGGAGGATGCCCCGGAAACGGTGAAAACGGGCATTACAACCTTTCCCAGACTAGCCCCACCCGATCCAGCTGGAGGCTCGTTGGACTTTCAGGATTGGTTGCAGCTCATTGCGGGCTTGATGAGTGACTTTTCGGATTCTTCTCAACTTTGGTGGTCAGGGGTAGTTCAGGTAAGCAAAGATGCGTACGATAAGTGGGTCGTCGCATCCCCCATCGAGCGCTTGACGCTTGAGCCTGACGAGAGGCCAGAGCTTACAGAAGGCAAGTGGGGGAGAGTGAATGCGCGTGCATGCGCAATGCTTTTGGATGCCCTGGACCCCATAGTGAAATCTGATATCATTGCCCGTAAGGCGAATCAAGCTGCGTCGCAAATCTTGTTTAGATTGTACACGACCTACCAGCCCGGGGGAATAGGGGAACGCAACCTGGTGTTGAGCAACTTGCAAAATCCCCATGTGGTGCAGGATGCAGCCTCAGGTGTGTCAGCATTGAGGGTGTGGGGACGGTGGTATCAAAGGTGCATAGACTTTGGTATGAGCTTGCCGGATCCAATGGTGTTGGTGGGAGGCCTAACCTCAATGACAAAGCCCGTCATCTCTAAGGAGCCGGAGGTTTCATGGCGAACCGAGATGGTGAAAAGTGCACTGCAGTTGCATGGTCGACCCTCGGAAGAGGCGGTCAAATCCTACCACAAACATTTGTTGGCCGAGTTTGAGACTTTGGCTGGAGCTCATGTTGCCAAAAAGGGTGGATCAGGTAACCTGGCATTGAAGGCAGCTGGTGTTCCTGGGGATAAGCCGGGAAAGGGGAGTGGAGGCAAAGGTGGAGGGAATGCCAACACATGCAAGTATTTCCTTTCGCCGAAGGGGTGTAGGTTTGGGTCCAAGTGCAAAAGCCAACACTCCATGAACGAGTTGTCTAAGGCGGAACGGTTTAAGAAGTGCTTGAATTGTGGTTCCGAGGAGCATCGCGCTAAGGATTGCAAGGCCGGTAAGGCGGAACCCAAAGCACCGGATCAAAAACCTTCCGTACAGGCAGCCCCATCCTCCACATCCTCGGGCCAACCCGTTGTCCAAGCCACGCCAGTGCTCAACATGGAAACCTTCATGCAACAGGCAGTCCAGGCTTTGAGGCAGTTGGAGGCCAATCCACCGTGCGGCGGCACCACGCCGCAAGCCCAGCCGCCTCAACCTCAGCCGGAAGGCTTGAGTACTGCGTTGCAGCAGCCCCCAGTGCCACCGGCATCGGCTGCGCCCGCATCGTCTGCACCCAATCCTTCGGTGAAGAGGCTCACCATTCGCTCAGTTATGCCCACAAGTTGTTTCCCGGTTTCGGGCCCCCCAAACCGGGACTTTCCCATTGAGCCCGCGGTGGAGCCATCACCCGTTGCATCCCAACCACCTCTCATTGGTTACGCCCTTCTCGACTCCGGTGCCACTCACCCCATGCGGCAGGCATCATCTGAGGAGGAGTGGGAGGCCGCAGAGGAGGTACAAGTGAGTTTAGCCGGCGACCAAAGCACAATCATGCGTTTGACGCGTGCCGGCACTCTCCTACTGCCACCCGGAAGGGACGGCCTAGTGCAGCCAATAGTCCCAATGGGTGCTATCATAGAGCAGTTGGGGTACAAGCTAGTTTGGTCCGCCGGTAGTTGCAAGCTTTATCCTCCCGATGGTAAGTCGTTGAGGCTTAGGGTCAAAAACGGTTGCCCGGAATTGGTTGAGAGCCAGGCCCTTTACGCTGATATCACGGTTGGAGGAACACAAAATGCAACAGGTTGAGGAGCTCAGGCGAAGAACGGATGAGGGGAAGGATCGCATCAGACAGGCGAAAATCGCGATGCAGCGCACATGGTGGGATCATTTGGTGGAGCATGTTAGCTCGTCAGCGCCAGCAGCGGGCCACATGGCAGTATCCACGGCGCCATTCTTTCAGGATGTGCCCGATCGTGCATTGTCAGGCCTACTCCCATCGGAAGATGTGGACTCCAAGACTTTGTGGAAAGCTCTTGAAGAAGGTATGCCAAACCTCAACCGGCGAAGGAGGAAGGCACTTCATCGAGCATCCAATTGGGTTGTTCACTTGTTTGCGGGCCCTGGCTCGCACAAGGCTTTCAAACGATTGGAGTCGCAGGATACAGTTGTTGTTGAGCTTGACATTTGCCGCTCAAGGAGCCAAGATCTTTACCATGATCCGCTTTGGACGCTTCTTGCTAAGGTTGCAAAGTTGGGACGAGTTGCGGCGGTCATTGGAGGTCCACCAACCCGCACGTGGTCCATGTCAGGGCACCGCGCCGATGGACCACATCCACTCCGCTCGCCCACTGAACCGTTTGGCCTGAGCACTCTCACCTCTGACGAGCGTGATCTCGTTGATCGTGATACGGGTTTGTATGCTCGCATGTTGTGGTTGCATGCACTTTCCACCGCCGGGAGGCGTGTGCACCCAAACCCGTCGGATGGAACATCCATGGTGGCATTCATGTTGGAGCAACCGTCGGTTGAACACCACATGGCTTCAAGCCATTCTGCTGTGGGTAGCGCCCCGTCGTTTTGGAATACCGCGCTGTGGCAAACTTACGCTGAAGAGGCTGGTTTGTTTGAGGTGCATTTCCGTCAAGGTCCGTTGGGGCACGCGGGCGATAAACCCACAACTGTTGGCACCAACTTGCCCGACCTTAGAGACTTGCAAGCGTTTCAGGGTGAGGTATCGCAGGTTTGTGGTAGCGCCGACAGCCGTGTGTCTCCAGTGTGGGCGCCGGGGTTTGTGCAAGCCATCGTGTACGCACTCCAACGTTGGCCCTGTTACCGCATCATGAAATTCACCCAAGCGGATTGGGAACAGCATGTTGCGAACAATCACGTGCCGTACCGCCGTGATTGTGCAGTTTGCGTGCACGGTGCCGGAAACGGCCGCCGCCACCACGGTGTAGTTCACCCGGATGTGTATTGCATGTCAGCCGACATTGCGGGGCCCATCCGTGTGAAGGGCAAAGACCCAGAAAGCCGCAACCACCGACCAGCCACGTTCAAGTACTTCCTCGCTGTGTCGTACCGCTTCCCACGGCTCAAAGGAGTGAAGGAGGAGTCAGACCCCAGCCAAACCGAGGGGTTTGATGATGCAGCACTCCTCCCGGGAGGGACGGATGACCTTGCAGATGAGGCCTTTCCCGCAGCAGAAGGCCCCCCGCACGAGGATTACGAGGACTCCCTGTACGAGCCAAGTTTAGCGGAAGAAGAGGAGGAGGCGGAAGGTGAAGGAGTTGAAGGGCCGAGGGAGTTTGCAGCCAAAGTTGCCGAGGAGCATCCCTGGGAGTCAGCCAGGTGTGAACTCGAAACACCGCCTGACATGGCGAGGCTGGTGTTTGCAGTGCCACTTCACACAAACAAGGGTGATGATATCCTAAATGCCCTCCAACAGGTGTACATTTCCCTAAGGTCCCTAAACCTCCCCGTGCTTCGTTTCCACACAGACCGCAGTCGTGAGTTCTTCAACAAAAGGACTCGAGCTTGGTTTCACGAGCGTGGAGTCCGCACAACAACAACAGAAGGGGACGTTCCGCAGCAGAACGGCTCTGCTGAGAACACCGTGCGCTGGCTCAAAGCACGAGCACGAACCCTTCTCACCTCTGGCGAGGTTGACTCGTCCTTGTGGCCTTGTGCAATCATGACAGCTGCGGCTCAGCAACGGGCGCAACAGCTGGGCATGAAGTCCAAGCTTGCCATCCACTTTGGAGGGAAGTGTTCCGTGAAGCGAAAGTTTTTTAGCAAGAAGGGTGATTTGGAGGATAGATGGGTTGAAGGTAAGTATATGGGGTTGTCACCATCTGTGAATGATGGTCACATCGTGTTGCGCAGCGATGGTGTTGGCAACGGCTTTGTGCAAACACTCCATGTTCGCACCCGCCTTGTTTCTCCGGATCCACCGCCCTTGCAGTTTGTAGGAGACTCGCTTGAGGAGGAGCACACACCACCTCCACGCAGGGTTCGCGGCAAGCGGTCTGCTGGTGTGAGACTTGACGACGTCTTTGCACTTGACCCGCCGCCTCCCTTGCCGCCGCCAGCAGAAGCTCCACACCCGGAAGGGCCTGTGTCACCGGTTGAGGAGGAGTCTGCCCGTGTAGCGCGCTTGAGTCTGCAAGACCTTGAAGGTTTAGCTACGGAGCTTATCGAGGACGACTGGGACCTTGATGAAGCGTTGTGGGTGTTAGCCGAGGTGTGCAGAGCAGCGCCCCAGCTGCAACACAAAGCTGGGTTGTACCGTCACGGAGGTGTCGTAGGAGTTTTAGGAGGTACCACAGATAAGCCTTGGCTGACAGAGCTTATGAATATGGTGCTTTCCGCAGTTGCACCCACAGCTGAGTACACCTCGCTTTGGTTGTCTAACTCCACTGTTCAACCCGTGCACGCCGACCACCACAACCTGCAGGGATCCACAAATGTAGTCCTCCCTTTGAAGCTCCCGCCTAACGGAGGGGATTTGTGGATAGAACTCAAGCCTGGTGACCTAGTCAGTGGCCCTGTAGAGGAGCGGGTAGACGGCAAAGGTAGGCGCTGGTTAGGGACAACTCACAAGTTAGAGCGCGGTAAGCCCTTTTTCCTAGACCCTACTCGCCGCCACGCCACCACTCCCTGGAAGGGTGAGAGAGCAGTCCTTGTTGGCTACA
This sequence comes from Symbiodinium sp. CCMP2592, assembly GCA_905221615.1. NCBI lineage: Eukaryota > Dinophyceae > Suessiales > Symbiodiniaceae > Symbiodinium > Symbiodinium sp. CCMP2592. Next base: position 4,115 of record CAJNDT010001680.1, on the reverse strand, counting down.
CTGTCAACACGTTAGGCAAAGAGCTTGAGCACGAGTTTCAAAGCCTTGAAGCCTTAGGTTTTCCACTCCCAGCGTCGGTACGTTTACCGCTGACTGAGCAGCAAGACGTGAGACGTCTAGACGCGTTTGACTGCTTCGAAGAAGAGCCCCTTCAGGAGACAAAAGCACGTCACCCTGACGGGAAGACTTCGGAGTTGGCGCCTGGGACTGTGCTTAAAGGCGGAGGTTGGAAAGAAACCCAAGCCGTAGAAGCAGGTACTGTAGAGCTGGAGGTGTCGTGGAACCTGAAACACTCGCCGGACCAAAGGCGAACCCAGTCTGAGCACGCCCTGCTGGCTTGCCAACCAGACACCGAGACACAGGTTGAGGAGGAGGAGAGCTTAAGCGAAGACTCCTTGCCGGAGCAACCAGTGCTGTGGGAGTTGTGGGTTCCAGACCCGCAGACCGGTGAGCAGCTGTGTGTTCTCCGGTCTGACGACTCGGACGCGAGCGAAGCGTGTGCCCTTTGCAAGTCTGAGCCGGTTTACACTACCAACGTGGAGCTGTTGCTTGACGGGTTGCAAGAACCACTGCAGGTAGTCCACACTGTAGACCCTCGGGATGCAGAGCAATGCATCGAGAAGTGGATGCCGTCCATTCACAAGGAGATCGGTGTCATTGAGAAGGCTGTGCGGCGACTGCCTCCTGCAGAGGTCCGTTCCGGAGGTTGGCTAAAGCGCAAGGAAGTGAAGGTGGTTCCGTCTAAGTTTGTGTTCACAGTCAAGCCACCAGACCCTGCTGAAGCCTCCCTTGCTACCCGGAAGGGTCAGGCTTACCACAAGCGCAAGGCTCGCCTGGTTGCTTGTGGCAACCACGCCCCAGGCACGGGGTCCGAAGTCTACGCTTCAGGTGCTGCTGCAGAGACATTCCGTTGTTTTGTAATCATCAGCTCCAAGAGGAATTGGTGCATCGGGTCTCTAGACGTCACCTCAGCTTTTCTGTTGACCCCAATCCCGCAAGGCAGAGGTTTTCCAGTGTTTGCTCTCACGCCGCCTAGGTTGTTAGTGAGACTAGGTTTGGCAGAGGAAGGGGAGCTTTGGATCCTCACGCACGCTGTGTACGGGTTGAGGGAGTCGCCTAAGCTTTGGTCGGACTTCAGAGACTGCCAACTTCGGGCGCTGAGGTGTGTTGTTGACGGAGTTGAACTGCAGCTCCAGCAAGGAAGGTTGGACCCAAACTGGTGGCGTGTTGTTCGCACCTCTGACGGGGTAGTCGTAGGAGGGTTGCTCACTTACGTTGACGACTTTTTGCTTGCAGGCAGTAAAGAGGTGATCGAAGCCTTGGCTACGGCCATCCAGGGCATCTGGAAAACGACGCCTCTCGCACTTGCCACCGCAGAGCACCCGCTGAGGTTTTTAGGGGTTGAAATCCTAGTGCAAGGTTCCGGGTTTGTGTTGTCCCAGCAGGCTTACGCCGAAGAGTTGCTGCGTCTCAACGACGTGAAGCCCACTGCACTAGGTAAGGTCCCCTGTCCACGTGACCTTGTTTCGTTTGACACTCTCCTGACGGACGAATCCCCAACCGAGGAGACCGTTCGAACAGCACAGAGGCTGACTGGAGAAATCCTGTGGCTAAGCCAACGCACTCGGCCTGACTTAGCTTTCACTGCTTGTGTGCTTGCCTCTCTCAGCACGAAGGCGCCGCAACGAGCCATCCGCATTGCAGAGAAGGCCCTTGCGTATGTGCAGCGTACCAAGGCGCTGGCTCTCACCGCTGATGCGGATGACACAGGATTGATCGCGTATAGTGATGCCAGCTATGCGCCGGAAGGGAATCGTTCTCACACAGGGTGGGTGGTTTTCCTTCACGGGTCGCCGGTGTGCTGGCGTTCAGCACGACAGTCTTTTGTCACCCTCAGCACCGCAGAAGCCGAGCTTGTTGCTGGACTTGACGCTGTAGTTGCCCTTCAGTCAGCAGAGGCCATGCTGAGTGAGTTTGGGGTTTCTAGCTTCGACAAGACTTTGAGGGTTGACTCACAGTCTGCACTGGCCATCGCTATCGGCCAAGGGTCTTGGCGAACCCGCCACCTAAGGGTGCGCGCCAACTACCTTCGAGAGCAGTATGAGTCTGGTGAGATCATCCCTGTCTACTGCCCAGGAGTTGAGCAGGCCGCAGATCTTCTGACGAAAGCACTGCCATCTGCGAGGATCCTTGAACTCGCAGCCATCTGGGGTTTGCTTGAGCATGGCGTACCTCGCCGGGCGGAAGCTCAGGCCTACAGTGAAACTCAAGCTGTGGGCACTGGGACCGTGGCGCAGCAAGACCTGCAGCTGAGTGCCTTCGCTGTCCTGCTCGCCTTCTTTCAGGTCGTAGGTGCTGCCAGCCAGACAACGGACGAGGAAGAAGACTTGTCTCTCCCCGTGTCGCTTGATGCAGATTTGATGTTGGCAGTATCCATCATCTGCATTGGTATCTGCTTCATTGCAGTGTGGGAGTTCTTCAAGTGGTGCCTTCAAGGCGTCATCTCCCGCCGAAAGGCAGGGACACCCGTGTTGTCTCTGAGCCCCCGCAAGGCGCGCAAGTTACAGCGCCTTCGAGATCAAACTGCGCAGGCCATCCAGGCCGAGATCTCTGCACGTGAGGAGGCAGCAAGCTCGCAGTCTGTTGCTGCAGCGCCCAGACGCCGCCCCTCACAAACAACTCGCACGCGTGAGCAGGCAGGTGGAGCACCAACGCGTTACTTTGCAACACCCGACGGGACCAAGCTCCACCGCACTAAGGCCTGTTCCACGCTCGCCCACTCGCACAGGTTTGTTGAGTTTCAAGTGTGCCAGCAGTGCCACGGGAGCGCTGCAGACCACACCCAGCACAGCACAGGGTAGGAACTACTCCACCCTGACGGGTTGGATCTCTCAGTGAGCTCATCCGTAGCTGTGTCTTTTTCCGCACGAGGTGCCTTGAGAACCCTCGCATAGTGAGGGCAGTTGGCCCAGCTTTTGCCCGGTAGTTCAGAGTAGGTGTGTCGTCACCCTGACGGGTTGGACCTGCAGTAGAAAGTAGGTCGCAACTCCCTGGCGGGGCTGCGAAGGAGGAGTGCTGAAGTGCATGCTTCTTTTGCAGCTCATGCCATGTGTACATGTCCTTTTTCCTTTTGCTCGTAGGCCAAGCACAGTAGGTCTTGAGCAATGCATTTTAAGCACATCTGTACATTCATACTTGTAGGTGCCAAGCCCTCGCAAGTAGCACAGACTTCACTTGTTTTGTCTTCTTGCTTGCGTGTAAAACCTCCGCGATTGTGTGAGCCATGGGCAGTTCGGAAGACTCTGCTAGGGGATTAGCTACCCCACTAGTAGCTTCTGCTTCTATGCCTGCTGGTTCACACCAGCAATTGATATTATTATTATTCTTTTGCTACTAATAGCGCTAAATATATCTTATTATAATTATCATTATTATTTATTCGTTCATATTCGTTCCGATATCAATAAATCCGCAAAATCATGATAATTTTCTATTGATTTTGATAATATCCCTTATAATCTAAATATCTTTCATATCGGAATCATCATTGAGATAACGGATTATTATGATAGCAATTGAGAATACAATATAAATCAAAAAGAGTAATGATATTGATATTTGAAATAGGATATTATTTCTATTCTTATTATCTTAATTGAAGATATGATTTCTTTTTTATCCCTATATAGATCTATATTTGCGAAATATTTATATATTAATTCTATTTTTCTTTTATGATATTTCATATATTCGAAATATTTTCAAGAATGATATCGTCGATATTTCGTAATCCGATAGGGAGGAATAATTTTTCCTAAGATTTTCCATAGGGAGAGAAAATAAATATTTTCATTTCAAAAATATTGGATTTATCGAATTTCCGGAAACCGTAATCATATTATTGGGGCATTAGAAATGAAGAAATCTAATTCTATTTATCGTCAAAATAAGTAAAATCGCGAAGAATCAAAGCTAATTTATTGAAGAGAGATATATATATATATATTTCATTCTATCAGCGGCGCCACTACTTTCGCCAAGCAGAAGAAGAATATATATAATAATAATGCTTGAGCATCGTCCCAGCCGTCTATTCTTCAGAATATTCATATATA
>CAJNDT010001679.1:0-45478 GCA_905221615.1 Symbiodinium sp. CCMP2592 | reverse complement strand
TTAAGGGTAAGGATTTCCAACGTGGGGTTATAGGATGTGGGATCAAGGGTTCTGCACTTGGGAATTTTGGATTGAGAGCGTTGGACTTCGGATTCGGGAATGAGCTTCGGATCCAATGATTCTGGGTTAAAAGTTGGAGTGTTCAGACTTCAGGGTTAGTGTGAAGGATTTGAGTCTGCGAGGCTTGGGCTAAAGCTCCGAACAAGGCTTGGGTATATAGAGTTTTAGAGGACAGTTTACTGAGACCTCCGCTCGAAAGAAAATGGATAGACCTGAAGCAGCAAGCCTGAAGGCTTTTGAGTTAAGGATTTCGGGTTTTGCAACAAGAATAGCGAGTTAACACAACGGCTTCATGGTTCGCAGATTAAGATAGTCTGCGGGCTCTCAGATACGGCAGTTTAGACATAAGTCTAGGATATCGGATTTAGGGCTTGAGACCTAGATCGTCCAAGAGAGCCCGAGACCTAAAACGCCCGACAAAACCCCGAACCCTCAGCAAAACCCGAGGCAGCTGCACACTACACCTCACGACCTCGGAAAACCAACCCACCTGCCAAGACCAGAAAACCCCTGAACGCCCAAGCCTTGCGCACTCGGACCTCGCAACCTCGGAGCCCCAACCACCTGCAATCCCTGAAGCATTGACAGAGTCCCCGACCAAGATGAAGAGGTCCGAACCTGAGCGATCCGGGCGGAGGGCACGGGAAAGAGGCGCTTGGGACACGTGCACTAAGACCTAGGAGTTTTGAGTTTAAAGTCGAGTTTGTCATTTGAGTTCAAGGCTCGGGTCCAGGGTCAAGGGTTTCAGAGTTGAGGGTCTAAAGATCGAGCGGAGATTCAAGTGTATGAAAAATTCGAAATCAATGACTGACAACTCCGATCGATCCTTCCTGTTCAATTGGCCCAACCCTTGCAGAGCGATGGAGTTATCCACCGAGCCAAATTGCAAGGTTTCACATTAGGCATTAAACGTCTGGGATGCAAAGTTTCGGATTGAAAGTTTCGGTTTTGAAGCTCAGGAGTAGAACTAGCGCTTGACTTCAGGAGTTGGAGCTTTGAATTGGGAGTTTTGGAGCTAAGGTCTCGACCTTACGATCTGGGTTCGGGTTTCGGATGTGGAGTTTTGGAATTAAGCCATCAGGTATTGGATTTAGGGTATAGGACCTAAGCAACCCAAAAGAGTTCAGGGCCTACCACACCCGAGACAACGCGAAATCCTGAACAGGTACCCTGGGCGGCTGCACTCTAAACCTGACTGCCTCGGCGAACCAACCCACCTCGCAAGACTGAAACAACCCTGAACACCCAAACCTTGCGCTCTCGGACCTCGCTACCTCGGAGCCCAAACCACCTGCAATCCCCGAAGCCTCGGCAAAGAGTGCCCGACCGGGATGAAGAGGTCCAGACCTGAGGCGAAGCGCAGAGGGGAGCTGAAGAAGGACTTAAAGGAGGGGCAAGACCGGGCACTGCCAGACACCCTCAGGCCAGCATAACGAAACCTCAAGCAAAACCCGAAGCCCCGCACACGCGGCCCTACCTACACTCCAACAGTCCCACGGCTGCACTCCGAGGTCCCGGCCGCACGCCGCTCGCTCCGACGGCCCGCGCCGCCCCACCGCCCCCCGCTCCCACGGCTTGACCAAGAAAACGAGCAGCTCGGGCACAAGTTCAGCAAGGCTGCAAAACAACAGCGCAATTCTCACAGCGGATTTTAATGGAGGCCCTCAAAAAGACCCCCCAAAGCGCAGACATCAACAAAAGCATATGAGCGGGGAAAATCCTCGCAGGTTGAGAGTATGCCACAACACTTCCTGAGGTCCCTCCCTCCCTCACTCCCTCCCTCCCTCCCTCCCTCCCTACCCCTCTCTCCTTTTCGGTGACCTAACGAGCCCTTTTAAGGGCATTCCAATGCAACTGAGAGCATCTGAGCATTCAAATGCCTTCGAAATCATGACCGAAGCCTGTCAGTACGAACATATTGATCCCGGGTATCCTACATCAACTTCGCGATGACGATCCTAGTAGCTACGTAACTACCACTGTTGCACGCCCCCAATTTCGCGGCCGCCCCCCCCCCCCCTCCCTTTCTTTCTCTCCCGCCAAGCTTCGTGTCAAATTTGGTAAAAGTCTTCGCGTTTGCTGTTGACACCGAGTACATACGTTTTCACGTGAACTTGTTTATGCGACTTGAAAGTCACAATGATGCTACTGTTATCTGCAACTTTTGCACTGAACCAATTTCGTGGCCGCCCCACCCCCCCCCCCCCGTAGCCTCAATTTAGGCGGTCAAAACGTCTCGCCCAAAAGTTTCGACTCGTCTACTCGTCCCTGCTCACGTGATCCTGGGCATCCTACATCAACTTCGCGATGACGATCCCAGTAACTACCACTGTTGCACGCCACCAATTTCGCGGCCGCCCCCCCCCCCTCCCTGTCTTTCTCTCCCGGCGTTTGCTGTTGACACCGAGTACACTGCAACTTTTGCACTGAACCAATTTCGTGGCCGCCCCCCCCCTCCCCCCGGGGCCCCAGCCTCAGGACAGTCAAAACGTCTCGCTCAAAAGTTTCGGTCGAAACGTTTCGCAGCCCCCCAGCGAATCTGAAAACATGGTTCGCAAAAAAAAACTTTCGTTCAAAACTTTCGTTCAAAACGTTTCGGTCAAAAAGTTTCGTTCAAAACGTTTTTGGGACCCGGGTCAAGGGTTTCAGAGTTGAGGGTCTAAAGATCGAGCGGAGATTCAAGTGTATGAAAAATTCGAAATCAATGACTGACAACTCCGATCGATCCTTCCTGTTCAATTGGCCCAACCCTTGCAGAGCGATGGAGTTATCCACCGAGCCAAATTGCAAGGTTTCACATTAGGCATTAAACGTCTGGGATGCAAAGTTTCGGATTGAAAGTTTCGGTTTTGAAGCTCAGGAGTAGAACTAGCGCTTGACTTCAGGAGTTGGAGCTTTGGATTGGGAGTTTTGGAGCTAAGGTCTCGACCTTACGATCTGGGTTCGGGTTTCGGATGTGGAGCTTTGGAATTAAGCCATCAGGTATTGGATTTAGGGTATAGGACCTAAGCAACCCAAAAGAGTTCAGGGCCTACCACACCCGAGACAACGCGAAATCCTGAACAGGTACCCTGGGCGGCTGCACTCTAAACCTGACTGCCTCGGCAAACCAACCCACCTCGCAAGACTGAAACACCCCTGAACACCCAAACCTTGCGCTCTCGGACCTCGCTACCTCGGAGCCCAAACCACCTGCAATCCCCGAAGCCTCGGCAAAGAGTGCCCGACCGGGATGAAGAGGTCCAGACCTGAGGCGAAGCGCAGAGGGGAGCTGAAGAAGGACTTAAAGGAGGGGCAAGACCGGGCACTGCCAGACACCCTCAGGCCAGCATAACGAAACCTCGAAGCCCCGCACACGCGGCCCTACCTACACTCCAACAGTCCCACGGCTGCACTCCGAGGTCCCGGCCGCACGCCGCTCGCTCCGACGGCCCGCGCCGCCCCACCGACCCCCGCTCCCACGGCTTGACCAAGAAAACGAGCAGCTCGGGCACAAGTTCAGCAAGGCTGCAAAACAACAGCGCAATTCTCACAGCGGATTTTAATGGAGGCCCTCAAAAAGACCCCCCAAAGCGCAGACATCAACAAAAGCATATGAGCGGGGAAAATCCTCGCAGGTTGAGAGTATGCCACAACACTTCCTGAGGTCCCTCCCTCCCTCCCTCCCTCCCTCCCTCCCTCCCTCCCTACCCCTCTCTCCTTTTCGGTGACCTAACGAGCCCTTTTAAGGGCATTCCAATGCAACTGAGAGCATCCGAGCATTCAAATGCCTTCGAAATCATGACAGAAGCCTGTCAGTACGAACATATTGATCCCGGGCATCCTACATCAACTTCGCGATGACGATCCTAGTAGCTACGTAACTACCACTGTTGCACGCCACCAATTTCGCGGCCGCCCCCCCCCCTCCCTTTCTTTCTCTCCCGCCAAGCTTCGTGTCAAATTTGGTAAAAGTCTTCGCGTTTGCTGTTGACACCGAGTACATACGTTTTCACGTGAACTTGTTTATGCGACTTGAAAGTCACAATGATGCTACTGTTATCTGCAACTTTTGCACTGAACCAATTTCGTGGCCGCCCCACCCCCCCCCCCCGTAGCCTCAACCTCAGGCGGTCAAAACGTCTCGTCCAAAAGTTTCGACTCGTCTACTCGTCCCTGCTCACGTGATCCTGGGCATCCTACATCAACTTCGCGATGACGATCCCAGTAACTACCCCTGTTGCACGCCACCAATTTCGCGGCCGCCCCCCCCCCCCCCTCCCTGTCTTTCTCTCCCGGCGTTTGCTGTTGACACCGAGTACACTGCAACTTTTGCACTGAACCAATTTCGTGGCCGCCCCCCCCCTCCCCCCGGGGCCCCAGCCTCAGGACAGTCAAAACGTCTCGCTCAAAAGTTTCGGTCGAACCCCAGCGAATCTGAAAACATGGTTCGAAAAAAAAAACTTTCGTTCAAAACTTTCGTTCAAAACGTTTCGGTCAAAAAGTTTCGTTCAAAACGTTTTTGGGACCCAAACCCTTAACAATTTCTATTAACCCTAAACCCTAAACCCTGAACCCTAAACCCTAAACCCTCAAGCAAATGATAAATAGAAGGTGTGTGTTGGACGGTTCGGATGGCAGGGTCGTGACAATAGCAATAAGCATGTTGTGAAAAATGTATTTTCATTGCAAATTTAGGAATCTCGAATCTCCGACCTTCCCAGAAAGGACTCTCGAACACCCGACCTTCCCGGAATGGAATCTCGAACCCCCGACCTTCCCAGAAAGGAATCTCGAACCTCCGACCTTCCTAGAAAGGAATCCCGAACCTCCGATCTTCACAGAAAGGAATCTCGAACCCTCGACTTTCCCAGAAAGGAATCTCGAACCTAAACCTTGGTGGGCACAGCAGGGCACAGCAGGGGCAGGGCAGGGCTCGAGGCAGCAGAAAACAAAGCCACCTGCACAAAACAGCAAAAGCAAAAACCCTGACAAACCCCGCTCGAAACCCGCTCGAAACCCGCTCGAAACCCGCCAAAACTCCGGACCCAAACCCTACACACCTTCTATAAACCCTAAACCCTAAGCCCCTAAACCCTAAACCCTAAACCCTAAACCCTAAACCCTAAACTAAAACCTAAACCCTAAACCCTAAACCCTAAATTTAGACGGCCAGAAGCCGAAGATGCGCCAGCGCAGGTTGTGGTTTGAAGAGCAAAAGGAAGGCAGGATTTAAGGAAAGCAACGGTCGACCACAGGGCAGTTTAAGTAAATTGACAAGTTTTTTCTAAGTGCAACTGAACGGTTTAAGTAAATTGAAATGACCCAAGCAACACACCCGAAACCTTACCCTAAACCCCAAACCCTAAACCCTAAACCCTGAACCCTAAACCCTAAACCCTTGACCCTAAACCCTAAACCCTAAACCCTAAACCCTAAACCCCTACACCCTAAACCCTAAACCCTCAAGCCTAAACCCTAAACCCTAAACCCTAAACCCTAAACCCTTAATCCTTAACCCTAAACCCTTAAACCTTAAACCCTAAACCCCAAACCCTAAACCCCAAACCCTAAACCCCTAAACCCTAAACCCCTTACCCCTTAACTCCAAACCCTAAACCTTAAACCCTAAACCCGAAGCCCTTAACCCTAAACCCTAAACCCTTAACCCTTAACCCTAAACCCTTAACCCTAGACCCGGAACCCCTAACCCTTAACCCTTTACCCTTAGTCCTAAACCCTTAACCCTGAGCCCTTAACTCTTAACACTAAACCCTAAACCTTAAATCCCAAACCCTAAACCCCTAAACCCTAAACCTTAAACCCTAAAGCCCAAACCCTACATCTTTAACACTAAACCTTAAACCCTAAACCCCTAGCCCTTAACCATTTACCCTTAGTCCTAAACCCCAAACCATAAGCCCTTAACCCTTAACCCTAAACCCCAAACCTTAAATCCTAAACCCTAAACCCCTAAACCCTAAACCTTAAACCCTAAACCCTGAACCCTAAACCCTAAACCCTTGACCCTAAACCCTAAACCCTAGACCCTAAACCCTAAACCCCTAAACCCTAAACCCTAAACCCTCAAGCCTACCCCCTAACCCCTAAACCCTAAACCCTAAACCCTTAATCCTTAACCCTAGACCCTTAAACCTTAACCCTTAACCCTTAACCCTAAACCCTTAACCCTTAAGCCTTAATCCTTAACCCATACACCCTTGACCAAACCTTACCCCTAAACCCTAAACCCTGAACCCTTAACCCTAAACCCCTAACCCTAAAACCCTAAACCCCTAAACCCTAAACAATAAACCCTTAACCCTAAACCCTAAATCCTAAACCCTAGACCCTCAACCCTTAACCCTAAACCTTTAACCCTAAACCTTACCTAAACCTTTAACCCGTAATCCTTAAATCCTAAACCCTAAACCCCTAAACCCTAAACCTTAAACCCTAAACCCCAAACCCTAAACCCCAAACCCTTAACCCTTAAGCCCTCCCTAAACCCTAAACCCTGGACCCTAAACCCTAAACCCTAAACCCTAAACCCTAAACCCTTAACCCTTCCCTGAACCCTAAACCCTAAACCCTAAACCCTTAACCCTAAAACCTAAACTCTCAACCTTTAACCCTTAATCCTTAACCCTAAACCCTTGACCCTTAACCCTTACTCCTAAGCCCTAAACCCTAAACCCTTAGCCCTAAACCCCTAACCCTAAACCCTAAAGCCTAAACCTCAAACCCTAAACCCTAAATCCTTAACCCTTAACCCTTTACCCTTAGTCCTAAACCCCAGACCCTTAACTCCTTAACCCTTAACCCCAAACCCTAAACCCTAAACCCTAAACCCTAAACCCTAAACCCTGAACCCTAAACCCTCAACCCTAAACCCTAAACCCTAAACCCTAAACCCTTAACCCTTAAACCCAAACCCTAAACCCTCAAGAAAGTGATAAATAGAAATTGCTTGTCCTTGTTTGTAACCACCGCTAGGGCCCAGCATTTCGTTAAAACTGGCGTTACCTTCTCGATAGTCCAATTTCGCACAACCACAACCTCAACCAGCAACTCAGCCCAGCCAACTCAAGTGGGTTGGGGAGTAGTACTAGAATTAATAGAAGTAATACTAATTATAGAAGCAGTAGTAGTAGCAGTAGTAGTAGTAGTAGTCGTAGTAGTAGTAGTACCAGTAGTAGTAGTGGTAGAAGAAGAAGAAGAACCGAGTATCGGCAGGAGGAGTAGTAGTAGTAGTAGCAGTAGTAGCAGTTGTCGTAGTAGTTGTTGTAGCGGTAGCAGAAATAATAGTAGCCGTAGTGCTAGGAATGGGAGTAGCAGCAGTAGTAGCAGGAGAAGTAAGTAGTAGGAGAAAAAGCACTTGCCAAGACAAAAACCATACCACAAGCATCCGCGATCCATCTCGCAAGAAAGATAGCTGAATCCAAACAAGTTTCCGGTTCAAGACAGCAGAGGCAGGGCAGGGCAGGCACTTGCCAATACAAAAACTTCCGGTGACGAGGTTTGGGGACACGATTACGTTACCATTGCAAGCCTGTGGCTACATGATCAACTTTCCAGCGACGAGGTTTGGGGACACGATTACGTTACCATTGCAAGCCTGTGGCTACATGATCAACTTTCCAGCGACGAGGTTTGGGGACACGATTACGTTACCATCGCAAGCCTGTGGCTGTGAGCAACTTTCCAGCGACGAGGTTTTGGGACACGATTACGTTACCATCGCAAGCCTGTGGCTGTCAGCAACTTTCCAGCGACGAGGTTTGGGGACACGATTACGTTACCATCGCAAGCCCGTGGCTGTGAGCAACTTTCCAGCGACGAGGGGTTTGGGGACACGATTACGTTACCATCGCAAGCCTGTGGCTGTGAGCAACTTTCCAGCGACGAGGTTTGGGGACACGATTACGTTACCATCGCAAGCCTGTGGCTGTGAGCAACTTTCCAGCGACGAGGTTTGGGGACACGATTACGTTACCATCGCAAGCCTGTGGCTGTGAGCAACTTTCCAGCGACGAGGTTTGGGGACACGATTACGTTACCATCGCAAGCCTGTGGCTGTGAGCAACTTTCCAGCGACGAGGTTTGGGGACACGATTACGTTACCATCGCAAGCCTGTGGCTGTGAGCAACTTTCCAGCGACGAGGTTTGGGGACACGATTACGTTACCATCGCAAGCCTGTGGCTGTGAGCAACTTTCCAGCGACGAGGTTTGGGGACACGATTACGTTACCATCGCAAGCCCGTGGCTGTGAGCAACTTTCCAGCGACGAGGTTTGGGGACACGATTACGTTACCATCACAAGCCTGTGGCTGTGAGCAACTTTCCAGCGACGAGGTTTGGGGACACGATTACGTTGCCATTGCAAGCCTGTGGCTACGGCTATAGGAGCAACTTTCCAGCGATGAGGTTTGGGGACACGATTGCGTTACCATCGCAAGCCTGTGGCTGTAAGCAACTTTCCAGCGACAAGGTTTGGGGACACGATTACGTTACCATCGCAAGCCCCCGGCTGTGAGCAACTTTCCAGCGACGAGCCTCGGGGACACGATTACGTCACCATCGCAAGCCTATGGCTGTGAGCAACTTTCCAGCGACGAGGTTCGGGGACACGATTACGTTACCATCGCAAGCCTGTGGCTGTGAACAACTTTCCAGCGACGAGGTTTGGGGACACGATTACGTTACCATCGCACGCCTGTGGCTGTGAGCAACTTTCCAGCGACGAGGTTTGGGGACACGATTACGTTACCATCGCAAGCCTGTGGCTGTGAGCAACTTTCCAGCGACGAGGTTTGGGGACACGATTACGTTACCATCGCAAGCCTGTGGCTGTGAGCAACTTTCCAGCGACGAGGTTTGGGGACACGATAACGTTACCATCGCAAGCCTGTGGCTGTGAGAAACCTCTCAGCGACGAGGTTTGGGGATACGATTACGTTACCATCGCAAGCCCCTGGCTGTGAGCAACTTTCCAGCGACGAGCCTCGGGGACACGATTACGTCACCATCGCAAGCCTGTGGCTGTCAGCAGCGTTCGAGCGACGAGGTTAGGGGACACGATTACGGTACCAACGCAGGCCTGTGGTTGTGAGCAACTTTCCAGCGACGAGGTTTGGGGACACGATTACGTTACCATCGCAAGCCTGTGGCTGTAAGCAACTTTCCAGCGACAAGGTTTGGGGACACGATTACGTTACCATCGCAAGCCTGTGGCTGTGAGCAACTTTGCGACGAGGTTTGATTACGTTACCATCGCAAACTTTCCAGCGACGAGGTTTGGGGACACGATTACGTTACCATCGCAAGCCTGTGGCTGTGAGCAACTTTCCAGCGACGAGGTTTGGGGACACGATTACGTTACCATCGCAAGCCTGTGGCTGTGAGCAACTTTCCAGCGACGAGGTTTGGGGACACGATTACGTTACCATCGCAAGCCTGTGGGTGTGAGCAACTTTCCAGCGACGAGGTTTGGGGGCACGATTACGTTACCATCGCAAGCCTGTGGCTATGAGCAACTTTCCAGCGACGAGGCTTGGGGACACGATTACTGGCCAAATCCAAAACGCACATCGGTGACGTCTATGTGCGTTTCTGCTCTTGTCTGCAAAGAGACAAGAACTGCTTTGGTATGGTTTGGTTTTGAAGTGTCCAAATCTGGCCAATCCAAAACGCACATCGGTGACGTCTATGTGCGTTTTGCTCTTGTCTGCAAAGAGACAAGAACTGCTTTGGTATGGTTTGGTTTTGAAGTGTCCAAATCTGGCCAATCCAAAACGCACATCGGTGACGTCTATGTGCGTTTTGCTCTTGTCTGCAAAGAGACAAGAACTGCTTTGGTATGGTTTGGTTTTGAAGTGTCCAAATCTGGCCAATCCAAAACGCACATCGGTGACGTCTATGTGCGTTCTGCTCTTGTCTGCAAAGAGACAAGAACTGCTTTGGTATGGTTTGGTTTAGAAGTGGCCAAATCTGGCCAATCCAAAACGCACACCGGTGACGTCTATGTGGGTTCTGCTCTTGTCTGCAAAGAGACAAGAACTACTTTAGTATGGTTTGTTTTAGAAGTGTGGAAATCTGGCAAATCCAAAACGCACATCGGTGACGTCTATGTGCGTTTTGCTTTTGTCTGCAAAGAGACAAGAACAGCTTTGGTATGGTTTGGTTTTGAAGTGTCCAAATCTGGCCAGTCCAAAACGCACATCGGTGACGTCTATGTGCGTTTTGCTCTTGTCTGCAATGAGACAAGAACTGGTTTGGTATGGTTTGGTTTTGAAGTGTCCAAATCTGGCCAATTCAAAACGCACATCGGTGACGTCTATGTGCGTTTTGCTCTTGTCTGCAAGGAGACAAGAACTGCTTTGGCACGGCGCACTGGCGCGCGCGTTAGAGGACACCGGTAGACCGTGGGCTACCGTTAAGATGTTGAATGGTATTGTAAGAAGCAAGCACTACCCACAGCAGCTGAGGCTGCGCTCTAGTATCAATCACCGAAGCAGCATCTCAAACCCAAACTCGATTGCTTGTCTTTGCTGGTAAGCACAGCTGAGGCGCAGCATCTCAAACCCAAAATCCAATGAGATGGCAGAAGTGGAAGCACGTAGAAAGCGGATAGTTGGACAAGCTTCGTGAAGAACCAAGCTTGACAAAACCTCGAACACGGTTCAGGGAAACCCTTGAGGTCCTGAAGGAATTAGGACAACCCTTCAGATCCTGAAGGGTTTTGCTGGCAATGCACGCAGTTCGGAAGTCTGGCCGTCACGAGTACCAAGACGATGCTCGCAAGAAGAAAGCCTGGAAGCCGCACCACGCAGAAGCTCAACGGCCTCTTCAACGCGACAGTCTTCCATGCACCCGCCCCCGGCCGAAGGAGAAGACAGCCTAGGACGTGAACAAAACATTTAGCAAAGCTCTCCACAGTGCATGCTCAAGCTGCGTAGCTCATGAGCTGAAGGTTATGTCATGTTGCACATGTGCCGACGAGCCATGCTGTGTGAAGCGGCGGGGGTAGTCACCCAATTGTTCAACTTCCACAAGCATGTTGTGCAAATCGGATGCATGTGTTGTTTGAATTGTTGAGAGTTAAACTTCAAATTCGTTGAAAGGAGAATCAAAAAGAAGTCATTATCGCATGTCAGAAAAACATGACGAAAGATCAAGAGAAAAGATTGAATCATTGCGTTGCGGGACCTCCAGCTATGAAAACAGAGAAGACAACTTAGTCGCTGCGCAAAATCGCCTTCATTTTCACCACAGAATTATGATACATGGATTCAAGGCAATTTCGGAACGTGTACATTTTCAAGTCCCATATATTTCGAGAGGATCATAGGTTTATGAATATCGACTAGATTCCATCATGTTGTTTTCAATCGGGAGGAGGCGTGCGTATCTCACGACATATATTCTTCAAGAACCGTTCTGTCTATTCATTCGCCTCGCCGGCTCGAGCCCTCCTTTTTTCTGCTCCCATTGTTGCTCGGTGCGAAAACGGAAGATTCTGAAGGCCCCAATGCCACCAGCTAGTCTCGTGGGTGGCTATAGTAACTAGATTGTATACGGTGGGGACCATTGCTGGGATCGCACAGTATAGTGTCCGTATCACGGACTACACGCTTGAACGAACTGTGTACATTGCTACATTACAACTCAGCCATAATGTGAAGGATCAGGGCAGTGCGCTATGAAGGAGTGTGAGCCAGGAGCCGTCATTCTGCCTCGACCGAAGCGTGTTGACGGCGTTCCGGAACGTGGCCACATCCACCTGTCATCAGCCCCGGACTGCACATGGGTTAGACGAGAATCGACCGCCTGCCTCAGACCACCGCTCCGTCTTTTTTTTAAGGCGGCGCTCCAGGCGATGGCGGAGGAGCGCCGCGATCTCGCGCAGCGGGGTGCGCGGCCGCAGCCTGGCAAGCTCATCGAAGCGTTCGGGGAGTCCAACCGCAGCCGTCCAGCATATGCAGTCCTGGCTTCGTGCGGCTGCTCTGGCTCCTCGGCCAAGACGGATCGCAGGGCCCGGCCTGACGCACGAACGGACCACAGCACGGATGGATGATCCGAGCAGGGCCCTCCACAAGCCCTCGCGCCATGCCCGATAGGACTGATGACCTATATACTATGCTTGCTTGGCCCTCGTTCGTGTTCTCCAGAAACTCTGACGAATTCGAGCGGAAGCCGTGAAAGCATCAGCGCTCGAAAACAGCAAGCGTGCGGCCAGATAAGAGAAGGATACGGGAACGGACGGCAGGTGTGGTTTGCAGTGCCAAGGCCAGGCAACATGCTGATTTCGGCCAAGCCCTCTGTGCTAGAACCGACAAGCCGGATTCCCGCCGCTTCTTTTGGGGCCACCCTTACGACCTTACCAGACTCGGGCGATCATACTGTTTGCCGAGTTGGTGTGTTTATGTGTGCGTGTATGTGCACGTATGAGTAGACATGTACGCGATGTCACCCACGATGAAGGATCTACTCACGACACTGCGGTCTACAGCTCCAATCCGTGCCTGCTTCCCGCCCCAGGACGATCCGGCTGTGCGGCATCCAGATACGGCCGATTTTCTTCACGTCCCCCATAGCGCGCTCGAGGTCCTTCGCCTGGTTCGCTGCATGTCGCAACCCGGCAGGCACAGTATGCAGTCTACGAGAGGTTTGCAGAATATGACGCCGGGTCCCATGCGTAGTGCTTCAGCACTTCGTCTCGGTTCAGCTTGGCGGGTTTCCGCCGACGCCGCGGCGCGTCGGCTGCGGCGGCTGCGGCATCAGGTTGGGATCTCCTGTATTTCACGGTCGCTGAGTCACACAACAATGGCTACAACACCAAACCCACCAGATGTATCAGATCAGATAGACGATGGTGTGTGCCGACGGCAAGCCCGGCCTGCAGGCTTCCAGATCAGGCACGTCGAACTTGAGCTGGTCTTGCATCACCTCCGAGGACCTGCGCAGGGCACAGGCTAAGTTACGGAGCGGTCAGGGGCGGTCGGCATTCAGGAGATCACACAGCATGCGAGTCGCCCCTGGCCTGCGCACACTTTTGCCAATGCCATGGGCCTTGGCAAATCTGCCAACCTTCCTTTTCATCGCCAGGGTTTCGATCTTTTTGGGAGCGTTCATGGCCTGGGCACGAGACATGGTGCCACGAGACTCGCAGCATACAAAACTCACCCTTCGCATGCACTGGCCCGAACACCCGCCACCGGCATCAGCTCACTGTCGCCTCACTATCGACATTCCACCTTCCCCCTCCCAATCTACCAGGAACGGCTTCGTTCGTCATGGACTCCAGACAAGCACGTCGCAGCCAAGTTACATTGTGGGCGAGGTAGGCCGCCTCGATGGCGCGACGAAAGCATTCGCCGGGACCTCCGCCTGTCGTACCGCGGCGCACTGAAACATCGAACCGAACATACCTCCCGCGCCCCAGAACAACAACCTGGAAACGCCCGGTAACCAGTACAGGAGACAACAGTCCCGACTAGCCGCCGGGAGCAGTACTCGGTCCGTCACTGCCGCCTGACTCCATTGCCTTGGTGACGAAGCGCTCGGAGGCGACGGCCGCCGCTCCACGAATGGGAAAGGTGGTCGACGCGACAACGTGCTGCCGCAACTCGACACCTGCGTCACATGTCAGCTAGCGACGGTAATCAAGTAGCAAGCGATGCAAGAGGTCGAATGCGTTAGCACGCAACGGCGATCGGAGACTGGGGAGCCTGCCAACCCTCTTGGAACCCGACCTCGCCTCGTTGCGCAGGGTCCGCTGACGTGAACAGCGTCTTCGGCTTTTGAAATCCAGCCAGTACGTCCCGCTCGATTTGCTGGACGGGCACCCCCGCGACACTCGCCTCGCACAAAAAAAGGGAACAAACACCGCAAATGGGAGGCCACGCCAACCAGGCCACGGAGTGCCTGCGTGCGCTTCAGCACCGCGATGAGTGCCTTCCAGAAGCTGAAGCACACGTCATCCCCGTCGAGGTCGCCACCGGCCATCTCCTTATGGCTGCACCACGCAACGAGAATGAAGCCGACCGAAAAGGGACGACCAACAGACAACCCGCTCGAGCGTCGGAGCTCGCACGCGGCGTAATGCCGACGAGACTCCGAGTTGACGGCTCCCTCGCAAGACATGACCAAGCAGTTCTCATGGATGATCATGCCTGTAGCAAGCGACAACTTCTCGAATGGGTCTGGCATGGACCGTCTGTTTCTGTGGTTTCCTGGCCGTGCGGGTAGGAGATCGATAACGAGCCTGGAGGCGGCGCGACCGCTGTGAGAAGCTTCGCGTCGACGATGGTGTGGGCCGGATATCTCCACACCTGAGCATTGGAGACTATACTGCCGAGCGCCCGAGACTTCCAAGGCAAGGCGCCGCGAACGCAGCCAGGGCTCTGCCACCTCGCCGACGTAGAAGCTGCCGTCGAAGACGACGTAGCACTGGTCCCTGGGAAGGGCTCGTGCAGCGTCCCGGAAGTACGGGTCGCTAATGACCCGTATGAAGCCACAGACGGCAGGCCTGGGCACACAACGCACATCCGCACAGGCATCGCAAAGCGAGCAAGTCAGGAAGAGCTACAGACCCCGGCGAAACCGGAAGCCGAGGCATGCCGAGTTGTCGGCATTCGGAGGTCCCCCGTGGACCGCCGATCCTCGTACTCTGCGCAGAGCATCGTCAGGCCCAGCGCCGCTGCGGACTTTGTGCCGTGCCGCGCGCAGTTGGGAGTTTCCTGCGGAATATACGTCGGAGAGACAGAGAAACTTGGCGCAACTCAACGCTTCGTGCCAGGGTCCGCGCCTCCATGCGCTCTCGCTGCAATTCCCGCAGCGGTGTCGGTGGCTCGTCCTGCAGACGAGCTTCCAGCGACGGACTCGCGACCCAATCTCGCGTCGCCGATCACTGCAGCTGCGAGACTTGTATGCTTCCACTGGAGCGACCGTTCTCTATAATGTAGTATATCAGCTCGTTGCAGCTCCCCGCTGCCCAAACCCGTAGACTTTCTTCAGCCTCCAATTAACGTCTATGTTGTCATCTCCCCGACACAACTAACGAGGCCACGTTTCGATCAACCGTCACGCCGCTGGGCGGAGTGTGTCGGGACTCGGAACTGCTTCTACTGTATATTCACACCAAATGTTGCACTGGCATCTCGGACGGGCTTGTGGCTAAAAAAAAACATCACCACACAGCGTGTCTTTCTCTCCGAGGACTCCCCCCCCCCCCCCCCCCCCCCCCCCCCCCCCCCCCCCCCCCCCCCCCCCCCCCCCCCCCCCCCCCCCCCCCCCCCCCCCCCCCCCCCCCCCATCAAACCTCCAACCGCCGACTCCAGGGTAGGACGCATCGGGTCGCCTGCCTCCAGTGCCCAGGCTCCTGCTTCGCTCCTAATCAAACATAATCTGGAAAGGAGATGGTAGCGGGCTGATCTGTCCGCACTCCCATGACACTTCCCGCCAACACAAGAAGGTACGGATACCAACGCCGAAGTCACAGATCTGGCCGTGTGGGTACACGTGCAACATAGACGGTTTGTGCGGTATGGATCACACCTGCGACTTACAACCCCCCGTGCTTAGTCGTCTCGGGCCGGATACTTCATGCAGTCCATGCAGACACGTTCGCTCTACCCGTAAAACGGACTGTCTATCTTCGATTCAGTGCACACCCACGGCCTCCGCGTTGCTGACCGACATTCGGATGGACGCAACAGGCGTCCGGGCCGTCAGCCAGAAGTCATCGTCTGGCAAGGGTGGAAGGATACTGGTGGCCGGCGGCTGCAAGCTCCTCCGACCAACCCACCCCCCATCGTCAAAGTCTCACTCAGAGGCCGCACACAAGCCACTCAAAAGTCGCCTGGTCGGAAGCTTCCACGCGTCCACGTGGAGGTGCCGCACGGTGTGCTCCTTCCTGGGGCCGGCATGTGGGACAACAGGGCATGCAACGAGGACAACGAGAATACAGCACAGTGTTTGAGGACAGGGTCTCAGATGAAACATATGTCCCCTTATCTGTCATCGAACGTGAAGGAGCTCAGCCAAGCGGCGCTTCCGCGATTGCAGCATCGATCAGACGCCCGCACTCCGCCCGCTCAGCGGCGTCAGCCACGCTGCAGACGCGCAGTCGCAACACGGCGAGCAGCGAAGGCGTGAGATCTGGCCAGACAATTAGAGGCAAGAGTCATGCACGGCGCGCGACACTGCTTAAACGCTCGCTCACATTCGCCGGGCTTACGGTAGGCTGGCTTGCTACATAGCTTCCATTGGGGCGAGTGCTACAATTGATTTGCGGCCCCCTTCCCATTCACAAACAGAAGGCCCGTCCCACCCCCCCCCCCTACGATGTCGAGGCGATTCTGCTTCTCGCCTCCCAGGGCTGTACCGTTCAATTACGCCTTGCACTTGGCAGCACGACCAGGCCCTGTTGGGATCCTGCGTGGTCGAAACGAGTCGGCTCGGAGCCAAGGGACTTGCAGTCCCGTCAGCGGAGACGAGCAAGCGAACCGCATTAACCCTGCTCGCACGGCACAAATACAGGTCCCTCGGATCTGCAATTGCGCATACAGCCAGCTTACCTTTCACTCTCCTCATCCCGACACACGTAACCGTGCACTCCATGCATACACAACTTCGAATCACGATGGCAACGACGATAGCGGCGATGCCGTGCGCGTCGATCCCGGCCTGCAGGCTTGCGTCGGTTAGATGTCCGGTAGACGATGTCCAGACCGTACTCCAGGTCGGCTCGACCTGCCGGACTCGATCCTACGAAGAACTTGCAGCATGTGCGTGGCAACGGAGCCTGTCGCACGGGCTTTGACGCAGCTCTCGGCCAGCAGCATCCTGTCGCCAAGCTGGTCGTTGACCACAAGCATGCCCTTGACCTGACGGTCAGCATGCAAGGCTTGAAGGACACCAGCCGGGTGGCCCCACCGCAAAGACTGGAGCAACACGAGGGTTGCGCTGTGAAAGATTCGGTCCAACATACGAAAGGCGTCGTGGGAACGGGGGAATGATCCAACCCGACGGATCGAAGCATTGAGAAGCAAGGTTGCCGTAGTCCAGCCCTGCCGGTAGAGCATCCGGGGAGCAAAACCGGAGGTTTACAAGAAAATAAGCGGAAAGCATCGGTGCCCAGTTTCGAGCTCGGACCCCAGCCTAGCCCGCCCGCCCATACAAGAGCACCCTCCAGGGCGACGACGAGCATGCTCTCGTCCATTTCACGGCAATAGAGGATGCCACGGAACTGGAGCGCCACAGCCAAGGGATTGCGGCCGCCTCGCCTGCATTCGAGCGATCTGGCACACAACTGCTCCCTTCCTTCCTTGCATGCGAACACCGCACATCACACGATTGGACTCATCGCCCTGTGCAACTGTTTCACACGCCTGGCAGCCGGCATCATGCCGTAGCGCTGCGCCGCCTGAGGGCCGATCTCAGACTGGCCCTCTTTGCAGTCGACGCCGTCCTGCATCAGCGGATCGGCTTCTACCACTCAGCATACTCGAGTTCTGCACGAAGGCTTGCCGGATGCACTCCTGCCACCTCCCCAGTCCTGATTGATGGTCAGCCGCTCTGGCCGGAAGTGGATCCGATGACCATCATCCCAGGCCTCACAGCCAAGGCACAACACAGACTGGCGCGGCAGTCAGCGCAAGCCGCAGCCATGTTTTGCCCGGAGAGCCTTGAAGGTGGAAGGCGTCAGGAGCAACTGGAGCCGCGCGTACGCAGACTCTTTCGAGTCCACTGCCGCCAAGACCCATGTTACTGTAGGAGAGGAAATGAAGCTCCCATCGGAGTAGTGCATCAGGCCATCTTCCTTGCCATGGAGGACTCCGAGACGCATCGGCCAGCCTGGGCAGGGTGCGAGTGTCATCGCACCATCTTACACTGCCGCGTGGCAGAAGCACACCATATCCGCAACCGCATTCAGTGCCAGTAAGACGTGAGCCAAGCAACGACCGGGTACCACGGCCTCCAACTGCTGTGGCTTCGGTCGCATTTGGCCAAAGTCGGCCGTGAAGATGCGACCGGTCGCCATTTCGCGGATGCCCCGGCAAGCCGAGCCGGCCATCTCGTGCAACACTATCGAGACCTCCGTCCAGGTACAGTGAAATGCACTACAGCCAGCTCTTGGAGCCCGTCCGACCAGTACGTGGCCTGTAATTATAATACGGCTCGGATTGTAGTTGATGCGTACACCGCAGACTCTCGCCAACACAATCGGTCTGAAGTGGTAGGAAGATGTGGACACTGTGACTCCGAAAACAAGGCCTCGGCGTCTGAGAGGAACGCATTGCGCCGGGCAGTGCCCGGAGCCACGCCACGCGGTCTTTTGACCGCAACCTGATCGTGCCATCACACGGTACCCACCTAGGACATTAAATGCATGAACAAGCCCGAACGACCAACTCATCACTCCACCTCTGCCTCGTCGGGCGCCTCCCCAACAAATTCCACCTGACACACTGTCAGTCTGCAACCCCGAGGCCGTCGCGTGCGATGGGCCCCTGACTTGCGGTGCCACGGCGGCATCGTCGGCTCGCGGCAATGCTGGACCCTCGTCCTGTTGAACGTTTGGCGCAACCACGATCGAAACAGCGGTAGCACGGCGGTCGGATGTCGCATGCGTCCGACAACCGCGTCCTCCCACTCCGAGGCTTCGGTAGTAGATCCCTCCTCATACTGCACATTGCACCATCCCACAGCGCTTCCCGCGAGATAACAGTGGACGCCCAAGCGCCGAACCGTATCAGAGCCGAGCTCGAAAGCTGCATCGGCCGGCCACCCCCCCGCCTCGAGCCCATACAAGCGCCCGCGAACCTGCCAATGGCCAACATGGACCGGGCCATGCTCAAGGTCACGCACTGACTCACTGGCCTTCGATGGTTGCGCGAACTTGTACACGGGGTGGACACGGAGCTGGAGCACCGCAAGCTGCTCCGCTCGGGTCATCGCCAGGAACTGCACGACCGCGTTCCGGCGGTCCTGCTCAGAAAGACTTCGAACCGGCGAACAGCCAAACCCTGCTCTTTCAGAAAATTTCTCATCAAGGCCCCGACTCCGTACACCGCCGGCTGCCAGCCATGCAGGAGCAAGTTCAGGGCGTACGGGGAGAGCTCCTCCAGTGTCCTGCAACGTGGTAAAAAAAAGACCCTCGAGGTCGCGAGCCGCCGGCTCATGCCACGATGTACACACTCGGCATGTGCGCCTGGCCAGCTTGGTACGGGGATCGGCCTGCTGTGGCGGCTGCTGCATCGGCTGCAAAAGCTCGTCGACGCAGGAAGGCAGCAGGTGGAGACAATGCCTCCACGCACACACCCGAAGCGGCATACCTGCTGTAATTTTTTTTTTTGGCCCGTGCAGCGGAGGCACCCGGGCACTGGTGCCGCCCGAGGCTGGCCCCTCGTCACAGAGAAAGTGGAGCTCATCAGTCTGACACCTTTGCCGTAGCACATATTCCCGAGCACCGGGCGGACGTTGCGGCCCACCGCGCGGGCCGCGCCGGACCCGGGGCTGGCCCCTATGATCGCACGGGAAGTGGTAAGTATCGTCCAAGTACCCAACCCCCGCAACCGGTCTAAGCAAGAAAGTCCTACATACCTGGAGATTCCAAGCATCTCACGGGATGTTGCCGTTTGCCGCATGTTGGCGGCGATTGCGGTCCTGAGTGCGGTATAGCTCAACGATCTCAAAAACGGTTTCTGATGCTGCCATCACCGTCGACGGCCTTACCGAGTTCTTCGCAGGACGCAGGCCGACGTCTGGTTGTCAGCGAGACCCGGAGTGTTCCAGCTCACCAAGAGCCGCACGCGCACACGCACGCACACGCACATGCTCACACTGTAAAGTAGAACTGAACTCCATCCGATGGGTCCTGGCTACTAGGTGATTGACTGGCCGCGTCTCGAAGTCTGTGAGTCATGTTGGTCAGATGCTGCAACCGCACATGTAGGCATCGGCGTGAACCCAAATGTCTAATTTTTGATGCGAAACAACGCAGACGCAACCCCGCCAAGCCACGAGGCTTTAATCAGATGTCAAAGTCTCGGTGAGAGGCAACTCAGACGGAGCCCCGCAGAGCCACGAGACGTTAAGCAAATGTCCAGGTTTTGATGAGAAGCAACGCAGACGGAGCGGTGCGGAGCCACGAGGCTTTAACCAAACGTCCAATTTCGATGAGAAGCGATGCGGACGAAGCTCGCAGAGCCACGAGGCTTTAAGCAGATGTTTAGGTATGACCGGAAGCAACGCAAACGGAGTCCCGCAGAGCCACGAGACTTTAACCGGACGGCCAGGTTGGGACGAGAAACAATGCAGACAGAGTCCCGTACAGTTACGAGGCTTCAACCGGATGTCCAAGTTTTGACGAGAAGCGACGCAGACGGAGCCCGGCAGAGCCACGAGGCTTTAACCAAATGTCCACATGTGTGAGAACCGACGGAGCCTCTAGCCAACTAGGGCGACAGCAGGTCGCCTCGTCCCTCGCCCCTTCCCCCCCCCCCCCCCCCACAAGAACGAGCCTCAGCGTGGCAGAACTCCGACACGACAACTTCAATCCAAGAGCCGAAGAAACCCCGCCCGGAACAGGCCGGGATCAATAGCTGACCGGGTCGGACTGCGTTGCTCGTGTCATGCACTGAAGTTCGGTTCGGCTGAGAACCCGGCGCGTCTTGAAAGGAAGAAGCGACTGCTAACCGCGACCTGCTGGGTTGTATCGCATACTAAGACAGATGCGCGTCACAGCACCCCAGAACCGAGAAGGAAAAGGAGCATGCGCTACGCGCCCCATGTGTGCAGTGCAAGACCTATGTACACATCGGTTCGAGTGCGTATGCGTGAGGGCTTGCCACCAAGTAGGTTACCTCGCAGGCAGCAACACACACACACACACGGAGGTCGACGACCGGGACCCGGGGAATTACACCTGTAGTGAAGGGATTCGTGCTCTAGATTTCCAAGATTTCTGGAACATGCCTACGACGCACGTCACAACCCGGACGTCTGTGGACAGGCACAAAAGTATCATCACATGCATGCGACATTGTGTCCGCATACAATGGAAATCTGGAACGAGGAACCAGGACTGCAAGGCCCACGAAGGCCCAGGGCACACAGTCACGCGATGGCTCGCACAACAGCCCCTGCCTGGGCGTTGCCGGTTCCCACCTCGGACTGTGCTCGGGCGGCAAGCCAACGTATCTCTTGCATCGTCTAGAAGACCGGGCTCGGCGCCGCTGGGCGACAGCCGTAGCCCGGCGGCGAGTCCTGTCAATCCCAATGTCGCACCGGGCGGAGCAAACAACTAGCACACATGGACATGGACGAGAAAACAAACAGATGCGCATCACGGTGCCCTGGAACCGAGAATGGAAGGAGCATACGCTGCACGCCCCCTGCGTGCAGTGCAAGACCTACACGCACATCAGTTCGATCGCGTATGCGCGAGGCTAGCTACCAAGCAGGGTACCGTGCAGGCAGCAACACCACGTCAACTGAGCCCAGTCAAATCTGGATAGTCGAATCTGGATGACTCAAAACACTCCCATGTCACTCAACCCATGTTGCCCTGTAGGTTTGCGAAGTTGGGGGCGGTTCATTTTGCCAGACCGGCTTGCAAGACCGCGAGGTTCGACGGTCAGCTAACAATGAGGTCCACCATCCGTTCGGACAAGCTTGCATGCGCAACTGGTACGTGCACTGCAGTCCTCGCTGCGTCGAGCGAGGCCTGCGTCATGGCACTGTGAAGGACTACAATACATGTACTTTACTGAAGGCCGCGATAGTCAGCAGGGATGCACACGCCTTGTTTAGCATGACGTCGCATAAAGCGACCCTGTGCATGTTCGCACACCACGTTCCGGAACACGAGCAACACACCATCTGCCGGCCCGGCGTCGGGGCTCTTGCGTGCACGATACTGCACCTGCACAATGCGACGGGGGTTACACTCCGACTTTGACGCACGCTGAGCGAATTAGACTAGCGGACGCCCGAGGCGGACTTGCCTCCGGGAAAGCGCAAGTGTTGGTGACGTCACAGGTGCCTCGGAGAGCGGGATATACATAGATAGGTCTGAGCGTGCAACCCGGGGTCCGCGGCTCTGTGCGCGCAGAACGGGCTTCCTCAGCACGAATACAAATATTCACCCCACGATCTCCCTCCGTCTCGCGCCCGAATGCACTACCTACAACTGCCCTGTCCACCACTTCTCGACTCCAACTCTCCTGCCGCCTGTCCCCTCGCCCTACCCCTGCTCCCCCACCTACCTCTCTGAGCCATTGATTTCATGCTCACCCACAACAGTCGAATGCTCCACCATACGACGCTGGCCTAGCCCCAGACGACAGTGGCCGGCCTCGGACAATAACGAGCCTTAACAAAGGTCAACGTACTGCCTATGACATGGAGTCGACTATGCTACCAGCGAGTGCCCAACAACAGCCTCGCGGGGTCCGACGCCGGAGCACTCTGCCATCCTGCGATGCATGCTTGCAGCACATATGAGCTGCCAGCAGGCGGCACACGGCCGACGCGAACTATCGACACATCTTGCAAAGCTCGCATCGCCTTCATCTTGACATGTGTGCCAGCGTCCTGGACACATTTAGGACTAGGGCCAGCCAGCAAATCTGATGGCATCAGCGATCGGCTCGGGTACGGACGCGGCTGCGGAAGGACCTCTTCGCCTACCACACAGGACAAGCTCATCCCAAGGCGCAGGCGGGGTTCGATTCTGCGCCTAGATGATTCTCATTGGTACGTCTCTGGCCGACACAGCCGACACACGCAACTGCGCGCAACGGACGGCTAGCGTCGCATGCCTTCCAGGCTCGCCGACGACAGACCTTGTCTGATGCCCATCCCCGAATTGCACAAGCAAGCGGTCCCTCAGGAGCAAGGACACACAGAGAGCCGCGAAAACGAGTCCACGACGCGGCTGTGCAGGGCGCCCGACTCGACGTCCTGATCGAAACGGCACCTAGAACCGTAATCCTCCATACTTTCTTCAGATCCGCACGTTTGCAGGAGTAGGTTCCGTTGCAACCTCGCGCGTTGTAGGCATAGTGACCGTGACAACACGACAGTCCACGTCAGACTAGACATTCACGAGACGCAAGTGAGTCCACGACCGGCGATGTGGGGTCCTCGGTGAAACTAGATGTGCAACCGTTGCCCTCCATTCCTACTTTAGGTTCGCGCAAACACGGGCGTAAGATCGGAGTCAAGGTAGCACTGCATAGAGCGACCAACGGTGATGATGCGATGGCCGATGCCCATCCCCGAATTGCACAGGCAAGCGATCCCTCAGGAGCAAGGACACACAGAGAGCCGCTTGAATGAGTCCACGACTCGGCCGTGCAGGGCGACCGACTCGGCGTCCTTATCAAAACAGCACCTAGAACCGTAATCCTCCATATTTTCTTCAGATCCGCACGCTTGCAAGAGTAGGTTCCGGTTCAACCTCGCGCGGCGCTAGCATAGTGATCACGACAACACGATGTTCACGTCAGACTAGACATGCACGAAACGCAAGTGGGTCCACGACCGGCGGTGTGGCGTCCTCAATGAAGCAAGATGTGCAACCGTTGTCTTCAAGTCCTTCTTTAGGTTCGTGCAAACACGGGCGTAGGATCGGACGCAAGGAAGCACTGCAGAGGTCGACCGACGATGATGATGCGATCTTTCACCCCAGACTTAGTGCTGCACCGAAGCAACGTCCGAGACGGGAGGACGCGTCTCGGGCGTGCAGCATCATCCATCATCGGATGCCGTCCGATGGACCAATCTAACAACTGAGTCGCGAACCCGTGTGCGTCTACCACCTGGCCCCACCTGCCCCGAGAAGAAGTACGGCGTGTCGGTACGAGCGACCATATCCGGAACTAAGCCGCACGCCTTGTTCCGGTACTTCGCCTCCTTGGAGGGCTTCGTGTTGCACACTTTACACGGAACACCTCCACGGCTAAGTGTGAGTAAGCCCAGACTAGGAGCACCCGAAGAGTTCGCGGACATGGTTACCCCAACCAAAACTCAGAATCCGGGGACCGCCGAACCCGTTTAAGGTAGGACGGATGGTCCTATCGTACTACTTTCAGCGGCTCCAGATCGAGCAGCTGTATAGTAGAGTTGTATGCACGGCTTCGATATAACACCCACCCACCCATAGAATCCCGGAAGCGGACCCCTCTTCGTTGAGAGAATTTCTGAATCGATAGGGTCGCGACCCACTTGCGGTGAAGCGACGCCTTGGCCTGTACACACGCCAAGGCAGTAGAATCTAGTGCACGGGCACAGTCCCCACCTTTCCGAAGATCTGCCGGGTCACCTGATACAGTTGCACCCAGGAATCCGCGACGTGTCCGAAACCCATCGGTCTCTAATCCCCTCGTAGTTACCAATGCGACCGGTACCGACATCCAGGGCCCCGATCCCAGCTTGGGAGTGGCGGGCAGTCGACCTCGGCCGTATTGACAAGTACACATCATTGTATACCGAGGATAACTCAGTGCACGGCTCGCCAGCGACCACCCTGACTTTCAAAACGAACACACCCGCCGTCGCAACCACAGATGTCCGGGTGCGCGGCCCGGGCAACCTCCCATTTGTTTGCCTCGTATCATCACCAAAACTCCACATACCAATACGCTCGAGTTGTCGGCCCTTCGGACAAGGCCCTCACAAGGCGACGGAACTTTGCCTGGCACATCGTCCGGAGCAGGGCAACACTAGCATGCAACGCTCAACCAATGGCACCTTGATTCGCCGCTGACGCCGAAGCGCCTGGCCATGCAAGCCAGAAACCCGAGGCAAGCTGCAAAAGACTCTCAACCCAGCCTCTTTGATGAGGAGCAGCAGCAAGAGGACCAGGTACATGGTGGCCGGCTAAACAGGAGTACTCACAGAGCTCCGCATGCGCATGCCAGATCAGTCAACATGCGTCCGTATAGCAGTATAGCATAGAGCCGTAAAGTCTTATGCGTGCGTCAAGTGCATCTGCAGTGATGTGTGCAATGTACACGGTCGTTGCCCGCTTGCGTGAGTCACTTAGCTCAAGTTCCGAAGGACCTACACAAACGAGCCACAAAGCGTCGGCAGCCCATGCGCGAAACGCTGGAGTACTTCCAACATGATTCCTATACATACAAGGTCCTTACAGGTTATAAAGCTAACAGTATGAAGGCACACCAGCTCGAGGGTGGACGTTGGCGTTACATACTTATACCGTTCTTACAGTTTGCCATGACTGCGATACAAAGTCAGAGCAATACAGGGTGGACTTTGACGTTACATACTTATAGTGTCCTTACAGGTATGAAGTCCGCAATACAAAGACTAATCCATTACAGGGTGGACATTGGTGTTACATACATACACGGTCCTTACAGGTCATAATACCGAGAATGCGATGAAACCACAGCGATTTCAGGGTGGACGTTGGCGTTACATACTTATACTCTCCTTGTCCTTGCAGTTTACGAAGCCTGCCATACAAAGCCATGGAATTCCAGGGTGGAAGTTGGCGTTACAGGCTTATACTGTCTTACAGCTTGCAAAGACTGCAATATAAAAACAAAGCAATTGCAAGGTGGACATTGGCGTTACGCACTTATTATGTCCTTACAGTTGGCAAAGTCTGCAATACAAAGCCACGGCAACTTCAGGGTGGACATGGGCGTTACGTACCTTTACCGTCTTTGCATTTTACGACGTCTGCTACGCAAAGCCGGGGTAATTCCAGGGTGGACGTTGGCGTTACGTACGTTTATCTTCTTTGCAGTTGACGCAGTCTGCAATACAAGGACACCTCAATTTCAAAGTGGACGTTGGCGTGACATACTTCGACTGTCCTTATAGTTTCGCAAAGTCTGCAATGCAACGTCACGGCAACTTCATGGTGGACGTTAGCGTTACATACCTATACGGTCGTTGCAGACAATGCAATTCCAGGGTGGACGTTGGCGTTACATACTTACACTGTCCTCACAGTTTACACAGGCTGCAATACAATGCCACGGCAGTTTCAGGGTGGCCATTGGCGTTACATACTCATGCGGTCTTTAGGGTTTACAAAAATTGTTGCGAAGCCACAGCAGCTTCAGGGTGGACGTTGGTGTTACCTACTTTTACTCTCCCTATACACTTCGCAAGTCTTCCGCGCCCCTGTGTCTGCACGGGCGAATTGTTTCAAGCATGTCGGCGGCAGTCCGCCGAGTGACGGCCGTTTGCCGAGTCTCGAGCCATGCAGAAATCTCGGAGTCACTCTCCTCGTCCTGAGACTACAGGAACATCTACTAAAACATGGAGTGCTGGCAAGGTCTCGTGGTCCTCTCGCATTTCTGGCATGTGCACGTCGCTCCTGACACGTCGAGCGGATCGGTTTCAATCGGTTGGCGCGGTGTCGAAACTGACCGTATCTTCTCGGGTCCAAGCACGCTCCGGTCAATGTCACCCGCCCTCCTGTTTGTTGTCTGGACCATCAGATCTTGAAAAAAACGGAAGGCAGCCCAATCCACCTCTGCGCCCCACTTGAACGGATGTCTTCCACACCCCTGATTGGAAACATGTCGCAGATCGATTGCCAGGTCCGATCGAGCCTCTGGGTTTCGCGCCATGCGACCATATCGGAGCCGCTTTCCGCCTGTCGCGAGCACTGACAGGGAGCCGTTCGCCAGACTCTCCTACCGGTCTTTGATGACCTCCGACCGACATGGGATCATCGGTCCTGCCAAGGCGGCTTCATGCATTGTTCGAGCGCTCGCTTCACTCCGACTCTGAGGCCTAAGCCCACTGTCCATGCTGAGTTTGGAAACGGCTACCAAGGACCTCCAAGTAGGACAGCAATAGCCGACGCGAGCCCAAAAATCCTCGCATGAACGTGTGCGCTGAAGAAACCAGCGTGCCCAACTAGCATCCACAAGTTTCCGAGATTGAGACTTACAAAAACCACCGCAGGCTGGTAAAGAAACCGGCGTGCCCAACTAGCATCCTCAAGTTTCCAAGATTAAAACTTACGAAAAATGCTGCAAAATAGCGTGGCAGCCCTGCCGGTGGTCGTACCGTGGCCGGTGCTGTGGCGCTGTGGCCCGCCTCTTCCGAAACCCCTTCATTACTGCCAAGCAGGAAGAATCAGCCCTTCCTTCCGGGTTGGGGGCGGAAACAAAAGAAGGCCCGTGAAAGCACAGGCACTTCGGAGCCTGCCAGAGTGGGGTTTGACTCTAGAGGCCATACCGCGTGCACAAAGCAGCCGAGCTCGAAATGGCTTGTCCTGCCCATAAGGGTGGCTGCCGATACTGTCTTACAGCTTGCAAAGACTGCAATATAAAAACAAAGCAATTACAAGGTGGACATTTGCGTTACGCACCTATTATGTCCTTGCAGTTGGCAAAGTCTGCAATACAAAGCCACGGCAACTTCGGGGTGGACGTGGGCGTTACGTACTTCTACCGTCTTTGCATTTTGCGACGTCTTCGGTTTCACCTCTACAACAGGGCTCCAGGAAGCTTCGGTTTCACCTCTGCAATAGGGCTCCAGGGAAGCTTCGGTTTCACCTCTACAAGAGGGCTCCAGGGAAGCTTCGGTTTCACCTTTACAAGAGAGCTCCAGGAAGCTTCGGTTTCACCTCTACAAGAGGGCTCCAAAAAGCTTCGATTTCACCTCTACAATAGGGCTCCAGGGAAGCTTCGGTTTCACCTCTACAAGAGGGCTCCAGGAAGCTTCGGTTTCACCTCTACAGGAGAGCTCCAGGAGGCTTCGGTTTCACCTCTACAAGAGAGCTCCAGCAAGCTTCGGTTTCACCTCTACAAGAGGGCTCCAGGAAGCTTCGGTTTCACCTCTGCAATAGGGCTCCAGGGAAGCTTCGGTTTCACCTCTACAAGAGGGCTCCAGGGAAGCTTCGGCTTCACCTCTACAAGAGGGCTCCAGGAAGCTTCGGAATCGCCTCTACAAGAAAGCTCCAGGAAGCTTCGGTTTCACCTCTACAAGAAAGCTCCAGGAAGCTTCGGTTTCACCTCTACAAGAGTGCTCCAGGAAGCTTCGGTTTCACTTCGACAATAGGGCTCCAGGGAAGCTTCGGTTTCACCTCCACAGGAGGGCTCCAGGAAGCTTCGGTTTCTCCCCTACAATACGGCTCCAGTAAGCTTCGGTTTCACCTTTACAATAAGGCATTGGGAAGCTTCGGTTTCACCTCTACAATAGGGCACCAGGGAAGCTTCGGTTTCACCTTCACAATAGGGTTCCAGGGAAGCTTCCAATAGGGCTCCAGGAAAGCTTCGGTTTCACCTCCTCCAGGAAGCTTCGGTTCCACCTCTACAAGAGGGCTCCGGGAAGCTTCGGTTTCACCTCTACAATAGGGCTCCAGGGAAGCTTCGGTTTCACCTCTACAAAAGGGTTCCAGGAAGCATCGGCTTCACCTCTACAAGAAAGCTCCAGGAAGCTTCGGTTTCACCTCTACAAGAGTGCTCCAGGAAGCTTCGGTTTCACTTCGACAATAGGGCTCCAGGGAAGCTTCGGTTTCACCTCCACAGGAGGGCTCCAGGAAGCTTCGGTTTCACCTCTCCAAGAGAGCTCCAGGAAGCTTCGGTTTCGCCTCTACAAGAGAGCTCCAGGAAACTTCGGTTTCACCTCTACAAGAGGGCTCCAGGAAGCTTCGGTTTCACCTCTACAATAGGGCTCCAGGAAAGCTTCGGTTTCACTTCTACAAGAGGACTCCAGGAAGCTTCGGTTTCACCTCTACAAGAGGGCTCCAGGAAGTCTCCGGTTTCACCTCTACAGGAGGGCTCCAGGGAAGCTTCGGTTTCACCTCTACAAGAGGGCTCCAGGAAGCTTCGGTTTCACCTCTACAAGAGAGCTCCAGGAAGCTTCGGTTTCACCTCTACAAGAGGGCTCCAGGGAAGCTTCGGTTTCACCTCTACAAGAGAGCTCCAGGAAGCTTCGGTTTCACCTCTACAAAAGGGCTCCAAAAAGCTTCGATTTCACCTCTACAATAGGGCTCCAGGAGGCTTCGGCTTCACCTCTACAAGAGAGCTCCAGGAAGCTTCGGTTTCACCTCTACAAGAAGGCTCCAGGAGGCTTCGGTTTCACCTCTACAAGAGGGCCTCCGGTTTCACCTCTACAAGAGGGCTCCAGGAGGCTTCGGTTTCACCTCTACAAGAGGGCTCCAGGAGGCTTCGGTTTCACCTCTACAAGAGGGCTCCAGGGAAGCTTCGGTTTCACCTCTACAGAGGGCTCCAGGAGGCTTCGGTTTCACCTCTACAAGAGGGCTCCAGGGAAGCTTCGGTTTCACCTCTACAAGAGGGCTCCAGGAGGCTTCGGTTTCACCTCTACAAGAGGGCTCCAGGGAAGCTTCGGTTTCACCTCTACAAGAGGGCTCCAGGAGGCTTCGGTGTCACCTCTACAAGAGGGCTCCAGGAGGCTTCGGTTTCACCTCTACAAGAGGGCTCCAGGAGGCTTCGGTTACCTCTACAAGAGAGCTCCAGGAAGCTTCGGCTTCACCTCTACAAGAGGGCTCCAGGAAGCTTCGGAATCGCCTCTACAAGAGGGCTCCAGGAAGCTTCGGTTTCACCTCTACAAGAAAGCTCCAGGAAGCTTCGGTTTCACCTCTACAAGAGTGCTCCAGGAAGCTTCGGTTTCACCTCTACGATAGGACTCCAGGGAAGCTTCGGTTTCACTTCTACAAGAGGACTCCAGGAAGCTTCGGTTTCACCTCTGCAAGAGGACTCCAGGGAAGCTTCGGTTCCACCTCTACTAGAGGGCTCCAGGAAGCTTCGATTTCACCTCTACAGGAGAGCTCCAGGAAGCTTCGGTTTCACCTCTACAAGAGAGCTCCAGGAAGCTTCGGTTTCACTTCTACAGTAGGGCTCCAGGGAAGCTTCGGTTTCACCTCTACAAGAAGACTCCAGGAAGCTTCGGTTGCACCTCTACAAGAGAGCTCCAGGAAGCTTCGGTTTCACTCTACAAGAGGGCTCCATAAAGCTTCGGTTTCACCTCTACAAGAGGGCTCCAGGGAGGCTTCGGTTTCACCTCTACAAGAGGGCTCCAGGAGGCTTCGGTTTCACCTCTACAAGAGGGCTCCAGGAGGGCTTCGGTTTCACCTCTACAAGAGGGCTCCAGGAGGCTTCGGTTTCACCTCTACAAGAGGGCTCCAGGAGGCTTCGGTTTCACCTCTACAAGAGGGCTCCAGGAGGCTTCGGTTTCACCTCTACAAGAGGGCTCCAGGAGGCTTCGGTTTCACCTCTACAAGAGGGCTCCAGGAGGCTTCGGTTTCACCTCTACAAGAGGGCTCCAGGAGGCTTCGGTTTCACCTCTACAAGAAGGCTCCAGGAGGCTTCGGTTTCACTCTACAAGAGGGCTCCAGGAGGCTTCGGTTTCACCTCTACAAGAGGGCTCCAGGAGGCTTCGGTTTCACCTCTACAAGAGGGCTCCAGGAGGCTTCGGTTTCACCTCTACAAGAGGGCTCCAGGAGGCTTCGGTTTCACCTCTACAAGAGGGCTCCAGGAGGCTTCGGTTTCACCCTCTGCAAGAGGGCTCCAGGGAAGCTTCGGTTATACCTCTACAAGAGGGCTCCAGCAAGCTTCGGGTTCACTTCTACGGGAGATCTCCAGGAAGCTTACACTTCTACAAGACAGCTCCAGGAAGCTTCGGTTTCACTTCTACAGGAGAGCTCCAGGAAGCTTCGGTTTCACCTCTACAATAGGGCTCCAGGGAAGCTTCGGTTTCACTTGTACAAGAGGACTCCAGGAAGCTTCGGTTTCACCTCTGCAATAGGACTCCAGGGAAGCTTCGGTTTCACCTCTACAAGAGGGCTCCAGGAAGCTTCGAATTCACCTCTACAGGAGAGCTCCAGGAAGCTTCGGTTTCACCTCTACAAGAGAGCTCCAGGAAGCTTCGGTTTCACTTCTACAGTAGGGCTCCAGGGAAGCTTCGGTTTCACCTCTACAAGAAGACTCCAGGAAGCTTCGGTTGCACCTCTACAAGAGAGAGAAGCTTCGGTTTCACCTCTACAAGAGGGCTCCATAAAGCTTAGGTTTCACCTCTACAAGAGGGCTCCAGGGAAGCTTCGGTTTCACCTCTACAAGAGGGCTCCAGGAGGCTTCGGTTTCACCTCTACAAGAGGGCTCCAGGAGGCTTCGGCTTCACCTCTACAAGAGGGCTCCAGGAGGCTTCGGTTTCACCTCTACAAGAGGGCCTCCGGTTTCACCTCTACAAGAGGGCTCCAGGAGGCTTCGGTTTCACCTCTACAAGAGGGCTCCAGGAGGCTTCGGTTTCACCTCTACAAGAGGGCTCCAGGAGGCTTCGGTTTCACCTCTACAAGAGGGCTCCCAGGAGGCTTCGGTTTCACCTCTACAAGAGGGCTCCAGGAGGCTTCGGTTTCACCTCTACAAGAGGGCTCCAGGAGGTTTCGGTTTCACCTCTACAAGAGGGCTCCAGGAGGCTTCGGTTTCACCTCTACAAGAGGGCTCCAGGAGGCTTCGGTTTCACCTCTTCGGAGGGCTCCAGGAGGCTTCGTTTCACTTCTACGAGAAGAGCTTCGGTTTCACCTCTACAAGAGGGCTCCAGGAGGCTTCGGTCTTCCAGGAGGCTTCTCTACAAGAGGGCTCCAGGAGGCTTCGGTTTCACCTCTACAAGACAAGAGGGCTCCAGGAGGGCTTCCGGTTTCACCTCTACAACGAGGGCTCCAGGGAGGCTTCGGTTTCACCTCTACAAGAGGGCTCCAGGAGGCTTCGGTTTCACTTCTACAAGAGGGCTCCAGGGAAGCTTCGGTTTCACCTCTACAAGAGGGCTCCAGGAGGCTTCGGTTTCACCTCTACAAGAGGGCTCCAGGAGGCTTCGGTTTCACCTCTACAAGAGGGCTCCAGGAGGCTTCGGTTACCTCTACAAGAGAGCTCCAGGAAGCTTCGGCTTCACCTCTACAAGAGGGCTCCAGGAAGCTTCGGAATCGCCTCTACAAGAGGGCTCCAGGAAGCTTCGGTTTCACCTCTACAAGAAAGCTCCAGGAAGCTTCGGTTTCACCTCTACAAGAGTGCTCCAGGAAGCTTCGGTTTCACCTCTACAATAGGGCTCCAGGGAAGCTTCGGTTTCACTTCTACAAGAGGACTCCAGGAAGCTTCGGTTTCACCTCTGCAAGAGGACTCCAGGGAAGCTTCGGTTCCACCTCTACAAGAGGGCTCCAGGAAGCTTCGATTTCACCTCTACAGGAGAGCTCCAGGAAGCTTCGGTTTCACCTCTACAAGAGAGCTCCAGGAAGCTTCGGTTTCACTTCTACAGTAGGGCTCCAGGGAAGCTTCGGTTTCACCTCTACAAGAAGACTCCAGGAAGCTTCGGTTGCACCTCTACAAGAGAGCTCCAGGAAGCTTCGGTTTCACCTCTACAAGAGGGCTCCATAAAGCTTCGGTTTCACCTCTACAAGAGGGCTCCAGGAGCTTCGGTTTCACCTCTACAAGAGGGCTCCAGGAGGCTTCGGTTTCACCTCTACAAGAGGGCTCCAGGAGGCTTCGGTTTCACCTCTACAAGAGGGCTCCAGGAGGCTTCGGTTTCGTTTTCACCTCTACAAGAGGGCTCCAGGAGGCTTCGGTTTCACCTCTACAAGAGGGCTCCAGGAGGCTTCGGTTTCACCTCTACAAGAGGGCTCCAGGAGGCTTCGGTTTCACCTCTACAAGAGGGCTCCAGGAGGCTTCGGTTTCACCTCTACAAGAGGTCTCCAGGAGGCTTCCGTTTCACCTCTACAAGAGGGCTCCAGGAGGCTTCCGTTTCACCTCTACAAGAGGGCTCCAGGAGGCTTCCGTGTCACCTCTACAAGAGGGCTCCAGGAGGCTTCGGTTTCACCTCTACAAGAGGGCTCCAGGAGGCTTCCGTTTCACCTTTACAAGAGGGCTCCAGGAGGCTTCCGTTTCACCTCTACAAGAAGGCTCCAGGAGGCTTCGGTTTCACCTCTACAAGAGGGCTCCAGGAGGCTTCGGTTTCGCCTCTACAAGAGGGCTCCAGGAGGCTTCGGATTCACCTCTACAAGAGGGCTCCAGGAGGCTTCGGTTTCACCTCTACAAGAGGGCTCCAGGGGGGCTTCGGTTTCACCTCTACAAGAGGGCTCCAGGGAGGCTTCGGTTTCACTTCTACAGGAGGGCTCCAGGAAGCTTCGGTTTCACCTCTACAAGAGAGCTCCAGGAAGCTTCGGTTTCACCTCTACAAGAGGGCTCCAGGGAAGCTTCGGTTTCCCCTCTACAAGAAGGCTCCAGGGAAGCTTCGGTTTCACCTCTACAAGAGGGCTCCAGGAAGCTTCGGAATCGCCTCTACAAGAGGGCTCCAGGAAGCTTCGGTTTCACCTCTACAAGAAAGCTCCAGGAAGCTTCGGTTTCACCTCTACAAGAATACTCCAGGAAGCTTCGGTTTCACTTCGGCATAAGGCTCCAGGGAAGCTTCGGTTTCACCTCCACAGGAGGGCTCCAGGAAGCTTCGGTTTCACATCTACAAGAGAGCTCCAGGAAGCTTCGGTTTCACCTCTACAAGAGAGCTCCAGGAAGCTTCGGTTTCACCCCTACAAGAGGGCTCCAGGAAGCTTCGGTTTCACCTCTACAAGAGGGCTCTAGGGAAGCTTCGGTTTCACCTCTACAAGAGGGCTCCAGGAAGCTTCGGAATCGCTTCTACAAGAGGGCTCCAGGAAGCTTCGGTTTCACCTCTACAAGAAAGCTCCAGGAAGCTTCGGTTTCACCTCTACAAGAGGGCTCCAGGAAGCTTCGGTTTCACTTCGGCATAAGGCTCCAGGGAAGCTTCGGTTTCACCTCCACAGGAGGGCTCCAGGAAGCTTCGGTTTCACATCTCCAAGAGAGCTCCAGGAAGCTTCGGTTTCACCTCTACAAGAAAGCTCCAGGAAGCTTCGGTTTCACCCCTACAAGAGGGCTCCAGGAAGCTTCGGTTTCACCTCTGCAATAGGACTCCAGGGAAGCTTCGGTTTCACCTCTACAAGAGGGCTCCAGGAAGCTTCGATTTCACCTCTACAGGAGAGCTCCAGGAAGCTTCGGTTTCACCTCTACAAGAGAGCTCCAGGAAGCTTCGGTTTCACTTCTACAGTAGGGCTCCAGGGAAGCTTCGGTTTCACCTCTACAAGAAGACGCCAGGAAGCTTCGGTTTCACCTCTACAGGAGAGCTCCAGGAAGCTTCGGTTTCACCTCTACAAGAAAGCTCCAGGAAGCTTCGGTTTCACCTCGACAAGAGGGCTCCAGGAAACTTCGGTTTCAGCTTTGCAAGAGGGCTCCAGGGAAGCTTCGGTTATACCTCTACAAGAGGGCTCCAGCAAGCTTCGGGTTCACTTCTACAGGAGAGCTCCAGGAAGCTTCCACGTCTACAAGAGAGCTCCAGGAAGCTTCGGTTTCACTTCTACAGGAGAGCTCCAGGAAGCTTCGGTTTCACCTCGGTTCATGTCTACAATAGGGCTCCAGGAAGCTTCGGTTTCACCTCTACAATAAGGCACCAGGAAAGCTGGGCAGGCCTCACGTTTCACCTCTATAATGAGCGAGCAACTTCAGGTTCCAAATCTGTCTCGCCTATGTAGAGCCCCGTCGGATGAGTCGTTGTTTCTTATTAACAGAAGGTATTTTCGGTACAGCGGGCCGGACGGAGACTCCAACTTGACAAGAACTTGTTCAATCCAGCAGAAATGAACACAGCAGCATGACTCAAACTCAAGCACGTCAGCACACGCCGGCCAACTCCTGCAGCTGTACTGGAACAAGTGTAGAAACCAGTGGTACGCAGCATGGCCGCCATGCACAGAGCCATAGAGGACCGGGAGTTGAACACGTGCAACGGGCGTGTTAAATTGTGATGAGCGTGCCAGGAAGAAGAATATACCCGCTTCCGCTCAGGCGCAGACTCACCCACGCGAACAGGATGAAGCCGTTCTACCTATTATAACTTCCCTTGTGCAGGCTCGCCACCGCGTTCGGACCTTGGGTTTTCCTACTTTCGCTGTCAATACCTTCTGCGCCCAAACCTCAGATGCCCGGGCGACCGAC
Source organism: Symbiodinium sp. CCMP2592 (assembly GCA_905221615.1). Classification (NCBI taxonomy): domain Eukaryota; class Dinophyceae; order Suessiales; family Symbiodiniaceae; genus Symbiodinium; species Symbiodinium sp. CCMP2592. Next base: position 10,425 of record CAJNDT010001679.1, on the reverse strand, counting down.
AGTACAAAATGATCCATATCATGCGTTCCGGTCAGGTGAGACGAGGCCACCGGTTCCCTCTCCGCGAGACTTGCGCCTCTTCAAGCAAGTGCAGCAAGAGGCGGTCGTCCAGTTTCGTCGGCTCCTGGGCATACCAACGGTACCCAACAGTAGTTCACACTGCGCACCGCGGACAACTAAGGATATCAGCCACAGCCCGTCTACGCCTACGTCATGTGGCAGGACAAAAAACGGCATCGTTGGCACTATACGATTGAAGCGGTCCCTTCTTGCTTGCGCGAGGAAGGCCTCATTGGAAGAGCACCCTGAAAGCAGGCATCTCAGCAACTGGTGGTTTCACGACCCAACTAGAAGAACGCACGGGTCGACAACACGCTGATAACGCCCAGGACCGGCCGGAAACATGTGAGTGCCGGACGCTGCGTAACAGGTGCCCGCAGTGCGTGCGCCCCAAAAGAGGACTGCAGCATGCCAGGGAGTCAGGTCCAGACCTCCCTCTTGTCCTCCACACCGAAGCAGAGATCAGGTCCCAGGCCTCCCACTTTAGTACCAGCGAACTGCAGAATCCAAGATGCAGACTTAATGACACGATCAAAGTAGAATGCAGCAGTTAGCCAGGCTCCAGACACCAGGTCCGCGGCCCCGCATGTTTCACCTCTACAGTGAGCGAGCGACTTCGGGTTCCAGGGTTTTTCTGCTTCACCTCTGTAGGGAGCCGCCTAATGAATCGCTGCTCGTGTAAACCGAAAGTACGTTCTGTACAGTGGGCCGGACGGAGACTCCAGCACTGGAGCGACGTAGGTGCTTCCAGCCTTGCGTGTAGGGTTCTAACAATGCACAGATCTCCAGACTCGGTCGTTGCCCCGAGCATGAACAAGTGCATGCCTGCAGTCTTCTTATCAAGAGGCCACCAACTACATAGACGGGAAACCACGGCATCAGGTTCGCTATACTGTTTGAATTTCCTATCCTTGCCGACCTTGCCCGCGTCTCAATTCGCAACTTGTCTACAGACCCTGAGATCAAGCACTCACCCGCAATGACGCACCGCAAGACTCCGATAATGGGCCCGCCTGGCCCTGAAAGGGCCGTCAGAGAGAACGCAAACTACAATTATCGACTGGATCAGGTACAAGCGCCGGCGCGTGCGAGAGAAGCCCGAGCCCAAGTCGTTGTATGGCCCGGTGGGTGCGTAAACTGCGCTTGAGACGGCAAGGACATGCGAGCCAGCATTGGAGCTGGAGATCTTCTGTCCAGGCAACAAGACATCGTTTTGCAAGGCAAGACAGAACAATCGCAGTGCTTGTATGACCCTGAACACACCAGAACAACGTGTCAAGCTTCCTTAGAGGTGAGGCCGAGCGATGTGATGCAGGAGTATTTAGTCGGCGCCACAGAGCCGATGACGTCGCGGAGGACAGTCGTCCACAGAGACCCACGGCCGGAGAACCGACGGAAGTGGATCTCGGGCATGGTGGCCGTCAATCGACACGGCTATGTGGTCAGTCTGCAACTCAGATCGCCGCCGGGGGAAAGCCAAGAAACTCAATGGTTGGAGTGGACCGTGTGACAGGTCCACACAGTCAGGCCTACGAGTACGCGCGTCCTGACAAGATCACCCTCATCGCGGCGGCCTCAGTCCTCAATAGAGCTAGGGATTTTCTGGGGGAGTTCATCATGTGGCGGTAACCGCAGGTAAACGCTCCTATATACAAGCGCTTGCCGGAGGAGTGTTTAAAGCTCGTCGTCGCCACCTCAGCATACAATACGTGCTTTCAATCGCGCGGCCGATGCCTATCCCCGACCACGGAGGTGGGTTACCTGACGAACGGGTTCTGATTTTTTCGGGCCAAGGAACGCGATTCCGCAACAGTTGTGCTGAAAAGGCTTTTCGGACTCCAAATTCGTAATTATGGCTTTAAGCTATGAAGCTAAGGGTATTTACAATAATCCCGCAAGTGCCACAGCAGAACGGACCATTCCAAAGACGCAAGGTACGGTAGGAAAGCAAGAGCCTGCAATCAAGCACACCTCTACAATAGGACTCCAGGGAATAGGGCTCCAGGAAGCTTCGGTTTCACCTCTACAATAGGGCTCCAGGAAGATTCGGTTTCACTTCTACAATAGGGCACCAGAAAAGCTTCGGTTTCACCTCTACAATAGGGCTCCAGGAAGCTTCGGTTTCATCTCTACAATAGAGCCCCCAAAAAAAGCTTCGGTTTCACATCTACAATAAAGCTCCAGGAAGCTTCGGTTTCACTAGGGCTTCAGGAAGCTTCGGTTTCACCTCTACAATAGGGCTCCAGGGATAAGGCTCCAGAGAAGCTTCGGTTTCACCTAAACAATAGGGCTCCAGGAAGCTTCGGTTTCAGCTCTTCAATAGAGCTCCAGGGAAGCTTCGGTTTCACCCCCTCCAGGAAGCTTCGGTTTCGCTTCTACAAGAGGACTTCAGAAAAGCTTCGGTTTCACCTCCACAACAGGGCTCCAGGGAAGCCTCGGTTTCACCTATACAATAGGAATCCAGGGAAGCTTCGGGTTCACCTCTACAACAGGGCTCCAGGAGGCTTCGGTTTCACCTCTACAAGAGGGCTCCAGGAGGCTTCGGTTTCACCTCTACAAGAGGGCTCCAGGAGGCTTCGGTTTCACCTCTACAAGAAGGGCTCCAGGAGGCTTCGGTTTCACCTCTACAAGAGGGCTCCAGGAGGCTTCGGTTTCACCTCTACAAGAGGGCTCCAGGAGGCTTCGGTTTCACCTCTACAAGAGGGCTCCAGGGAAGCTTCGGTTTCACTTCTACAAGAGGGCTCCAGGGAAGCTTCGGTTTCACCTCTACAAGAGGGCTCCAGGAGGCTTCTGTTTCACCTCTACAAGAAGGCTCCAGGAGGCTTCGGTTTCACCTCTACAAGGGGGCTCCAGGAGGCTTCGGTTTCACCTCTAGCTCCAGGGAGGCTTCGGTTTCACCTCTACAAGAGGGCTCCAGGGAGGCTTCGGTTTCACCTCTACAAGAGGGCTCCAGGGAGGCTTCGGTTTCACCTCTACAAGAGGGCTCCAGGAGGCTTCGGTTTCACCTCTACAAGAGGGCCTCCCGAGGCTTCGGTTTTTCACCTCTACAAGAGGGCTCCAAGGAGCACGTCGTGTGCACCTCCTATACCGAGGGCTCCAGGAAGCTTCGGTTGCACCTCTACAAGAGAGCTCCAGGAAGCTTCGGTTTCACCTCTACAAGAGGGCTCCAGGAGGCTTCGGTTTCACCTCTACAAGAGGGCTCCAGGAGGCTTCGGTTTCACCTCTACAAGAGGGCTCCAGGAGGCTTCGGTTTCACCTCTACAAGATGGCTCCAGGAGGCTTCGGTTTCACCTCTACAAGAGGGCTCCAGGAGGCTTCGGTTTCACCTCTACAAGAGGGCTCCAGGAGGCTTCGGTTTCACCTCTACAAGAGGGCTCCAGGAGGCTTCGGTTTCACCTCTACAATAGGGCTCCAGGAGGCTTCGGTTTCACCTCTACAAGAGAGCTCCAGGAAGCTTCGGTTTCACCTCTACAAGAAGGCTCCAGGAGGCTTCGGTTTCACCTCTACAAGAGGGCCTCCGGTTTCACCTCTACAAGAGGGCTCCAGGAGGCTTCGGTTTCACCTCTACAAGAGGGCTCCAGGAGGCTTCGGTTTCACCTCTACAAGAGGGCTCCAGGAGGCTTCGGTTTCACCTCTACAAAAGGGCTCCAGGAGGCTTCGGTTTCACCTCTACAAGAGGGCTCCAGGAGGCTTCGGTTTCACCTCTACAAGAGGGCTCCAGGAGGCTTCGGTTTCACCTCTACAAGAGGGCTCCAGGAGGCTTCGGTTTCACCTCTACAAGAGGGCTCAATAGGGCTCCTGGAAACTTTGATTTCACCTCCACAATAGTGCATCAGGGAAACTTCGGTTTCCAGAGAAGCTTCGGTTTCACCTCTACAGTAGAGGTCCAGAGAAGCTTCGGTTTCGCCTCTAAAATAGAGCCCCAGGAAGCTTCGGTTTCACCTCGACAAGAGGGCCCCAGGGAAGCTTCGGTTTCAACTCTACAATAGGGCCCCAGTGAAGCTTCGGTTTCACCTCTACAATAAGGCTCCAGAAACACTTCGGCTTCACCTCAAAAAAAAGGCCACGGCTCTACGTGAACCGCTGTGAAGCGAAACAAAGACTAGCGATTGTAGGCGTCATGTCTCACCTTCACGGCGGGCGAGAGACTCCAGTCTCCAGGCTCCCGGCGATTCATTGCTTTTTGCTAGACCAAAACATGTTTTGTTTCACCTTGCAGCGGTGCGTTCCGTTTCAGTTCTACAGCGGGACAGAGGCTTCAGGTTCCACGTATTCCGCATGAACTCTACAATGGGCCAGGCACTCCAGACCCCAGGCTCTATTCATTCTGATAGTAAGCTCCAGGTTCCAAGCGGTCCGTTTCACCTATACAGGAAGCCGCCGTAAATCGATCCAGAGGCTATCGGGTGTAGGCCTTTCGTCTCAGCTCTATGGTGAGCGAGAGACTCCAGGTTCCAGGTTTTGCGCTTCACTCCTGCAAGCGCCCGTCTATTGATTCGTGAGGGTCAGAGGCTCCAGGCATCACACATTCAATGGCATATTTCGAAAACGCCGGGTACTCTAGGTTCCGTTTCCCCTCTACAATGAGCTCCAAGTTCTAATCAGTCCGCTTCACTTATACAGTGAGCCGCCGTAAATCGAGCCAGAGACGGTCGGTGGCAGGCCTCATGTTTGACTGTATAGCACTGAGCGAGCTCTGCCGGCAAGTTAAAGCACCTTCGGCCTCCGTGGCAGCAGTCTGGCTCTCTGGTACACCCGTTGCGAACGCGTTCCCCCTGTCACTTTGAGCCATGTTCGAGGCCAGCAGAGATGTATAGGGGGATGTATCACTCGGTGTTGTCCGTAAAGACCCGTCAGATGCTTATGCTGCTGAACAGGTGGCAAGGGAGGGCGGTGTGCTGATACCTTTCGTGAGAAGCGATGCTCCGGACGACGAGGCTGGCGCGTCCATATTCTTGTGTTTTGCATTCTGCATGTCTACTCTCGCTAATTGTGTTCGCATGGACTGCGAAAGGTCTGCCGTGTCCCGGTGCACATCGCGTATCAGGGATATGGAGGTCAAAAGCTAGTGATTTACTTTGACTTTTACAAGACGTTCTGGGATAACCTTTTGCCACAACAGTCAGGACCCCAGATCGAAGTTGATGTATTCTCTCGTGGTGTTCTGTTTATGCAAGGCAGCGATGCTGTTTGAAGAACCTGGCGGAGCGCTACCTGGCCGGCGAGAAGGCCCGTTTGCGCACATATGCCAAACAAGCACACTGGCCTCCGTAAAGATGAAAAGCTACCCTAATCACAGACGGTCGAATGTGCACAGGAAATGACGCTGAAGGTTTGCAGCTGTTGCATGCCCAAAGCGGCTCAGTCCAGATGAATAAGAAGCGACGCGACTGATGCTCCGAACAAATCGACTGCATTACCGGATTCCAAACAATCCGTTTCACCTATACAGTAAGCCGCCGCAAGTTAAGCAAGAAATATCGGTTGCGGGCCCTTTTTTGCCTTTACAGGGAGCCAAAGACTGCAGTTTGCAAGTTTTCCGCCTCACCTCTCTAGAAGCCCGTCTATGAATACGCCGGACACCAATTGCGATGCCCTGCTAGTTTGCCTGTACAGTAGAGCAAGTGATAGCTCAACAGTGTGCCGGTAGACGCGAGGCAAGAAGCGTAAAGACAGATAGCCTACAGTCGTCGCCCGCAGTGTAGCCAGAGATTCCAGGTTGCAGGCTCTCTGTTTGACTGTACAGCAAGCTAAGGATTGCGGTTATAAGTTATAAGCATGGGACGAACCTGCACAGTAGTCGTGGAGCACGAGGGGGCTCGCTATGCCAGCGGTAAGATCACTGCGCAGGGTAGCTTTCGCATGCAAGCCCGACTGCTGAAAGAGCATCGCAACATACCTCAGCCCTGAATCGGCTCGAATGCCATTCTAGCCCCAAGCTCAAAAGCGAGCCCCTGCTGGTGCGCAACACTGTGCTCTGACAGCCTGGGCTCATGGCTAATCGGTACTCGGCGAGGGACGACGTGGAATGCCATGCGCCACGACCGAAGCTAGACGACTGCAACGTCCTGCGCCGGGCCTTCCTCGAGGCGCGAGAACTGCTGCTGAACGGCTACACAGAAGTGCACTTTAGCTGCGTGCTAGCCGACCACCAGCAGACTCTCCGAGTGCTCTGCGCGCATTCGACCGTCCTGCCGAAGAGTGAGGGTTTAATGGATGTCTACTTTCACTACGCGGACGGCAACAGCGAGCATGGAGCCCTCTTGGCCGCCGGCACTGGTTGCACCGGCCCAGTCTTCGAGTTCTACTGCACTGGACAGGAGAAGTGCGCGGCTCCGCGAAGACGGTTATGCCGCCGGCACCTCATCCAATTCTTCACAGATGATCTCGTGGACTGGACGGGACCTCACGGCAAGCGAGAGCGTTTCCGCATCCACCATGTGTCCCTAGACTGCGTAATGCATTGATCGGACCCGCGAGAGAATGTAAAATAACCTTGGACTGGCTCGACTCGATGTCGCGATCCTGCTTAACCAGAGTGCCTGTGCCACGAGTGCCTGTGAGCTGTGAACTACCGGCAGGCTGCGCCGGAACCTGAGAAGAGCTGAAACGCAACGTAACCTGAGCGTTAATTATTCGGCATGCGCAGTCGCGAGAAAGCTGTTGTCCCGTTGCACCTTTACGACAAGCCAGAGGCTCCAGATTCTAGACTTACCAATTCAGTCCGAGTGGATTCTTGTGGTGGGCCAACCTACAGCTTCCAGGTCCAAGGCATGCCGTTTCACCAAAACAGTAGTTCAAGTTCAACTCGGCAGCGTGCCAGAGGATGTGAGACAAAAGAGCGTGCGGCATCCGCTGTGGCTTTCCGACGAGCGTGCCGGAACACGGTTTCACACCAGGGAAGCTTCGGTTTCCTCTACAATAGGGCTACAAGAAGCTTCGGTTTCACCTCTACAACAGGGCCCCAGGAAGCTTCGGTTTCACCCTAGGAAAGCTTCGGGTTCACCTCTACAATGCTACAGGAAACTTCGGTTTCATCTTTACAGTAGGGCTCCAGGAAGCTTCGGTTTCACCTCTACAATAACACCCCAGGGAAGCGTCGGCTTCACCTCGACAATATGGCCTCAGCGAAGCTTCGGTTTCATTTCAACAGTAGGGCTCCAGGAAACTTCGGTGTCACCTCTACAGTAGGGCGGCTCAGGGAAGCTTCAGCTTCACCACTACAATAGGGCTCCAGGGCAAACTTCGGTTTCACCGCTCCAGGGAAGCTTCCCATAAAGCTCCAGGGAAGCTTCGGTTTCCTATCTACAATAGAGCTCCAGGAAGCTTCGGTTTCGCGTCTACAATAGGGCACCCGTCAGGATTCAGATTCCTCTACCATAAGGCCCCAGGAAGCTTCGGTTTCACACCAGGGAAGCTTCGGGTTCACCTCTACAATAGGGCTACAGGAAGCTTCGGTTTCACCTTTACAATAGGGCTCCAGGAAGCCTCGGTTTCACCTCCACGGTCGGGCCCCGGTAAAGCTTCGGTTTCACCTCTACAATGGGGCCCGAGGAAGCTTCGGTTTCACCTCTACAATAGGGCCCCAGGAAACTTCAGTTTCGCCTCAACAATAGGCAGGGAAGCTTCGGTTTCACCTCTACGATAGGGCTCCAGCAAGCTTCGGTTTCACCTCTACAATAGGGCTCCAAGGAAGCTTTGGTTTCACCTACAATAGGGCTCCAGGGATAGGGCCCCAGGGAAGCTTCGGTTTCATCTTTACAATAGGGCTTCAAAAAGCTTCAGGTTCACTTCTACAATAGGGCCCCCAGGAAGCTTCGGTTTCATCTCTGCAATAAGGCACCACCGAAGCTTTGGTTTCACCTCTACAAGGGGGCTCCAGGAAGCTTCGGTTTCACCTCTACAATAGGGCCCCCAGGAAGCTTCGGTTTCATCTTTACAATGGAGCCCCGGTGAAGCTTCGGCTTCACTTCTGCAATAGGGCTTCAGGAAGCTTCCGTTTCACTTCTACAATAGGGCTGCAAGAAGCTTCGGTGTCACCTCTACAAGAAGGCTCCAGGAAGCTTCGGTTTTACCTCCACAAGAAGGCTCCAAGCCCCTGGTTTCCCCTTCTCTGCCCCCCCCCGGTTCCACTTACTTTAAACCACATCGAAAGCGCCATGTTTCACCAAGCTCCATGTTTCACCTACTCCAGGCCCCTTCCAAAACTTCAGGTTTCACCTACGTCAAAGCCCCTCGAGCGTTGAGAGTTCAAGCACCTGCTTTGGACCCCTTCAAGAGCTCCAGATCTAATCTTCTACGACCCCCTCGAGCACTCCAGTTTTCACCTATTTTGAGCCCCCCAAAGGCCCGAAGTCTCGCCTGCTTTTGGCCCTGGAGAGCCCCAGGTTTGACCCACTTAGGGTGCCTTCCAAAGCTCCTAGTTTCGCTTACTTTGGGCCGTTTCATCTACTCCCGGCCCCTCTGGGTGCCCTCAAGCACACGTTTCACCTACCTTGGGCCCCACTCGGAACGCAGGTTTCAACTAGTTTAGGCTTCCTCAAAAGCCACAGGTCTCACCTACTTTGAGCCCCTTCAAGAGCCGCAGGTTTCACCTATTTAAAGTACTATCAAGAGCTCCGTCTGATGTCTACAGTGAGCGACGCTTCGTCGCCAGAGACATGCCGATTTCGGTTCCATGTCTACATAAGACAGAGCATGCAGTTCAAAAATTCACCACGGCTCGTCGGCGCGCCGGGATCAAACTAGCCAGCAGAGAGGATTCTAACGTCAGCTTTCCGATCTTGCCGCCTCTGCGTTATCTTCAAGTAGTCCGAGGCTCCAACAGCCGTACTGCAGTATAACCTCGTGCCTGCTACGCCCGCGAGATGGATAGCATTCTAAGGACATGGCGTCACCATGTCAGACCGGAACCCCTTCAGCCGCAGGCCAGTCGGAGCATGTCTATGCGAATAGAACACACACGAAGCCACCAGTGCATCTCGACGTCTGGAAGTGACGCAGCTCAGATTCATGTGCAGTGTGTCAGGTGACCCAAGGAACACGGATGCGGCATTCTCCTTCCCCCCGGACGAGGCCAGGCCAGAGAAGAGACAGCACTACGCATGACCCAGACGATCCATGCCGGCGAAGGCCAGACAACGAACCCTTGCGCCGAAGCCGACTATGTCTCCGAAGGCAAACGCGTCATGGGTCCGGCCAACCTATACACATTGCAAAGACATAGATAGACAGACAGACCAGCCCGCTGTCAGGTTTTTGCACTGTGCGCCCTGAAGGCGGCCAAAGCCAAAACGAAGCCTCGGCCAACACGAAAGGCACGCCGCATTCATATGCGTTAATCTGAGACCGTGTACCGCTACGGATGCTTCAACCACCAAGGTGCAGCACATGTGCACGTCAACTGCAAAGCCAGGCAATTCAAAGGCAGGCGCGAACGCTTCGTTCGTGCCATCATGACTACACAATACTCTCACGTGAAGGTGCCCGCAACTGTGAGAGTGTGGCAAAAGCCAATTAATGGTCGGTACCTGCCAGTCCCTCCTCCGTGGAGGCGATGGCAAAGACCGGTCTGTGGCCGGTACGTGCCAGTACCAGCAGATTGGAAGTGCTCTAGCTTCACGTAGATAAGCGTTGGGTAGGGAGTCTCACATCCAGAACGACAGCTTCAGAGGCAAGTATATTGCGATGTAAAGAGAGCGTATGCCGTGTACAGACGCTGCCCGTTCACACGAGCAACACTAGCTGCACGTCGTACCACGTCAGTGTAAGATAGCGGTCGACTGGTAGCAAAGCATCACAGCAGTGCAGCCTCGGAACGTGCTCATGAGACCGGGACCTGTACCAACTCTCGCTGAAGGGCCTCTCAAGCAGCTACACAGGAAGAGAGTCGGACGTGCATGAGAGTAAATTACGCACCGGACACGGGATACCATCTGGACATGTCGCAGACACGAAGACACACATTAGGATGATAGAGTGCCACAGCGCCTGCCGATGCGCACAGCCACGGACGTATACAGTTCCAGCCCTCGCCTGTCGCAGCAGTCATTTTGAAGCCGTGTAAACCCGCGGAGGGCAGAGGCCAGCCACCTCGACTTCCACACAGCGATGGAAGGTCGCATCGAGACGACACCTGCGAGCTCAGCAAGCCCTTCGGCTTCAATCTAGGAGCATGCAATCAGCAAGCTTCATGCAGCCCAGTATCGCCTGCTACAGTCTGGAAGCCGACGCGCAACTCAGGCTGGAGAAACGACGAAGCCTGGATCGGCCACGCCTTCGGCACAACAACACACGCGCTGAAGATACGCCCAGCCTGGTTACGTGAAATACTTGGAGGCACATACCCCGAGCGTTGATGCACAC
>CAJNDT010001678.1:0-45481 GCA_905221615.1 Symbiodinium sp. CCMP2592 | reverse complement strand
GATAGGTTAGATAGTAGTAGTAGTAACAGTATAGTATAGTCAGTGGTCAGTGGTCAGTATAGTCTATCAGGATAGATAGTATGTCAGATAATGTCAGTCTGTCACGTCTGTTAGAGTTAGTAGATGCAACATTGACACACACACACACACAAACCATGGCAAACTGTACGGTAAGCATTGCAATGACAACTTGGGTTCGAAGTCCTGTGATCAAGCGTGCAAACACCACAACACGCCGCGCTGCTGGAACACCTGTTCGAAGAAGCATGAGGACGGTGTCTTCTTTGGGTAGTTGCCCCCAAAGCTCTGAGATTTTGGGAATGATCGCTGCATCCTTGTTTGCACATAGTCCAGGATGCAGATCCCAGCAAGACTTCGTCAAGCGACCACTCTCCTCAACCTTGGTCCAGGTCCCTTGCTTGGTCGCGGCAGCATCTATCTGGTGCGAGAAAGACGCCTTGGCCACACTTCTTGCCACATCCTTGCTGTGGTACTTGCTGCCTTTCTCCAGGCTCTGTGCTTTGTGTTGAGCGACAGGATGATCAACTTGGTTCAGGCGCCTCATGCCTGTGTCACGCTTGGCGAAGTCCTTCAGATACTCGGAAACATATTTCGCATCCAAAGGCAACTTGTGGTTGCCAATGTTCCAAGGAGATCGGCTTTTTTTCTCTTCTTCGATTTCTTCTGCTTGCTGCTGGGCCCACTTCTCAGCACTCCTTTTTCTGGCGACATGCTGCCTAAACTGGGCTTTCCACACAGCCTTCTCATGATCTCTCATGGCTGCCCATTCCTTCAACAGATCATCCTGTTCAGCTTCGGGTTCCTGCCTCTTGCGTTCACCCAAGAAGTAAAACAAAGGGTTGCCCCTCTGCCGTGGCCGACGGTGAATGATTCGGCCCTCTCGCACATCCTTCAAGGCAGACTTGATCTCGGAGGCACCCATGCTCTTATCCCCAGAAACATCTGTGTAGTTGTGCAAACTATCCACGATCACCATATTCGCAGCCTGCATCGGAAATTCCCTGGCCTTTGAATCGTGGCCTCCTGCACATTTGCGCTGGTGTTGATGCATCTTCTCCTCTCTGAAGCTCACGCCTCGAACGTGTGCTTCGTATCTGCTCACATGCTCTTGCAAGGTGCGCACTCTGGCCTCCTCATCCAATTGGTTCGCGACATCTTTCATGACAGGCACTGACCATGCTTGTTCCAAGCAGCACTCAGAGGTGTCCAGTAACCGCTTCACCATGGTGGAAGGGGTCTCTGGATTCGCCGATCCATCGGAGATTGCCAGCCCCAAAAGGCTTGATGGGCCACAATGCTTGGAATCGAATCGGTACAGCACTCGGAATGTTACATTGGCCACTGTCTTCAGAATGTCCTTTGTCATCCTCTTGAACATCTGACTTGAATGATGCGCTTGTGGCCAGAAGGTGGCTGGCACAGCAAAGATTGAGGAGCTGAACTCGTCTGCCCCAGATGTCAGCGTCTGCCAAAGCATATGAACAAGAGCCCGAGCTTTCTTGCACAAGTCAAGCAAACCGAACTGCCTGGAATCATCATCCTCCTGTGGCGCTGCTTTGGTTTTGAACCTGCGTCGGCGCTTGTGTGCGGGCTGTTGCGTTGGGTCAACCAAGTGCCGCCTTTCATCCTTCAACCGAAATGCAATCTTTGTCAAGGCTGCCAGCAGCTGGTGCACAACCAAAGTGAAAAGCAAAACGAAAGCTGACATCTCATCTTCCATGAAGCGCCGGCCCCTGCGGGCTCGGACGGCCATGGCCCGACGAAAGCCGTCAGGGTCATCCTCAGCCGGAAGGTTCTGGGCCTGCAACAGAGTATCCAGGATCCACTCATTATCATATCGAATCATATCAATAACTTTGCCAATAACTGTATTCATAACAACAGATTACGCACATCACAGCATATATAAATCGTTCATACAACATCATATCATGAACCAGAATCATACCTTCACTCATCAGTCAGTTACTGTTACTCATATCATATCATCCACATCTCACATCTCCAAAATAACTTCACATCGCCAGATCATCATACCGAATCATACCGTACCCCAACATACCGTACTATAGACTATAGACTATAGACTATACAGACTATAGACTATACGACTAATTATATTATATACTGTACTATACTACCGTACCACTATAGACTATATACTGACTATACTACCGTACCGCGATGCACCGTATCATTACACAAGTTCTGCCCCTAAAACGAAAGTACAGTATCTCTCCCTGCATCCAATCTCGCCTGTCTGAACCGTCTGTCCAACCAACCATCTTTATTTCGTCGACACCGTGTGGAATTGACCGTTGGACCCCTCATTTGCATTCTCCGGACTATACATGGGCTTCAACAGACAAAAAATCGTGCGTCGTCATTAATGCACACACACACGGACTTGGACACACACACACACACACTGCGGCGAAGGATGTAGAGACTCTGGAAGCCACCAAAACGATGCTGAGTCGTAACGAGATTGGGTGCGATGGGGAGATGTTGACTATGACTATGACTATGACTATGACGTGACTATGAGTCAGATATGATATGAGGAATCATGACTGATGATATGATAATTAGAAGCAGCCCCCACCCTGTAATAGTAATAGTGGTATGACGGCATGATTAGGAATATAATCAGGCCCTAATATAACCCTTACAGTCACTATTACAAGGTGGGGGCCCCTTCTAAATGATATGAGTGATGAGTCATCGAGTCATCAGACTCATGAGATATTGCAGCAAAGTGCAGGACAGCTATGAGCATAAAGGTTGCAAGAGTGAGTCTCTTGCACGGTTCCACAGTTGTCACAACGCTCGCACGTCCTATGTGCATTTGCTCAAGGCCTCCACGCTTTGTAATCTTGATTCAGTCTTGATCAAGCCAGCGACCAGCAAAAGATCCCAGAGAATCGACAACAGATTCACAATACGCTACAGTTACATATCATAAGCGCAGGAAGCTGGCTACAGGGTGTAGAGCACACGGCAGACAGCTCCATTGCCCAACAGTAAATGGTAAACTATCAAACTCCCAGTCAGCCCGCCTGCAACACAGCGCTGCGACAATAGGATTCTTTCACAACATTGTGAACGGAAAGCCCAGTGGCCCACATCCGCAGCGAAGGACCCACTTTTGTCCACCTCGATGGAGTGAAAAGTTCAACACCTTGCATGTAGAAGAAATCCTGCAGAAGCTGCCAAGCCTGGGGACAATGTGACAGGATGGCGTCTGGGATTGGTTCGGGGTTTCCAGTTCAAATCGACAGACGACAGAGCTTGCCTTCTACTTGAGGTATCGGCACACTACCGGACTGACAATAGTATACAGTATACAGTATACGGTGCGGCAATCCAATCTAAGCCAATTTGCATCTCAATATGCTGCTGCACAAGCCTTATCACTGCCAACCTATAGGGAGTAGTAGACTAGGTCGGACTAGACCGGATAGACTTGGACACAAATTCTGTTTGTAAGATAGTAAGAGGCGGCATAATCGCATAGATAAGCCTAGCCTAGCCAAACAAACATGATGACGTTTGCACAGTGTGTGCTGATATGCTTTGGGCTCCTATAGGTTATCTCTAGTCTATAGGCTATAGACTGTATCATAGGAATGATGTGGAAAAGTGTATTCTGAATTGCCTGAATTGTTCTGGACTGTACACTGTACACTGTGTGCGAATTAGATTTGAGCCTATGCGGCCTATGGGTTCCGGGTTTAGGACTTAGCGCTGAGGCAGTTAATGGGATAGCCGGGATTGGCCGGGATAGACACTCACATGCTGGCTGTAGGCTGTATACATACTGTACACCATACAGGCAGCACACAGTATACACTGAGACTGAGACTGGTCACTGAAACTGCAGTGAAACTACAATAACGGGCCTCCTGCAAGGCATCCTCCCGGGATTGGTGGCACCCAGAGCAATAATGGCTGAGCTTTGTCCCGTCTGTCAAATCACCATTGAAAAACAGAAGCATCCGCTCCAATAGCTTCGCCCTCCCGTCCCTAGGCTGATTGTCGGCATCTTGTCCTTCCCCGAGCCAGGCACCTGTCTCGGAGAGCAGTGAGAGAAGGTGTTTGCGAAAGTGGCTCGCAGTTGAAGCACATCGCGGAGGTCGCTCATTCCGATGATAGTCAAACTTCGATTGGAGTACTCCTTTCATTGCTGCCACGAACTTTTTCCGAGTCTCGGAATGTTGGTGCAAGCGTGACAACGAGTACAACGATGAACTCAAGCTCTGGTGTTCCAGGTGAATCAAAAGAACGCGCGCTAGCTGATGCAGGTAGCATGGGCTCCAAGAAACGGTCAGCACCAAGTCGTGCTTGCATGCCTCCTGAACCAGAAATGGAACGATCTGGGACACAACCTTCTTGTTAGATGTTGCAGCATCGCCAACGAGTAGTATGTCAAGCACACGGTACAACGACGATGTCTTGTCGACGAAGGTTTCCATGTCGCACCCGAAAAGGTGCTGCTCCAAGTTTGTCACCAAAGCACAGCCAACGCAAGCAGCAGATGTTGTTGTCAGCTGCTGTGGAGGAAACACAATAGGCTCCCAGTGCTTGCACCCATCATCATCATCCCAGCCCAGTGTCCCGCTGCACACCAGAGAATGTGCCAGCTCGTATCTGCCACGGACACGCTGGGCGGACAGCAACTTCTGACTCTGCCTTAGCCAACAGCTCACTCAGCGCAATGATGTCAATGATATGATATGATTCGATATGATTCATGTGTTCGCCGGATATGCTGTGATCTGATATGTCTCTAGTGAACAGGCTTGGGGGCTCCGAGGCTTGGATTCCTACAGTGGGCTTCAGTGATGAAATCATGAACTTGGCAGCTGTAAGGTAGCCCAGGCAACACACTTCACACAATTGACCCGGCATTCAAGTCACCATAACCATGGGACATGGACCTTCACCTCAGCGTACATATGTGCTATATCGATGACTGCCCCAAATCTATACAACCCATGGCCTGCCCCTATACAGGCATAAATTAAAGCTTGTACCGTAGCAACACGGGCCGATGCCCACGCCCTACGCCTAGGCCTCCGATACCTATATGATACAGATACAGCAGCAAAAATGATTATTATTCTTGTGTACTGACTATACTATACTAGACTATACTGATACTGTGCTGGCCTATAGCCTATAGCCTGTAGCCGATAGCCTTAGCCTATACTACTTTTACCGTATAATAACCGTACCGTATAACTGTATAACCGTAAAATCAAAGGGCCTATACCGCCTACCGCTTACATAGCCTATGACTGCTACTGCCTCTACAACCTACTGTAATGAATACGGTTCTGAATTCGGTGCACAGCAACGGTACACAGGCAGTGCACCACGTACAGCTCTGCAGCATTCTCAGGACACAAAAAAATCTGTTCTCAGGACACAAAAAATCTGTTCTCAGAATGACATCCAATGGCCCATTGCCCTCTGCAGCATTAATTGCACAACAACTCTATGATATCGTCGTGATATCGTCTACAGGTTCCCAGCAGTGCCAATTGTGACTGCGCATGATTCGGCCCAGACACTCTTCATCAGCCTCAGCTGCAGCCTGCCCTTGCTGAGCGTCGCCATCAGGTTCGTCGGTCAAGGCAGACAATTCCGACACTGCAGGTGCCCTAGAATGCTTCTGCTTGGTCTCATCCCAACCCAGACTCAAGAAACATGTCCGAACTTTCGGAGCAGTGTCGTCTGCTTCGCCAACTTCTTCACCAAAGAACGAGTTCTTAAAAGACCTGTCAGCAGGGTTGCCGCAAAACACTACCACCGCGCTGATCAGACAGTGTCACTAGCTTTCCAGGTTTAAGGTTTTAGGCAACGGTTTCGATTCGCACTCTCAGGGTTTAGGGTTCAGGGAACAGGGGGTTTAGGGACAAGTTAAGGGTGCAGCAGTCTAGTCAGTCTAGTAGTAGTGGCACCATAGCAGCAGGGTAGCAACCAGCAGTAGCAGCGCGAGTGATTGGTGTCACAGAACCAAACGACGATATCGACGATATTGCGATGTGACATCATCACTCATTCCGGTCCATACAGATGAAACGATACAGTATCCGCAGCTGAGAACTCATGAGCTGCCGGCAACACTGTCAACACTGGTTTCCCCTGTTCAACCGCGAGGAGCCCCTAACACAACCAACTTAGAAGCTGCCCCCACCCTGTAATAGTGACCATAAGGATTATAATTATATAAATTATAATTTATATATATTATAATTTCCTATTATACCGTCCACTATTACAGGGTGGGGGCAGCTCCTAACAACCAACCTCTCAGGACCTTGTCAAAACATAACATAATCGTGCTTGGCAATGCGGCAATGTCCCCCCTTCCCCTTACTATCCAAATCAGCCTGGCTTAAGTTCGATTACAGCATGGTGAGTCTGGGAAGTTTGTTCACGGCATACATCAACCTGGGCGATCGGGATGTGCTGTGGACCCTGCTGGCACATCACCACTGGCCTAGCACATACGATTGCCGACGGTGACACTGGCTTGGGAAAATGTATCATCTCTCATCTCTCACTCATCTCTGTGGGGAAGTGGTTAGGTCCAGGAGATGCAAGGGGCTAGAAGGCTTCGACTACGAGGCTCATGGACTCAGAACCTGCACTGCTACACTGCTACCGCTACTGCTACCGCTACTACTGCTATACTTGCGCAGGTCTGGCTCTCGGAGTAAGCTTGGGACTGGTAGCAAGGTACGAGTTGAAACACAGGACACTGCTGAGAGTGCAGTATATACAGTCAGTACAGACTACGTATTGAGTACATACGGTACATGAATGACGCATGTCCTGTCGTTACATCTCAATGGATCAAGCAGAAGTGGGTCAAACCAGAACAACTTATAACTCAGAATTAAACTGCGAAACCCGCAGTGGAGCAACCGCGGCAACCCCAAACTTGCCCCAAACTAAACCAACACCCCAACACGAAACAACCAACAACCGACCGCCGACCACTGACGGATCGCTTCCCCCCCGGTGTCCCACCTGATCTGGGCATCCAAGAAGGATCTGGCTGTGATGAACAAGCTCTTGGTGTTTGGCGGTGTTTTGCTGGACTTGGAGAAAAATGCTGCGATCATCTGCTTCGTCTTGCTGTACGCCAGCTCCACAATGGACTCATGCTTGACTTTGCCACCTAGCATCTGGCACAACTTTTCTGAAAGCTCACTGAAGACACAGAATTTCTGGCCTCCGAACAAAGCAAAAGAACTCTTGCACAAGTTCAAGCAAGTCCCACCCTGTCCAAGGTGATCAATGCCCTCTGCTATCCCAACAGCCCGCTGCCCCAAACGCTGCTGGTCATTGGCCAAACGTGAAGCTTGAGGGTTGCGCCGCCCTCTGGCATCGAACTTCGGCGCCATGACTTATGCCACTGGACACTTCATGAAGCTAAGCTCTCACAAGCAAACCTATCGTAGCATTGCCAGCAGCATTGCTCATAGCATCATCTCAGCACCATACATACCCACTGATCCAAGATCCACTGAATCTCAGACAAGAAATTAAGGATGTTGCTGGCAATGCAAAGTCTCTGGGCCATCGATTCGCGTTGGAGGCTTGGGGCTTCGGGGTCTGTCGAGACCTTGACCTGAAAGACCAAAGAGACTGCTCGCTCTCCTCAAAGGCCCTGGCATGCCCTCTGAGCCACGTCTCTACCATTGAGATCCGACGAGGTTCTGCTAGGGATACCAAAATGTAGCAGTAGCTGTTGCAGCAGCAGTGGCGGTGGCGATAGCAGGAACGGAACAGTGGTGGTGGTGCCGGTGGTGGTGGTGGTGGTGCATGCGGTAGTGGTGGTGTTGATGGTGTTGATGGTGGTGGTGGTGGTGGTGGTGGTGGTGGTGGTGGTGGTGGTGGTGGTGGTGGTGGCGGTGGTGGTGGTGGTGGGTGGTGGTGGTGGTATGTGGTGGTTTTTATGGAGGTGGTGGTATGTGGTGCTGGTGGGGGTGCTGCTGCTAGGGCTGGTGCTGGCAGTGGTAGTGGGGGTAGTGGGGGTAGTGGGGGTGGTGGTGCTGGTGGTGCTGGTGGTGGTGGTGCTGGTGGTGCTGGTGCTGGTGCTGGCGCTGGCGCTGGCGCTGGCGCTGGCACTGGCGCTGGCGCTGGCGCTGGGGCTGGTGCTGGTGCTGGTTGTGGTGGAGGTGCTGCTGGTGCTGGTGTGGTGGTGGAAATGCTGGTGCTGGTGCAGTGGTGGGGTGATATAGTGGTGGGTGGTGGTGGGTGGTGGTGGGTGGTGGTGGGTGGTGGTGGGTGGTGGTGGGTGGTGGTGGGTGGTGGTGGGTGGTGGGTGGTGGGTGGTGGTGTGGTGGTGTGGTGGTGTGGTGGTGTGGTGGTGTGGTGGTGTGGTGGTGTGGTGGTGTGGTGGTGTGGTGGTGTGGTGGTGTGGTGGTGTGGTGGTGTGGTGGTGTGGAGGTGTGGTGGTGTGGTGGTGTGGTGTGTGGTGGGGTGGTGGGGTGGTGGGGTGGTGGGGTGGTGGGGTGGTGGGGTGGTGGGGTGGTGGGGTGGCTGGTGGCTGGTGGCTGGTGGCTGGTGGCTGGTGGCTGGTGGTGGTGGTGGCGGCGGTGGTGCTGGTGGTGAGAATGTTGGTGCTGGTGGTGGTGGGTGGTGGGTGGTAAATGGTGGGTGTGTGGGTAATGGGTGGTAAGTGATCAGTGATCCGTATAATTAATATACCGTACCTAAATAACACTAAAGAATAGACAGACTAGATAATATTAGACGCTGCCCCCACCCTGTAATAGTGGGGGGCCCTAATACTATAATCCTTACATTACAGCTTATAGTCACTATTACAGGGTGAGGGGGCAGCTTCTATTTACAAATTATATTATATATTGCTTCAATGATAAATAAATAATCTAATCTAAATATTCGTTAGAAGGTGCCCCCACCCTGTAATAGTGGTATAATAGGAATATAATATGGCCATGGCCCTAATATAATCCTTATAACTTATATAACTTATAGCCACTATTACAGGGTGGGGGTCCCTTCTAATAGATCCGATTCGATAATAATAATAATTATTACACTAATAATATAATAATAATTAATAATATAATAATAATAATAATAATAATAATAATAATAATAATAATAAATGGTGGGTGGTGTGGGTGGGTGGTGGGTGGTGGGTGGTGGGTGGTGGGTGGTGGGTGGTGGGTGGTGGGTGGTGGGTGGTGGGTGGTGGGTGGTGGGTGGTGGGTGGTGGGTGGTGGGTGGTCGGTGGTGGGTGGTGGGTGGGGGGTGGCTGGGTGGCTGTGGCTGGGTGGCTGGGTGGGTGGCTAAATGGCTGGGTGGCTGGGTGGCTGGTGTGGCTGGGTGGCTGGTGTGGCTGTGTGGCTGGGTGGCTGGTGGCTGGTGGCTGGTGGCTGGTGGCTGGTGGCTGGTGGCTGGTGGCTGGGTGGTGGTGGTGGGTGGTGGGTGGGTTGGTGGGTGGTGGGTGGTGGGTGGTGGGTGGTGGGTGGTGTGGTGGGTGGGTGGTGGGTGGTGGGTGGTGGGTGGTGGGTGGTGGGGGGTGGGGGGTGGTGGGTGGTGGGTGGTGGTGGGTGGCGGGTGGCGGGTGGAGGGTGGTGGGTGGTGGGTGGTGGGTGGTGGGTGGTGGGTGGTGGGTGGTGGGTGGTGGGTGGTGGGTGGTGGGTGGTGGTGGTGGTGGTGGTGGTGGTGGGCGGGCCCGGGCTCCAAACTGACTCGGCTCTGAGTTTGGTGGGTGCCTCCGGGGCCCGAAATTGGATCTCATTTGCTGGTGCTACTTTTTGGCTGTGTGTTTAATGTTAAACCTAATTTTGAACTATTACAGGGAGGGGGCCACATCGAACACATACTTCACATCAAGAGCAGCTTGCCGAGCTAAAGCAGCAGGGTCAGGAATTCGGGATTTCAAGGTCTCGATGTCAGCAAGCAGCTGGGCACTGATCTGGGCAGCAGTGGCCTCTGCCACCTTTCTGGCCAGCTCGTCACTTCGAGCCTCAGCCTCCAAGGTGGCCCGGTGCTGCACATTGTTCACGATGTCCCTGAGGCAGGCTTTCTTTCTGGGTTTACACATGAAAACAGCAGGCACCCTGTAACCCTCTAACCTCATCCCAATCTGGCCTCAGCAAGCCCACAGACTTCAGATCGCCCGGCGGTACCGAATTCTCGACAGCACTGACTAGCTCAGGATCCAGGCAGCCACTCATGAACTGGATCTTCAGATTGCTTTCCTCTTTCTTGAAGTCAGCTTCAGAAATATTCTTCTGAAGCTGAGCCACGAAGTGCAGGAAAGCACCCGTCGCTGCATGCAGGCTGCAGGCATCACGAAATCCAACGGGCTTCCGCAGCTCCCGAGGCTGCTTGTCATGATCAGCACAAAGCCTATCCCAGAACAGCATCACCTGACACAGAACCGGCCACTGATCTGCGAGCTGCTACCTCTAGTTTGATTTGCGCTGTCGTCGTGCAGGACAGATGAGATTCAACCAAGGCACCAAGGCATCATCGGAGCAGTTTGTAAGCGGAACGGCCCACGCGTCCAGCTTGTCGCGGCCGGACGTGAAACCTTGATTCAGGATGTCCTTAGCCAAAGCCTCGTGAGAGATCAAGTAGCGGAGGCCTCTCACACGAACACACTCCGTCACCCGCTCCAAAACCTTGATCGAGACCTTTGTCTTCAGGTTGGACACAGCGGCAGCCTCCAGCTTTCCAAGCTGATATGCCTTGGCAATCGCAGCCGACTTGGACCAATCCTTGGAATCACTGGGGTTAGTCCTAAAGCGGAAATCCGTCCTGGAACCTAGTACAGCCTCAAAGCTTCGAGTGGTTTTGTTCACTTCATTGCTAGATTCTAGAGACCCTGCAAGGCACCCAAGAGGTCCATCAAGTAACCCCAAACCTATAATAGACTTATTTATTATGTTGCTCACCCCCAAAAACAGAATCCAGAGCAATATGTCAGAGTCAAACCACGAAGTTGGCCACCTCCACAGACTTGCATCTTTCCAGCACTGTGATCTGGCGGAGGAAGTTGAAGGCGTTCGGAGCTTTGCGAGTCGCAACGCTCGACATGGTGATTCCTGTGCAAGATTCACAAGCCCTCCTGTTGACTGTTGCACATCAGAAGCAGGAAACCAGGCCTCTCGAAGCGAGCACCTGCTCGTGCACTGACGTGAAGCGGCCCACCGTGCCGTGGATTGTAGCCACACTGGCCTGGCAGCACAGTTTTCAGGAGCAAAACATTGGCATCATATTTCCACAGCATGCACCTTGAACCCCGGCGGAAGAAGGCCCAAATCGATCTGCAGCTCTCGCAAGCCCTGGACGGCTATGAGCATTGTGGTGCAGCGTCTCCATCCCTTGACGTAGCCGACGGAGAACGGAGGAAGAAGATGAGCTGCAACAGGGCAAGGATAGGGTCACAATTGAAGCACAGAGCCATGACCACAAACTGAATCAATCCTAACCACCCAGTCAACATTGAAGTTAGGGCACGGTATGCATCAAGCGGACCCATCGGCTTGTATGGTCCATCCAGGAAGGCTGTAGCAGGCGAGGTGACGGCCACCTTTTCTACGCCTGGCAAATCTGAGTCGGTTCTGAACCTCAGCTGTGACAGTCTGCTGTATGATAAAGTACACTTAATACACCACATTTAATACTTGGCATGATGTGCAAGATCATCTCTGTGAATGAAAACAAGGCCAGACACGTTTCGCACACAATGAGCTCTAGGAGGCGTTCCACTTCTTCGGGTTCATGTAGTCCAGGCAGCCCGAAGTCGGAGCGGAATCCGACTTGCCACGGTCTCAGCCACACGGGGCCAACCGCGTCAAGGCCCATGGCATACTGGTACCTTCAGGGCATGGTGTGTTAATGTTTTTGGGAGCCAATTTGCTGAGTTGCACAGCTCTGCTCGTAGTGGCCTTGAATCCGCAGGGAACGTTGTGTCCAGCCACTCTGCAAAGTCCTTCAAAGCGGCCTTCAATGCATCGTCTGACTGTCACTGTGCTGGATCTTAAACCAGACATGGGCACTGACCTCAGACTTGTAGCGCTTTCGAAGGTATCGTTCTGGCCCGCCAGCTGGCATCACTTGTTCCCGAAGCCTCGCGATAACAAAAGGGATTCTAACACTTGACTTGTTACACTGTCATTAAAATTGGGCTGCAGACCTTAGCAGCATTGTTGAGTCTAGAAGCCAGGTGATCAGCTTGCCAACGTGTTCCGCGACTTCGTCCTGTGGGCCAAGCTTCGCCTTGGCCTTTGGTGCTGAGGCTCCGCCACCCCCTGACCGCCGCTTCTTCGGCAGCTGAGCTGCTGCTGCCATGTTGTCAATCCAGCTAAATATCAGCCCTTAAAAGCCTGGAAAATCTGCACAGACGTCAATGATGCACAGGCCAATGCCAAGATGGAGTGCTTTGGCCTCTAGGCGGGGACCCTTGAGTGGAGGGGGGGTGGTCTGAAAGTGGACTAAAATGACATGATGTGGAAGCCGGATATATTGGGGAGGGGGTTCTGGGAAGTGGGGTCTGAAGAGGATCTCGACAGTGCGACTGTGGTTCATTGTTATTGAATCTACTAAACTACTACATGACATTTCGTGTCTTAAACGAGAAGTTCTCTCCTTTGGTGGCTTGTAGCCTTCTTATGGGAGGGTGTGGCCGAGGGGAGGGGAAACCCATGGTCTGGACACAGGACAGGGTTTACAGGTTGCTTGGCCAGTCATTGTTGTAAATAAACCACAACCAAACGAGAAGTTCTCTGGTTTGGGTGGCTGGTAGCCTTCTTATGGGAGGGTGGGGCGAGGGGAGGGGAGGACAAGGGGGCTGTAATGGGTATGCGGGCTGATCTTGGACAGATCTGGGATGGCTCCCGGATGGGCTCGGCAGGTCCGGGATACACTGGGACGGGAACCCCGACTAGACAGCCCCTGTGTAGATCAATATTCTATATAACTATCTATTTGATTATAAAAAACAAGTACATAAATACTCTCTTCTATAAATATTATCCAGCACTCTAGAATTATTCTATAGAGCAGCAAAGTTAAAGACCTCCCTCAACCCAAAGACACCCGCCACCCCAGATTGGACACAAACTCAGAATCAGGCCCAAGGGTGAAGTCCAAACCCAGGACAGATACGTCACCTACTTCAACTCAGTGGGGCTTGGAATACTGATATTTAACGCAGTAATGACCTCCCACTCCCCCGAGACACCCACCGCCCCAAATTGGACACTAACTCGGGCCTTGGCACCTGGGCAGGAGTTAATGGATCTGACACTAACTCCTAAGCTGGACTGGGAATATTGAATCTTATGTGGAACGGCAAATGACCCCGAGACACCCACCACCCCATATTGGACACTAACTCGGGCCCAGGGCACGGCAGGAGTTAGTGTCCAATCCGAGGTCGGATCCGACACTAACTCCTGGGTTGGGCTTGGAATGCTCTCTGTTGTGCTTTGCAGGCAAGTGCCAAGTTCGAGTTCAGCACAGAGTTAGTGTCGGATCCGACCTCGGATTGGACACTAACTCTGGCCCAGGACAGGGCAGGAGTTAGTGTCGGATCCGAGCGCCGTTTGCCGGGACACTCCCCAGGACCAGGCAGGAGTTAGTGTCCAATCCGGGGTGGGATTGGACACTAACTCCCGGGTTGGGCTTGGATGCTCTGTGTCATGTTTTGCAGGCAAGTGCCAACTTCAAGTTCAACATCGAGTTTTTGTCCGTTCCGACCTTGAATTGGATACTAGATCTGCTCTGGGTCACAACAAAGTCATCGAGGAATCCCAGCTGAGCCGAAATTTTTTTTTCACCCCCAACACCGGGACGGGCCCGTTAATGTCCATGCCGCACCCCAATTTTTTTGCATTTCACTGAAAAAAAAATTAAAGGGTTTTGGTGTGAATTTCCAGTGTCAAATCCTTGAAAACAGGGAGACTGTTGCTGTGTTTCGCAGGAGCACAAAAAACTTCGAAGCTGTCTCAAGGCATTTTTTGCACACCTCGAACGTTACCGTGAAGTTTGCATGCACGCTGCTTCAAGCACTGTGCAAGAATCAGAACTCGACTGTCAGCAGAATGCTGATATGTCTCTCTCTCACACACACACACACACGAGCAACTGGCTGACATGTGTGCCTTAGATATTATTCAATAGTTCGTTATAATCACAAGATAGTTCTCTGTAGGAAACAAGAACATCACCTAGCAGCAGCTGACTTCGCTTTGGCCTTTGGCCGTGCTTTGACTTTTGGCAACGGCTTCACAATTGCCCTGGCCCGGGTAATGGCCAAATCAGAAACTTTCAGGGCCTCAGCCCACGGAACACCCCTGGCCCAGGCAGATGCTGCCGACTCCAAGATCATTCGTCTCCTCGCACGCTCCACGTACTGCCGGCCAGCCTGGGCTTCTCCAGGACCACGAGCCAGCCTCGTTTGAACAAGCATCACAACTTATTAATTAAGTGCAGTTACTTGTCACAGCAGCAGAGTTGCACGGAACGTCTAGCCAAGTCTTATGTTGTGTCACAGGCACCGGATAACATTTGCAGAAGGTTCAAAAGACCGGTTGGCAGGCCCATCCCGATTGACACCACGGGGTCCACTGACCAACATGCACCTTGGCTGGCATGTGATAGAAGTCAAGTTTGACCCACAACTACGATCGCCAATGTGGTTTGCCAGATAAGATTGACTGCTCCGTGTCAGACAAGCATCGCACTTACATCCAAGAGCGGCTTGAAATCCAACCTTTCCTCTACGAATGCTTCCAAGAAGTCGGCTGCGCGAGTCAAGCCATATCCTCTGAGAGTTCCAAGAAACTTCCGTAGGTGATCTTTATAGTCGTCAGGAATGGGGTTCCGCTCCACAAGACCTCGCAGCCAGTGCAATCAATGAGCACAAATAGTTAGTATACTACTAGTCTAGTAGTTAGTAGCACATCATGGACACACATCACAACGGCTTAGATTAGAACTTGGTTCTCAGAAGAGAAACCAGCAGGTAGGCCGCGAGGCAGCCGCACCAAAGCGACACGCCGTGGCAAGTAATTCAAAGCCCTTGTGTAATCTTTGTCTGCCATGTACTGCTTGCACCTGAGATGATGACTACTAATGGCAGCTGAGAAGTTCAAGACAAACAATCAAGCAATTTGACAGATTCAGTGCATACAATAACAAGTCCTAAATCTCATGGCAGCACACCGCAGAATGACATCTTGTGGGAGTTGTTCCACATGTCGCCAGTACCGTTCGTCCACCAGGCTCAAGTCAGCCGGGCCTCAGACCACAAAGTCAGTGTTCAAATGTGTAACATGACGAGTCACGTGCATCAGATCTCAGAAACTGGGAGCTAAACTGAGATGCTCTCTCCTGGTCAGCTGCCAGACGTGTGGGGCACCTGGGCCTTGCAGCCCTTGAATCATCACTGGCACTCCCTCAGAAAGAAAGCCCTTCCTCAGATCATTTGAGAGCATAGCAGCCAAAAGCCACTCGAACAGTGCCCAAGAACAAATCTCAACAATAGAATCTGAGCTGCCAGTCGCGAGCACCGCCGAGTTTCACCACAAACCTTCCGGCTTCGTGCGGTCGCGGCAGGTTGCGAAGGAACGCCTCCAGCAACTTGAGGAGGTCTTCTGGCGTCTCTGCATGCCGTCCTTTGCTCGCCAAATAGGTCGCACAGCTGCCGAACAGCTGATCAACATCTTCGTGAGAGTGGCCGCTTCTCAAGTTTTGCAATGATGCCTCCCGCACCACTCCTCTCATGAATCAGCTTTCAACTTGACTGAAGAACCATGGTCATGTTTGCTAGAGAGATCTGCGGCAACAACTCGCAAACACATTGACCCTTGCCCTAGCCCTAGCCTTGCCCAGTCATGGCTGCCATCCACTTGATAAACGGATTATTTTTCATCTCTCTCACTGTATTGTCCGATTGGACGTGCAGAGAGACGTCTGCTAGGCGGCAGGTTGAACTCAGCCGTGACAGACAATGAGCCATGATCTCTACCATGACGCTCGAATTCTTGGGCATGTCGTGGTTGGACAGCACCATGAGCACAAAGTGCCCATGGCAGATCACCGTTGTGATGTGGCACTTTGGTCTGATCAATGTGCTCAGGTCCTTTGCGCGACACAGGTCTGATCGCGGCAGGCTGCTTTTTGATTGATCCATGGAATCGATTATGCAGCTGACGTGCCCGCCGTTTCTGAGTCTGCTGGCTCCCCGCAAATTCCAGTAATGAACTCGATCATAATACTGTGATCGCAA
Source organism: Symbiodinium sp. CCMP2592 (assembly GCA_905221615.1). Classification (NCBI taxonomy): domain Eukaryota; class Dinophyceae; order Suessiales; family Symbiodiniaceae; genus Symbiodinium; species Symbiodinium sp. CCMP2592. The sequence continues at coordinate 29,163 of CAJNDT010001678.1, read as the reverse complement.
GTGTTCGGTGTAACGCCGAACCTGCTCCTTTCTAGCCAACTGATGGTGGGACAGTTCTCTCACCAGCAGTTTGTGTTTGATACACTCTGAACATTGTGCATGATTGCTCTGCTGCCGGAACTTGAGGTGGCTGAACTCGCCAGACCAAACCTTAATTTGGGAAGCAGGGCCCTTTCTGTCTGTCACTGCTCAAAATGCAAACACATGCACTGGCATTGAATTGTGGTAACTCTTCATGATCATGGCTCAGCACTCATACTAATAACTTGTGACACTCTGACATGATGGTTTGAAGCCCAGAAGCTCGCCAAAATTGCGCAAAAGAAATTGGCTTGGCAGTATCTGCTCGAGACGCATTAAGTTGCAACCAGTAATCCTTCATGTTGCCTGGCGGTAAATACCGAATGTCCGTCTCGGCACGGACAATCTGTATCGAGTTCTTGAATTTCCTGGGCTTTGTGGTTCTGGCCTTGAAAGGTTTGACGTCGTTCAGAGCTGCGGCGTAATTGTCCTCCGTCTCATTGTTGGCAGAAACCATCACCTTCACTTGGTCATCACATTCCTCCATGGGATCATCCCTCACGTCTGGCAGTGTCTCGGCAACACTCTGGTACATGCTTTCCAGAAAGGAAACAATCTCTGACCTGACGCCGCGGTCATCCTTCTCTCTGAAAGGTCTACAGAGAAATCTGAGATCTGCAGGAGGCGCATGCTTGCCTTCCTTTGCTGCTCTGGACAATCGATGGAAGCGACTTTTGCCTTGCATCGGAAAGCTGGTCATTGACTTGAGTTTTGAAGGTTTATTACTATGTAATGTGGGACACTTCTCTGTTATTGTTTCATGCTGCACGTGACTTACGACTTCTATCTAGGGATCTAGGGCACTGCTCCGAGGGGCCCATGCCATACAGCCTCATCCATGCTCTGGAACACACAGGGACAGAAGCGAACTTGAGTGAACGTGCCTTCCCACCATCATCGCTTTCATGATACATCTTCAGAGATTGGAAAGCCTCGGGCATATTTAGGACAAAGCAACAGAAAACACAAAGCAAGCATCACGAAAAGGAAATCAGCCAGCAGGGCAGGGTACGATGGCATCCTGATCGAGCTTGTGAAGCTCTGCCCATTCTCTTCGAATGCGTTTCAGCTGCTTCTTGTTCTCGGACGTTGCAAATTTGAAAAGGCAGCGGCGCCGGCAATTGCCACCACACTTCCGGGAACACAGCTTCGAAAGAACAGCATCATCATAGAGTCTACCACGAGCATGTTGCTTGTCTTTCAATGTGGGCTTTGGTTTTCGCTTCCGCTTTTTCTCCACCTCAGGACTGAGCCAGGCTCACTTGCATGCAAGTACACAGAACAGCCCGAGGAATATGTTGAGGACACGGCCCCATCATTGGACTCATCACTGAGAGCTTCGACATTTGGCAAGGGAGGCATCGGTTGGAAAAAAATTGCATCATTGAACAATTGACAATTACTTCTGCAATGGAGTATGACTTGGTATGATGAGTTTGGTTCAACTGCTTGTGGGTCGAACCTTCTAAGACTTGGTTGCCAACAATGAACACATCTCCATCACGCAGCACAATGTTGTTGGCAAGAGCCACGAGCAGCTTCTGAGCAACAATGGACATAATATCTAAATTTGCAACTGGCAATTCAATATGGTCAACCTACAGGAAGACTAAGAAATCCTTGGCAAGGGCCTGGCCTTTTGCACACAGCACAGCAGCTTTGAGGTCCAGGGATTAATTACAACAGCACTTGTTGTCACATCACCTTCCATACATCTGCAACATGTGGTGAAAGATGCACATGGCTGCAAAGGCCTGTGCTGGCACGACCACATTTCCTAGCATATTCAACCTTGCATCGTCCTGGGGCTCGTTCGTGAGCCACTGTGCCATGGGCATCGCATTCGCGTGGTTCCAGGGCTTCTCGAAGAAAACGTCCAATGCTGGTCCAGCCTGCAGCACGACACTGCAGCAAGAACGACGAGCATCAGAAAGCACAGCAGTAACAATAACTATAAGAAGAGCATATTACAACGCGGCTCTTCAGCATAAAGCTTGTTGTCACTGATACGTTCGGCGCCTTGATACAGTCGCGGGCCACGTCCATCTTGATCGCCAGCATAAACACCCGCCGGCGAGTGGCCTAATATTATGCAAGGTTTGGTTTTGATTTGGCAGCACTGACGGAAACACAACCCCAACTTGAATCCTGAGGTGGCCACACTCAAGCCCACGTTGGCTAGGGTCACACAGCACCACAGCACTGTGAGGCCCCTTTTCTTGCAAGCCTGAAAAACCACATCAAAATTAGTGTGGCATGCAGTGGTGCATTGCAATGAGGACGACCCCACGGCCTGAAGAATGTAGCTGACAAGCTTTCGGCAGGCTGGGGTCTTGTGCAGCAATGCCCCAACGTTCTCGATGAGCATGACTTTCCTGAGGCGGACATAAACACGAGAAGCCATTTAATTTGTAACCGCTGAGAGAAACAGACCAAACTTGTATCGTTAAAGCCCCAGAATCCCATTCCCCAGAGTGTCATAGACTCTGAAGGCCTCCTTGATGAGCCCGCTCCGGTCATCATTCAGCCCTCTCTGGTCGCCAGCTTGTGACACCCCCTGACAAAACGAGACAAACAAATGCGACACTACCGGGTCTACCGTGCTGAGAAACTGACTTGACAAGGGAAGCCACATAACAGCGCTTCTGCGGAGGCAGCTCGACCACTGGGAGTGTAGCCCACGATGTCGGGGATGAGCTTGCACACCGGCAAGCAGCCTTCCTTCATGCGAGCTGTCAGGACAGCTTGGCAGGATTTGTCTGCCTCCACCTGGGAGCGACAGTGGCACAGCTTCCTGCACACAAGTTGAACGATGTTCACCAAGGGTCCCACCATCTCCACTGGGCGAAACCACCTTAAAGTACCAGGCATTTAGAAGACAAATCAACGGCTACGGCGATCTTGCTGGCACACAGTTAGCAGTAGCACCAACTTCAAGAATATTTTTTTGGACTGCAGAACTCAACACACTGCACATGTCTCGCTCCAGAACATTGGCTCAGCATTGTCTGTGAGACTTCCTAGCTGGCATATTATCAGATCCAGATGCAGGCGATGCAGGGCACGTCTCAGTGCGCTTCTTCAAGCCGGCCTGTCGCGGCATATCTGGTTTAGTCCATCTGTCAACCTAGCACAATGACAAGTCTGAGCCACACGGCCTGGGAGTCTTTTACAGCTGTCTCTGAAGACGGCATCCATGTCTTGTTCTTGCCATCCCAGACCCACCTGTCTACTGTACTGCATGAATGCCACAATGACACGTAACGTGTTGGTATCAGCGATATCAGACAAGATGCACAGCCCCCTTCCATCGACACCACACGTAACTTCCGGCCAGGACCCTCAGCAAAAAATACAAACGACAGATGGGAAAATGGTCTCAGCCCTCGAACTAAGGGCTTATGCATGCTTAGTCCCGGGCTTCACTTGATTGATGCCAACGGTGCTGACGCTGACCCACTGAGTCTCCATCATGAATGACAAGCTTCAAACACTACGGCCAGCAACCAACTTAAAACTAATCTGCAGCATGCGCTCTGAGTCTGTTTAAATTTAATGGCCCACACACTCAGTTGACATTGAGCCACTGACAAGTTCCAGCTGACATCCATCAAGCAGTCAGTGCAAACAACTTTCAAGCACGAGCACCAACTTTCGAAGGACATGGGATGACAGGGCCCAGGCTGGTGCACACCCAGCTCGAGCCCGGCCACGCCCGTGAACAGGGAGATCGCATCCATAGGAGCAGCTCTGACCTGACATCATGCTGTAGACTCACTGACGTACAAACTTTCATGGTTGGCCACCTCGTCCGGAGGTTGAGGCACGATTGCCTTGATGTTCCTGGCGAGGACGTCACCGACAGTGGTGGACGTCCAGCCCACGGGCAGTCCTTCAAGTACATTGCACTGAGTCAGACTGAACCGCAACTCTGTCTTTAAGGTCCCTGCCTGAGAACCATTCGGCCGTTCGAATGGCCAGAAACCTCTTGGGCACACCGCCCTCCTCGCGATACTGCACAGAGTGTGCAATCTGGTTGGCCAAGTCCTCGGGGCAGGGCGCTTTGATTTCGCATAATAATTGTGTTCACTGTTGCTTTCAATCTGCTCTGGGTCTTTGGCCGTCACACCCCGGGTTGACAAGCCACGCAAACACACTCTCGTAGTGGCCCTGAAGCATCCTGTGCCGGAGATATCAGGGTCTTGAGGGCCTAAACAACTGAATGCATGCTGGGTCAATGACAATCACACTGAGCTGGACACTGATGGAGCTCCACCGCTTGAAAACACGGGAGCCGCTAAAGAGCTGGGCACCGTTCTTCTTCTTGCCAGGCTTTTGGCGATGCACCTGAGGGTGCACGATAGATGTCAATTTATTATTATTTCACTAATGATCAACTTCAGAACCTGCAGCAGTCTTGGGCGCCCACAACCTTCAAAGACAGGCAGCCTGCTGACTGCAATCGCACCTTTGAGCTCAAACAACAGCAAGTTAAATCCCAGAACAGGCAGGACAGCGGGAGCCTTCACAGCTCTGACCTGGTTGTTCTCCATCCACCCAAAGTGTGGCAGGGTCACCTGCCAGTGATGCCCCAAATCTCGAATGTTTCTGAAATGCCCAGCACGCCTTCCGCAGCTCTGCGAGGCCCACGGCTTTCCTGGCTGGCTGCATCCGGTCCTCACGGCAAATAGCTGTACTACAAAACTTCAGAGGCAGCACTCGCCATGGTCACACCTGCTTCACGTGACAGGTCCGGACGAGCTTCCTGACCTTGACCTTCATGGCCTGCAATAGATTGTCAAGGTGTGTGTGTGTGTGTGTGTGCGGTGTGTGACTCTACACGACGACTGACTGCTGAAAATACTTGCCTTCAACGTGCCACTTCGTGGTCCAGCCTGGACACACGGTCAAGGCCAAAGCTTTACGGCCAAATGCATGCCAGAACCTTCTTGTTGACAGTCACGCTGGGGACCTAGGCACAATGACGACAAGCTACCACTATTCAAGGCAGGATGGGAACCAAGGCCTTCACCTTCGCACCGATGCCAGGAGCTGAGGCCTCACCAGAAATAAGAGGCGACCACACAAAATAAAACTTCACGGGCGGGTGAGCCAAAGCCTCCTTCACACAGATGCCAGGATCTGAAGCCTCACGGACAATTTCAAAACTGCATACCTCCAAGATCCCAAACCCCTGGCCTCTTTGTCCTTCATGGCCGCCATGCTTCCAGCTGCCTGTGCATGTGAGCTGGGGCAGGGTCCACTATAATGCCACTACCCTACCACCTTCAAGGTCTGCTGGCCGGGGGATGCCATGCCTTCGTCATCAGACCTCGACTGTGGAAGCAATCATGGCAAAGGCACCACAAAACTTGACCAGCAACCGTCTAAAAAATGAGGAGCGTGCAAAGCAGCAACCGAAGGCAGCGGCATGTCGTCCACACACAGGACACACCGCGCAGCTACAACGAGCCACATGTGCGCAAAACAGTCGTGCAGTGAAAGCAAGAGACAGCGAGCACTCTGTTCCACTTCTTTCTTCCTAGCTCTTCTTTCTATACTTCACCCCTCCCAGACTTTGCCCCAGACGCTGTGATAATGTGGGGGTTCTCAGCACTGCAGCAACTGATCAAAGAAGATATGAAAGATTCCGCTGCAAGTCGAGAGACAAGTGATTCCAGATCTCAGATGGCCCACCTACATAACTGATTCTCAGCACTGCAGCAGCAGCAACTGATCAGTCAGACGAGAAGATATGAAAGATTCCGATGCAAGTCGAGAAACAAGAGATCTGGGACTGAGATCTCAGATGGTCCACCTACATAAAATCACAAGCAGAAAGCAATCCGTGGAACGTCGATTGTCAGCTTGAAGTCTTGGATGACTCAAGGGGTTCTTAGGGTCTTAGGGTTCGTGTTCTTAGGGTCTTAGGGTTTTTTTGTTTTGATACGCAAGGACGGGTGTCCGCACATAGTTGGCACAAGGGCAGTAGCCTGTACATTGAATGTCAATATGTACATGGTGCCTCTTAAAGGCAGGGCCCCCGAATCACTTTGGGACCCCCGAATGCCAAGAAATTTCTTTATTTGTCTGGACTGTCGTTTGTTCCAGGCAGCCCACGTCACATCCTCGGGTTTCTCGATCTGGAAGTCTTCGAGAACTTGCTCGCGGCTGAATTCCTCGAGCGATTCCTTCAAGCTGTCAACGACTGACAGAGAAGCCGTAGTGCTCGAAGTACTGGCCGCCAGCAGCGGTCGTAATAGAACTCGAAGTACTGGCCGCCCGGAGCGGCTATGACCGAGGAGTGATCCGAGGGAACTGAAACAAAATTTCTCAAGCTGGAACAGCTTTTCGCCAAAATGGCCACGGAGTATACAATCATTCGAATTGAATCGGTGAGTCTATCCCCTGACCGATTCGGTGATCAAGTGAGATAATGAGTTGTCACTTCGCACAAACAAGTGTGTGCTACACTGCATACCTCCCGCACAAATACCTGGGGCGACCCGTATGGCGGCCCGAGCAAAATCAGTGAGCACCCAAGGTCACAGAGAGTGCCCAATCACGTACCTAGACAAAGGACTTACTCCGGATGTTACTCGATCAACACAAAACACTCGAAGAAGCGAAACTCTTCCGATTTAGTGTGCCGAAAGCCTCAATCGGAGGGCAACTCTTAAAGACAAGGAGCTCACACACACCGCAGATGCAGTCGCACGGTTTAGACATGCACAGCAGGCTCCAAAGGGTATTTATCTAGCAAAACGCCAACTGACGTATGTTAGAAGAACACCCAACACTGACAGTATTGGAAGGCACGGTTCAGGCTTGCAGAAACTGTGACTCAGTAGACACAGTTGGGTTCTTAACGCCCTAGACTTGCAGAAACTGTAACTTAGTGGACACAGTTGGATTTTTGACGCCCTACAACGTAAGCCTTCCTGGGGCCTCCACCTTAAGAGCAAGGGGGCCACCTAACTAGCAACAAGCCTTCTAGCTGCGGACTCCCACCCTACAACGTCTTACCAGACCTTCCCGTTTGCCTGATTCATTGCTTACTGGATTCTTGCTGGACGTCGCAGCCGGACCGGTTTATGTTTGAACCTCCGCCTTTAAGATTGCACTTTACCTTGGAATGGTTGCCGTAGCGTGCTTGTGGCCTACACCGTGGCCAAGCCGGAATCTGTCTTGCCTTCTCTGCGTGGCAAGCTTCAGAATATTGGCTTTCTGCTGTAAGGTTTTCCAATTTCCTTATGGTTAGCCCTGCGTCTTCCAGCCCAATGTTTCTCAAGGTCTTCGCTGGCTCTGCGCTTGGCTCTTGGCGACAGCCGCTTCTTGTGGTTACCGTGCCGTTGCCTTAGACCTGCATTCATATTCTAAGGTTTTTCCTTGCATCCACGTTGATCTCAGTTAGTCGGACGGGCAGAACTTCTTGCATCATGCCCCTGCGGGCTCCGTGGTCCACTGTGCCCCTCCGACGGCCACCTGCTCACCGGTACAAGGCCGAGCTAGTTGCCTTTGCTTCTGGCGTGCACCGCCCGCCTCGCGGTCCCTCTTCTGCCCTCTTGGGCTTTCTGCTGCACACGACGGAGGAAAGTATCCGGGTCGGGGGCATGCAGATGTGGCATTAGATCGGTGGATATACATGGGAATTGGAGGCCAGGTCCAAGGCCTTCTTGCCTAAGAAACTTATCTGCCGCTGCCTTCCGGGACGCTTGCCACCCGGCAGCTCTTGCGACTGATTCTTCTTCCGGGCAACCAACCGGTGGAGGGCATGCTTTTATGTAAAACTTACTAACCCTCGGGCAGGCAAGCAGACTGACGTGACTGTCACTTTTGGTACTCAAGCGCAAAGTCGAGTAAGCTGACTTCTCCGGTAAGCCTTTCTTCTTCTCGTTAGCTCACTTGAGCCAAACGTGTTGAGCGTGCCAAAAACAGCTTCTTGAAGCTGCAGCGTAGCTCACAACGGCAAATGTGCAGCATTTGCTCACTCAAGTCACCTACGACACTGGTGACTCTCGAAAACTAGTAAAACTGTTCTCAGATTGTTGCAAAAGGTTCGTTGTGCAAAACGTGGCGTGAAAACTGGTTCAGCTGCAAACGTGGACATGAAACTTGCATGCATGCCAAGGTTAAACCTAAGGCTTCAGAGAATGTCCACATCACCTCAGGAGGAATGGCGAAGCCATTCCGCAGCTTTAGCTTGTAGCAAAAGAAAACCAATCCGCTGCTTCCAGACATGGTGTATCCACATATGGCCAAAAGCCATACAAGCACTTACGACATTGCAGTGGCATATCCCAAATCATCCCGCAGCAGATAACTAGCGTAGCATACCAAATTCTACACCCCCTTTCGGGATGGTTTGAATCCTCACCGGCTTGTTTAGCCCGTTCTCCCAGCAAATGCGTCTATTGCCACTCCTTGAAACCATAGCAACAGACTGGCAGCCTGGAATATGATACTATACCAAAGTGCTGTGCTCATCCAAAGAATGCGAATCACTCGACTAGAAGAGGACCAGTCCAGCACTTCGAACACGGAGTAATCCCATGGATCTTGGAATTCTTCTGCTGCACATGCTTGCAATCTTCTGTATGATACTTCTCACCATACTTGGAAAGGTAGATCGTATAATCTGGATTTCCCAACGCCCGGCATACACCACATGGCAAAATCCGCCTGACGGACTCACCATATGTGGCGCACATCTCTGCACACCTTTGTGTCTTGTGGAAAACCTGCTCGCCATCATCCAGAAAGATCGCATAGAGGTGACGATTCCTGAAGAAAGTTCCGTCTGTTTGGGTCTTGCTCGGTTCCTTCTTTGGTACCACTTGATCTCTATCAGGCTTCGAAGTAGCAGTAGAACCCAAATCCACATGTTTGACTGACTTCTTCAAATCATCTTTCCCAGTCGTGCCGGCATCCAGCTGGACCGTAACCACCATAGGCCGACTGCATATCAAGGTGATTATTCCTCCAGCCAGCATACCCAGCAAAAGAAGGGCAGCGCACAGAATCGTAAACTCATCCATGGCTTCACGTGTAAACTAGAAAACTGTTACCAGCAGTGCTCTGCAGTGGCAATCACGTCGCAAGACGACAAAAGCAAAAGAAAAGAGACGACGACGACTCCGCCACATGATTTAATCATGGAGGCATAAAGAAAGTTCAATCGGGTGAGCAGGACGCTCATCGCACACAAAATACCTCTGGACACCTGAATGCCTAAAACGAGCTAGCAGCTTTTATAATCCCTCGCGCCAACCTTTGGTTGTAGTTTCCCGTGCTAGTCCAATCTATGTCACCAAAAGAAGCATGCTTCACACATCCACATGTACCAAACATCATGTGAAGCTGTCGCGCAAACATGGGCTCAGATGACATAAAGCGCAACTGTTTTCCAACAGGAAGACCTGACCGGCCCTTCACGCCGGTTTGGCAAAGATGCACATTGCACTCATGGACCAGGCGAGCCTTGGCCAACGTTTTCTGGGTTCCAAATCTGTGCCACACGCTGTTGAATCTCGGAAGCTCAAAGGAACATGCATCACCAAGTTGAAGATACCGCCCGACTGACATCATCACGCTATCCCACTCAACATCTGCAGGCGAAGGACCATGATGCTTCGCGAAGCTCTTAAGTGGAGAACCTGACGAGCATGGCGTGGACACATGCACATGCACCCAACGCTCATCGGCATGCCAACCGCTCACAACTTCAAAAGCCTGACGATAAACATGAGCCTCTTGCATGTTCTGTGTCACACCTGCATACGGAATGCCATGCCGAGCACACTCGCGAGAAAGTGATGAATTCACTGAGCAGCACACCTCAAGGAATCCGACATGGTGGCCATATGACATGTCAATCCTGCCACGCTCGACTGATAGCTCGAACAGCTTCTCAACAGGACTATCCTTCACAATCATGAAGCCCAAACGCCCCCGGCGCAAGTGAAGCAATGCCGTGTTGACATTTTTGGTGAAGATGTCTGCCGGATTCTCGGCACCAGCAACCCAGCGAAGCTCAACCTGTCCATTGGCCAATTTATGTCTAAGCCAAGCAACTCTCACCTCAATGTGTCGAGAGCGCCTTGGCAGGTCTTGTCCCTGCAGGAGCTCAATAGCAGATTGTGAATCAGTCAGAAGATCAGTGACAATGCGGGGATTGTCAGAATCCTCACCTCCTGCATCCTCCAGCTCCTCTTGGACATAAGCATGGCTTGTGACCTCAACTGGGACACCCTCAAGGCTTGACAGCACCCGCTCAAGGAGCAGCGTAAGCCCAACATTTTCTTGGCACATATATTGCAAGGCATGCAATTCAGCCTCGCATGACGACATGGAAACCACACCTTGCACTTTAGCCACCGCGCGAACAAGGCACCCAGCATAGCACATCGCTCCTCCCGAAACCCCCTTTCTCCCTAAGCAACGATAAGGAGCGTGAGAAGCGTCAGCGAAGACACAAAGACGAGATCGTTGATCATCCAGGCACGGAAGAAACTGGGAGTGAAGTTCAGAAGAAGGGAGCTGGAGAACCAAGTCACGATCTTCAAACAAGAATCTCAACAAGGATCGGAGTCCATTCTCAGTGGCCTGGCTAGGCGAAGCCTGCTGTGTGCTCAACAGTCCAACCGCAAATTTTATATCCTGTCTCGTTTGTGATAGCCAAAGAAGCTTTCCAAGTGCGCGTCGGAACCTCGAATAGGCCTCTGGGCTCAACGGCTTGCTATTTGCGTGTTCCTCCAGCAAGACGGCGATGTTGGGAAACGCACTCGAACCCTTCTTAATCTGGTAAGCCTCCCAACACGGCACCAAATAGTCAGTTCGGACAAACACTTCAACCGTTGATGTCCCCGGCCATCTCCTAATGATGCGACCAATGAAAGTGATGGATCCCCCTCCATTGATGTCTTGATGAATCCTCCCGGTGATCTTCACTGGAACTCTACTCTGGATGGCTGCAATGATCCGCCTCTCCACAGAAGCGCTATCAGAGATCACCAAGACATCGTCGACGTAACACAGCACGATAGCCCGACCTCCAGGACAATCCCCTTCGGGCTCTAGCCATCCCGTGAACAAACATGGTTCACGCTCGTCACTCAGCAGATGGAGAGGCTTTATGAGCTCCGACAGAAGGTAAAGCCAAGCCTGTGAAGCATCCCTTAGCCCATTCAAGGCAGCATACAACAGAAAGTAAGCAGGCGATCCATCCGGAAGACTGACTGACAAAGGCATTTTCAGAACAATCGGCACCTTTGAAGTGAGAGGGCTGTGCATGAACGCATGGCTCACATCCAGACCACAGCCTGCAAGGTTATGCACTGCCATCATGATCAACGTCAGCATAAAGGCATCATGACTCGGAGTAGGGCTGCTAAAGCCAGCCTTCCGAGCTGAACCATGCGCCAGATCCTTTGCCACAATGCGGCTTCGGACCTTCGTTTCAGTCTTCCGAGCACACACCCAGCGTGCTGGGATCAGACGCATCTTCGGATGTTGCTCCTTCAGCTTTTGCACTCCGGCTGAGCCTATGATTTTACCGGTCTTACACTTCTCCAAATTACCAATCTCCTCACACATGCCTGCGAAAACTTGGTCTCCCGGCAACTCTTCAAAGGTGGAATCATCAATGCCGCCCTGAGGTTTCCAAACAAGCACATCCGACCCACCTAGTCTCCTACGTTCCGAACCCCCTTTCACACTGCGCCCGTCATCAAACCTAATGCTACAAATGGTCTCATCGTGTATCTCAGGCCTAGTCACATGATGGTCCATGCAAACTCCCACAGATGCATCTGAGCACCAGAACAGACTCTCCAACATCCTGGGCTGAGGCGGTCCTGACTCTGCGATCTCACGCTCAAGATCGACAATCTCAACTTCAGAAGCTCTCTTGACCCCTTGCGCTCCGGACGAAGGAGCAGACGCATCGGGAGATCCAGACGAAGAGGGCTCGGATGGCCCAGGAAATGGCCTTTTCAGAAGGCTCCGGCGATGCTCTGAAGCCCCTGGTTGGATGCCATCTCCAGCGCCTGCTGAAGAATCCTGTGGTGGGGAATCGCCTGTCTCACCACCTGACAGATCATCACGGATAACCCGTGCAGCCTTCAGCGGCTGTGATTCCTGTGAGGGTGGAGCTCCAGAGCGGTTGGAGGCTCCAGCAATGCTCGGAGCTCCAACTGGCATTGAGACGGCAGGTGCAGCACTGGTGGATTCTGGCAGAGTAGGTTCCTCTGCCTAAGCCGGCAAAGCCGGGCCACCGGGACGTATCCCAGCACCTTCAGGAGCAAGTGTATCGCGCAACCAAGTGGCATACCTCCTATGACATGTGACGTTGTGGTTGCGACCAGCCTTACGACCTGCACTGATGTTAGAGCATGCTGTGCACCCGGCCGTCGGGCCATGATCACGAACCCACGACACCGGAGGCCCTGACGAAGGAGGCTGAACCGACACAGGCGGCTCCAAGGACTCCCTTGGCTCTGAAGGCTGCGCCTGCTGCCTCGGACCCGAACCCAACGGCTTCAGCAAGCCCTCGACAAGCTCAAGGCGCCACGACAAAGGAACGCAGATCTTGACAGAAGTGGCATTGAAAAACTTCAGCCCCATACTCGAATCAATCCGAACCAAGCCACACACCCTCACCGCCTGCGAACAAAGCACAGGATGCAAGAAAGCCGCCTCAACAAATCTCGACATGTTGGGAGCCAACTCACGCATGGACTGTGGCAACTCAGCAAGGACGGTCGCTCCATACATGGTGAAAGGGCCTCTGTGCGCCGGACGCCCAATCGCGATATCGATTGGAGCCAAATCGCTCCCGTGAGCTTTTGCAAAGCGGTTAAAGCTTGCACACAAGAAGTTCAAAGCCGAAGCAAAAGCATCAATGGAAAAGTGCAAATCAAGATTCTCTTGGTTAAGGTCTGATCTCAAAGTCTGGAGTCCCTCTCTCAACTTTCTCACCGCTCTCTCAGCCGCTCCGTTCGCTTCATGATCTTGAGGTGCGGCCTTTCTCACTTGAAACGTAAACTCCGCTGATGCCCCAGCAATAAGATCCGAGACTGCCTCCTCAGCGTCAGTCACCAGCACAATCGAAGTGCTGCCCGACTCCAGTCCAAACTCACGCAGCCACTTGATGACTTGTGTTCTAGTCTGCACCACGTCACTCCGCGTGACGACAGCTCCAATCATACAGGTCATGCGTTCAGTCAATACCAAAATCCTCAGGTTGTCAGCCCTCACTCTTCTCTCACTCTCTCCAGTAGAAGACAAGAAGAAAAAATCAGCATACACCTCACTCTCCAGACGGCCGTTCACTCTACGACGATGTTGGTGGACCGACCTCGACATCTGACAATGACGACATGCAGGATGATATGGAGTGTGACCCTGCATTCTGTGTTTCGCAAGTTCAGCTTCAGTTGTCTTCGAAGTCAAAGGTGCAATCACTGAGATGCCTGAAACCTCCGTGGACACAGGAACCATCTCACACACAACCGTAGACCCCTTCACGGGACGAAGCCTCAACCAAGGGACGTTTGCAAACAGAGTGACTTCCTTGGCTGTACCACCAGCTCTCCACAAGCTAGCTCCTTCCTGGTCCTGGAGAAATGACCATCCTTTATGACAAAGTGAAGTGGTTGACAGAATGTTGTGTTTCGTGTTCCCAATCAAGACTGACATCGAAGCTTTCATCTCCTTACACTCTCCGTGCGGATCTTCTAGAACAATCGTGACCTCAATCACGCAGGACTGATACATCACCACAGGTGACCCGTTCGCAGACGAGTACTGATGCTTGATCTTGGTGCTATCTTTCTTCAGTTCCACCCCAAAATAAGCAGCGTGCTGTTCACTCAGCACCGTGACGCTGGCGCCACTGTCAAGTAGCCACCACTCAGACTCATCATCAACTTGATCTAGTCCGTGAATAAACAGCGTACTCAACTCTCCCGTCTCACACTCTGTATCTTCAACATGCGACTGGGGAACATGAACATGACTGTCTGCAACATCCAACTGCGGCACATGACTGTCTGCAACATGCAACTGCGGCACATGACTGTCTGGCAAGCACAGCACCGCACTCAACTGCAAGCTCTCAGCTGCTTTCGGCTGGCTTTGGGGAGGTGGTTGGGAGTGTCCATCACCTGGTTGCTCCTGTCCTGTTCCATTCCACTCGTGTCCCCAGTGATCCTGCCAGCCCTCACTGCCCCACCAGCTTTCATCCCAGGTTCCTTCCCAGCCTTCTCCTCCTGTCTGTCCATCAGCTACCTCAAACATCTTTCCTTTCTTCCCTTTAGAGCCCTTTTGACCTTTCCCTTTGTCCTTGCCCTTTCCTTTACCTTTAGGTCCTGGCCCTTTTCCTTTGTCCTTTCCTTTACCTTTAGGTCCTGTCTTACCTTTAGGCTGGCCTTTGTTAGAGGATCCCTGGCTTGGCTTCGGGCAGTGAGCACTGATATGCCCATACTCAGAACAAGCGAAGCACTGCACTTTAGACATGTCTGTCTTGCAAGCATCAGCCTCGTGACCTTTCCTACCGCACTTGCTGCAACGATCCTGTGCTACCGCGTTCACCATACCAAGCTGTGTCAAAAGAACCATCATGATCTGTGCAGGACATGGAATACACATCTGGTGCTCCAGCAACCGAACTCGAACTCAAAAGCTCATGCACAGATTTTCCTCTACTCGCGCCAATATTCAAATCCAAAAACAATCTCTGTTGTCTTTCATGACGCAACGCAGCAACACGACATGCCATGTATGAGTCTCCCGTGCTGTGATGCAAAACATACTGCTTGGCGTCCTCAGGTAAACTTCTCAGTAAAATCACCATCATATCTCCATCTCCAATACTCAAACCTTGTCTGTCAACGTGGTTTGGCAAGGTTCCCAAGAGTTTGGAAAAACGAGCAATCTCAATGTCAATCTTTCTGATGATGTCTCCTACTCGTGTCGCGGTCGTGGTTTCTGCTGTTCGCATGGCAAAGATCCTACCCAAAAGTTCAGACCTCATTGAAAGAGCCTCTGCACGAGACCTCAACGAAAATTGCTGTGCCAACTGCCTAAGAAGTTCATATCCGCAAGTCGTGTTCGACAGCATCTGCAACTGAAGCGTATCACTCCCCTCAAGGGAAAGGCCTTCACAAAAGCCTTGAATCATCAGGCTGATTCTCGGATGCTCAAGAAACGCAGCTTTCAAGATTCCAAGCAAACGCACAGAACGAGTCTTCTGATCATTGCTCAGTGTTCTTTGCAAGATCATGTCTGGCCATCTCACAGACATGCTTATCTCTTCAGAGAACTCAAGACTGCCCAGCAGCAGAATCAGGGCATGCCAATGCTCAATCAGCAGAATCAGGGCATGCCGATGCTCAATCAGCAGAATCGAGGTGTTGCTCAGGCTGGAGTTGCGTATCCAGCTGTTGGTGTGCATCAAGGTCCATGTGTGCAGAGCCAGATGTCCGTTGAGACAACTGTGCGTCAGATGCAGAGCATGATTTCGGTTTTGACACCTTGGCAAGCGCAAGCTGTGCAGACGGCGCTTGGAGAGCCAGTTAGGAAGGCAGGCGCGTGGTGTGCCTGAAGCGTTTGGACAGCCGCCCCAGACCTGGGAGCGCGCGCGAACACGTTTGTGCCAGATGTTCCGTCGAATCTGCTATTGTCTGGGCAGTGTGGCCCGACACGGTCTGCGTTTACCCCTATGAGAGTAAGGATGTGTTTTCGCAAGCGAAAAAGTGGTTGGAACCGCCTCCGTCGGAAGTGTCGAAATGGACCTCGCGTGAGCTGAAGTGGTTTTGCAGACTATGTGGGAGCTCTGCAGTCATGGGCTGCCATGACCTGCAGCAACTCCCATCTCCATCCCCCCAACATTACGAGCATCACTCCTTCCAACTGCCCTGGAGACGACTCTAGCGGGTTCTACATACTGGCCTTGGCGGAGATAGCGAGTCCAGCTCCGCTACCATGTAAAACTTACTAACCCTTGGGCAGGCAAGCAGACTGACGTGACTGTCACTTTTGGCACTCAAGCGCAAAGTCGAGTAAGCTGACTTCTCCGGTGAGCTTTTTTTCTTCTCGTTAGCTCACTTGAGCCAAACGTGTTGAGTGTGCCAAAAACAGCTTCTTAAGAAGAATTCTACAGCTTTACCTTGCAGCAAAACAAAACTAATCCGCTGCTTCCAGACATGGTGAATCCACGTTTGGCCAAAAACCATACAAGCATACAACATTGCAGTGGCATATCCCAAACATCTCGCAGCAGATAACAGTGAAGCAACCAAATTCCACATTTTAAGTTAAGTGCGTCAAAATGCGCAAAGCGCCATGAGCGGGCTGGAAAGTATTTTTTTTCTTTTTTGTGGTCTACGTATCCAATATAATGGCAGGCTTAACTGTTAGGTAGTCGTCAAAGTGGACCGTGTTGGCAGCACAAGTATTTGGTAATCAAGACATAGACCGATCGAGAGACTCTTAGAAGAGAACACCAACTCCAAGGCCAAGAAGGGCAACACGTTACAGCGGAAGCAGACCCACTGAGAGCATCTTGCAAGCCAAGCACACAGAAGCGCCAGTCCTTGTTAATTGCCAATTGCTTGCTTTTGATGGATCAAAAGGGCACCCTTCCACTGACCCATGGCAGTCTTGGTCAGTTTGGCCTCTGCTTTGGAAGAAATCTTCAAGACGCCAGCAGGGCCGCCAGGCAATTGACGTCCAGTTTTGGTGATAAAGACCGCTTACTTTGGTTAGGACAACTGCTCAAAATCCACGCTTCTGCACTAGATCCTGGCTGCACTACGTGGAGTCAACTGCGTTCTTCTCAAGGGGGATTTTTGCTGGGGCGTAGTCCACAACGGAGCGTCACTCCCTGCACGACGCTGCCTTTCTCTCTAAGAGCGGAAAAGGCACGGCTCGGTTGCTTGCCTTGCTGGCACGTCATTGGGGCTGGATAACGCCCCCTTCCGTACTGCGGACAGTGACGCACCGCAACGTTCTGCTGCCGCCGGTTTGTATATTGACGCGCCTTCAACAGTCGTGCCAGGGTGCGTAGGCAACCTACGTGGGTGTGGGGTCAAACTGCCGGCGTCCTGAAGCTGGAACACTGGATTGGCCTCAAAGACAGGCAGAGATCGCCACGACGTGTGTCAGATCACACTCCACAGCAGCGTAAAACCGTTGTGGCGGCCATGGCAGCAAGTGAAACCATTTGGAGGTGGGAACTGACACAATGGCAGGTGAAGAGGCAAGCGACGAATGTTGCAGGCGGCAAAGCTTAGGGGCACGGCACGCATGGTCATTGCCAAGCCCGTCGGCATCCGCGGCGTCGCCCAGCTAGCCCCGCAGCCTGTCTCCCCGGGACGCCTTGCCGCGGCACTGAGAGGTTTGGTTCAGTCTACACCGCAGGGGCCGCTTCACACTATCCGGTGGACTAGCTTAGGACACCGTCATGACGGCCATCAGGGCGCTGAGCCCACCATAACCGTGTGTCGAGAGTTGTCCGAGTGAGGATCTGCAGGAGCTACGAGGATGTCGGGTCACCCGACAAGGGATGAAATACTTCATTCCTTATTCAGGCATCACCAGCATAGGTGACCGAGTGTGCCCTCACCCCGACCGGCTCACGCCAGCGGCTATTGCGGTGGACTTCCTCCACCAGTCGGAGTCCCATAGCGAGGCGATGTTGTGCTATCTCAATCGTCTGTCAGCTGTCGGTGCAATACTGGCGCCGGCCAATACCGCTATGCAAGCTGAAGGCTTGGCCCCCATCAATGGGGTTTGCCTGAATCTAGCCCTGGTCGCCTCCACCAGGCTGCTGGCTGACCTTTATCTACTAATCACGGCCGTTCGATACCCTCAATCCATCAGTATGCACAGGGTTTCCGATACCACTCCGTGCCCGATCACCATTGGTGAGCTAGCTGCGGACACCGCGGCGAGGCGGCTTCAACGGGTAGCGGCGGACGGCACTCACCAGCCAGGAGTGTACTTCGTCCGATTACCGCGGCATACATCTTCGGACATGCACCCAGATGGCTTGATGGAATTGCTCTGTGTCCTCCTGGTATTCGCCTACAACGTCTGCGGGCATCGTTTCGCAGTGCAGGCTGGACGGAAAGTCACGGTAGTCACACCCACCACCCGGGTCTTTGACGCCCTCAAGCATGGTCTTGGCCTCAGCAATGCTCGCCCCGCCAACGCGGACACGGGTAACGCGCACCGAGTGGTGGCCGAAGGTACATCCCTCGCGGAGTTTATCTCGGATTGGCTGCCAGAGCTCCCCCCGCCGGGACACCTTACCATGGAGGCGCAGGCTGCATCCCTCTTCTCCTTCTTCTATGACCATCACAATGAATTGGGGGCATTTGTGGACCTCTTCACCACTACAGTCTGCGCTGGCACTACAGGTGCAGTCGACATCTGCATTCTCGACAGGGCTGGCCGCTTTACCATGACCGGAGAGGATGCTTATCAGCGGCTCACGGCGGGCAGCACGCGACCCACGGGCCCATTGATCATCGCCTCCCCCACTCATTGGTGGGGCATTCCGGCGGCATTGGAGCTCCACTCTGTCCTCCATCACACCCACGTGCGATGGGAGGAGCTGTACAGCGCCTATGGGCTGGCCAAGCTTGGGATATCAAGCCCTCCCCGCGAGGACAAGAAGACTGCCCAGGAGTTTTACGAACGATGGTCCGTGAATCGCGTCCCCTCGCTCTGTAAGGCTACTGCGGTAGCAGCTCATAGTGGCATAGAGGGCTACCCGGTTCAGCTCCTCCTTCGGGGGGTGGACTCTGAGCACAGTGGACCGCGCGGTCAGTCCATCACGGCACGGCCGTTTTACTCTGTCATCGATACCGAGTTTCCTGTGTTTGGACTACTGGAGTTCACTAAATCGCGGAGGTTCGGGCTCCATCGCCTCCGTGACCACAGAGGAGGGGGTGTCCCTCTCCCCAAGAGGCTCTTCAGTGCCCTCCGCTCCACCCATCACAGATCGCTGATCGGGTCTCACAGGAACCTGCCACTGAGTGCCGCGGCAACGCTGGTGTGTCGGAGTCAACAGTGATGGCCGTGCCCGGCGCATTCTACTTCTACGCTATTTCCTCTGACCCGGTCAACACCAGGCTGCTAGGGAGGTTGCAGCGCTATGTGTCGTCGCGCCTACGACATTCTTCCCCTCAGGCAACATTGCTCCCGCCGGTGGCTACTACTGGACTGCCAAGAGCCCTATATGATCCGACAGGTGCGGTGCGCCCGGACCCGGAGATCGGCGAGCCTGCCAAGGAAGATCCGACGCTGACAGCCGAGCTGCGCAGCCAAAGCTGTGCGGCCTCTCACCCAGTTGCACCTACCGCTACATGGACTCAACGTGTGGAGGACCTACTGGGCGCGGTCGAATCCCCGCCTGATCGTCTTGTGCCAGGGGTCACCTCAATTGCCAGCAGGTGTGTACCAGCAGATGATGAGGATGATGTCCGTAACCCCCCTTTGGCTCAAGCCTTTGGCTCAAGCATTTGGCTCAAGCCTTTGGCTCAAGGCGTCTCGGCTCAAGAACTCCTAAAGGGATTTCTGTTGAGACTTAGTAGGGTGGGAGTCCGTAACTAGTAGCCCTGTTGCTAGTTAGTTGGCCCACTCGCTGTCGAGGGCTTAGGGGAAGGCTCGGGAAGGCTCACAGTGTAGGGCGTGGAGACCCACTTCTAAGAAGTGTAGGCTGCACCATTGCTGTGGAAAGCGTGCGTTGGCAACGGAATCTCTCAAGAGTGCCGTTGTCCAATTGTGTGGAAAGGCCCCAATCAGCAAGTTTGGTGCGAAGTTTGCCCACTAAGGCCCAGGTGTGGTAGGTGTCCCTCTGACATACGTCAGTCGGCTTTTTGTTGACCGTTTATAGGGCCTACTGTACATGCCCATAAAGACCCGCTCAGTGCGTCCTTATCGGACGATTGCATTCAGGAAAGCCTGGTGAAACAAGAGTGGTGACCCTCAGCAATTCAGATTTTGTAGTCACTAAGAGTCCTCCTTGCCACACCCTGTGTCCCTCTGACATACGTCAGTCGGCTTTTCAGGCCTCAGTCGTCTGAGGAAGTGCTTTGCATCACGCCACCGCTGCAGTTATCATTGTGTCCTTCTGACATACGTCAGTAGGCTTATTGTTTCTGAAGCACTGGAGAAGGTGTTTCTGTCTGTTTTATAAAGTTAAAAAGCTGTCGGAATGACTGCACATGACACAGCTGCTAGAGAAACGTGCAAAGAACTTTGGAGACATCTTCTTGAAAAACTTGTTGTGATGGATCTGAAGGTGGATGTTTTGTTTGCGTCATTTCCGTCGGCTATCGAAGAATGTGAGGCATTCGCTGCAGGCATTGAGCGGGTCTGTACGTCTTGGATAGAAGATGTTGCTGCTCTGGCGGGGACCATCAAGCCACACATGCGCATTGTAATGATTGATCCCATACCAAGAAGGGTCAAGGAAGTGTTGGCGTTGATCGATCCCACCAATGAGGTTAAGGTTGTCTTTTCGACTCCCAAAGGTTTCCCACAAGATCTTGTGTACTATGATGTTAAGAAGAAGTATCTCCCTTCATCAGAGTATAACGTTCAGATCAATCATTTTAGAGACCTGCAAGATCTCATCCCTTCACCTGTGCCTACGAAGCCTGGTGCTCCATCAAATGAGGCATACCCTGTCTGGATTACGATTCGGCAACGTGATGCTGAGAGTCTCACTCAGGAGGGCTATGTGGATTCAGGTAATGCCACTTGGTGTATCTCATTAAGTGCTGCTGTTGGTTTCTTGCCGACTGACATCGTTTCAGACTGGCTTTATATGGGATTTGCCAAGTTGCAAGATCAGGTCTTCTTCCGAAGAACCACACAGGACCGCACGCTGAGCCTTACGTTTGGGATTAAGCATCAACAGCTTGATGCTAATGTCGTGTTAAGTGCTCTCGAGCTGATCGAGGCTTACATTTTGCAGGCAAGTGTGGCATGTGACAGGGGGGTATCCCCCAACCTCAATGTCTATGTGTCGCAGCTGCCTTGTGATGTTCTCAGTCACCTCTCTACTTCTCTTCCAATGGATGCCTTTGAGCAGTTACAAGCGTTGGTTGTGTGTAACATTCCAGTTACTACACAGCCAGGTCCACACATTGAGGCAATCATGCGACATGCATATCGGTGTAACATCTTTGCATGCGTGATCAGGCAGCATCTTGCTCTGAGGGTAACGCCTCTTCGTTACCAGGCATTCATTGACTCATTACGTCGAAATGCTATTGACTTACCTGAGAGCAAAATACGTGGGGCCCACAAGTTCATTCCGAGGAATCACTGTGCAGGGACCTATCTCACCACTCGTTCATATTTTGTAGAGTGTGTCTGCCCTTCGGTTATCAAAGAGATTCATCTACAAGTTAAGTCCTTACAAGGCACTCTCGACGCTGACCAAGGCCGATGTCTTATTCAAAGCCTCGGCGCTACTCCCACATATGTGCGACACGCCTTTATCGATACCAAGGGAATCCAAGAAATTGCCCTTCATGTTGTAAATCCTGCTTCCGATGAGGCCGCTTTGTGGGCTGCTTATGATCAGACCAATCTTGGTATTCTGATTGAGTACTTTGTCAAAGACACTAGTGGGCTCCTTCCTTCAGCCTCAAGAAGAACCACTCTTGAGAAACCAGAGCAACATTGGAAACGCTATAGCAATACTCATGAAGTGCCTGCCACTAGGCTCACCTTTTTCACGCCCGAAAATCCTGGGGACAAAGTGGCAGTTGAGCGCTATGCCTTGGGTACAGCCGGGCCCCTGTAACAGTGACCACAATGAAACCCACAAAAAAAGCACAACTTCTTTATAAGGGGTTCATGCAAAACCTAGATTTACAATTGTCACTGAAAAAAATGGGTGCAGAAAAAATCTGGTTTGTTTCCCTTCCCTGCATAGTTCTGTGATCTGTGCATCGATATTATTTGAGTCCCACCAGCCCCCTGCTTTCCCCTTCTCTTTATGCCATGATCACACAATGTTCGCAGTTGGTGTTTCTGTTCACCTACTCTTGTTATTTCTTTTTTTATGACCACGGAGCCCGAAACAGTGTAGGCCTCATAGTTAGCTGGAATGTCTTAGAATTTATAACTTATAAGTTAATCGACTTCCAGTCATGTAATGTGCCATTTTGGGATATAAACACAGATATTGATATCAATCAATATGAAAGCCACAATGCCGACAATGCCGCTAATCAGAAATTTCGAAAATTAGACCATGACTTCCTGCAGCATGCCTAGAAGAAAGGATGCTGCTGCATCCCCTGAAAACCTGCAACTGAGCATTCACTCAGCACCATAAGTCGTTTCCCTTCTACGCACGCATCGAACATAGACAATCGGCAGACAATGACACTGCACCTTCTTTTTGGGGGGAATGAATTGAGGGGAGAAGGGATGAGTCTAATTAACCCAAACTGCAAGCTGGTGAGGTGCAGGGAGGCCACAGAGGGGGCTGGCCTTGGCCGGCCTGGGGGTGCAGCGAGGCCACAGAGGGGGCTGGCCTTGGCCGGCCTGCAGACCGTGGGGGGTCTGGTGGCCACTTGATCATTTTTAAAGGCGCCGGCCTTTCCCCAGGATTTTGGCAGGTAGATTCCAAATTTTCCTGATTCAGTTGTGCGTTTTTCTGGTTTCAGTTGTGGTTTTTTCTGGATTCAGTTGTGCTTTTTTTGTGGTTGTGATTTGAAGTTTGTGGTTTTTTTTGTGGTTGTGATTTGAAGTTTGTTGTCTGGATTCAGTTGTGCTTTTTTTGTGGTTGTGATTTGAAGTTTGTGGTTTTTTTGTGGTTGTGATTTGAAGTTTGTGGTTTTTTTGTGGTTGTGATTTGAAGTTTGTGGTTTTTTTTGTGGTTGTGATTTGAAGTTTGTGGTATTTTGGTGCTCACCCACCGTGCCAAGCCACGGCAAAGCACCAGCAAAAGCACAAACTTCAAATCACAACCACAAAAAAAGCACAACTGAATCCAGAAAAAACCACAACTGAAATCTAGTGGTCACAGACACAGAGGTAATTTTGAAAGCTGCTGCTCCTGGCTGCCTGGCAGATTAGCAGAGTTGAGAAATTGCTGCTCCTGGCTGCCTGGCAGATTAGCAGAGTTGAGAAATTGCTGCTCCTGGCTGCCTGGCAGATTAGCAGAGTTGAGAGTTTGCTGCTACTGGCCACTGGCTCCCTTGTACATTGAAAAAGTTCCGGTTTTGCTGCCCTTGCTGGCTGGGAGAAGTAGTAGATTTCAGAGATTGCTGGTACTGCGGAGAGAGGGGAGAGAGGGGAGAGAGGGGAGGGGAGAGAGGGGAGAGAGGGAGGGGAGAGAAGGGAGAGAGGGAGAGTGAGAGAAGACAGGTGGGGGAGAGGGGGGAGAGGAGAGGAGAAGGGGAGGGCAGAGAGGGGAGAGGAGAGAAGGGAGGGAGAGAGGAGAGAGAGGGAGAGAGGGAAGAGCGAGGGAGGGAGGGAGAGGAGGGGACAGAGTTAGGGGGGGGGTGAAACCATAAACCTCTAAAGGGGTAGCTCTAACAGGTACCTACAGCAATGGCTGCATGCTCATACATATACATTCCGCTGCCCATTGGCTCACAGTGGTTTTACCATATTGAGACAAGACAAAGCTCCTTCCTTTGCGTAGCAGACACAAAAACTGACTGTCCTGTGCGGGGGTGCCCTTGTACTTTAGGAATACACTGGTCTTCCAACTCTAACAAGGCAGTATTTCCTTTGTGGGTGTACTAGGCAACAGTTTTCTGGTAGCGGAGCCCGGAAAGGGCCGCCCGCCTCACAAAGTCCGCTACAGCGGTCGGCCTCGCCGAACGCCTGACCAAGCGGATAAGAGGCAGCACAATGTCGAGCTCGCATAGCGAAGCCGACGGCAGTTCCCAATCCTCCGGGGGATATGAGAACGAAGAGACCTCCCAAGGTCCAGCCACTTATGTCGCACAGTCATATGCAACATCTGACCGCATGCTTGCATCATTAGGCATAACGCCCAAGATCGCGCCTGCCTATGATGGCACCACCTCGTGGTTTGAGTATGAACAGTTGATTGACGCCTGGTGCGACATAACAACGCTGGATGACACCAAAAGAGGTCCGTCTCTCAAGACGAGGCTCTCCGGATTGGCCGCAGTACAAAAGGAATCACTGAACCGAGAAAGGCTTGCAGCCCCAGATGGAGTAGATTACTTCAAGAAGGAGATGCGTCCATTTTTCGTGAAAGGAGAACAGTACGTTTTCCTGTGGCGTTTCCTCGGCCTATTCAAGGCATGGAAGGGCAACCAAGACTTTGTGACTTGGATTGCTAAGTTTGAGATCGTGCTACAGCGCGTGAAAAACTCATGGATGGATCTCTTACCAGAGATAGATCTGGAAGATGCCCATCCAGATTTCATGCAGGCTGTGCAGGCAGATCAAACCTTCTTGCGCCTACAGGATGCAACCGAGAGAGACACATACGCCGCACGTTTCTTCGAAACATGGAACAAGGAACGCCTTGACAATCATCGAAGAGCGTTTCCTCTAAATGATAATCTCCTAGCTCTCCTCTTCCTAGTGCAGTCCGATCTAAATGAGATGCAACGTGAGAGGTTGGTAACAGCATTGACCAACCAAGGTCACCGCATTGAGACCTACACGTACCCTGTGGTACGGCAGACCATGTTCGATCAGTTCTCAACGACCAGAACTGGTCTGCAGGATCCCAACATTCGGCACTCTTCTCACAAGAAGGACCGCCATGGAAGGAGAGACCAACGCCGCAAACGCGGAGGTCGAAACTTCCTCATCCTCGATCAGGGTGAATACGACGGCGTCGATGGATTCTGGCTCCAAGACGAAGACACCCTTGAGGAAGGCTTTCTTGCCGCCGAGGATGAAGAAGATGTCTTTTGGACAGTTGACGACCATGAAGCCTTCGTTGCAAGGAGATTCAAAAAGGGAAGAAGACCAAGAATGCGTCCCGGATCACCGGGAAGAGCAAAGGGTGGCAAGCGAAAGGACGTGGCCGTTTTAGGTCATACCGCGGACTTAGAGGTGAGATGGGGGTGGGTTGTTCCAACAGGCAGCACATGATCCCATGATTCCAGCTATTCGGAAAGTAAAGGAAAGGAAAAAGGAAAAGGTGGAAAGGGCAAAGGAAAAGGAAAGGACAAAGGAGATAAAGGAAGCTCCTTCAAAGGCGCAAAGGCAAAAGGCAAAGGTAAGGATACAGCTAAGTCTGCCTCCTTACAAGGAGACCAAACTGGATCTCCACAGGCCTATGAAAGGTCCACCGCACCGAGCTGGGATTCATGGTATGAGGACAGTTATTATACTGACTCCAGTTGGAATTATGCCGCTTATGACGATCAAAAAGTCTTTCATACATGGCATCACACGCCTCAAGAAGAAAACACGGCGAAAGAAGAGAAGAACACAAGCAGGTCATCAGGTAGAGGCACAGATCCGAGGCGCACCACAGACCCGTGTACCACTCACTCAGTGAGTGCCGTGCCCCAGGTTCGGAAACCATACGTAGGGGCAGGTGGGAGACGGCAAGCAGTGTTCCGTTGCAGCAACACCGTCCTATCTGCTCTCACAGAGCGGATCAATCTTGATAAGAGCCCTACCTTTGTAATACTTGACTCTGGTTGTACTAGGGCTATGGGTTCCCGCTATGCGGTGAACAGGCTTATCAAGGCCGTGAAGCAACGTGCCCCAGGCATGATTGATTTCACTTTCTCACCTTCGAACACGAATTTCTCTTTCGCAGATAGTGAAACAGCTCTTATCAAGGAGCGTGTAACTCTATGGTTCAACACAACTCCAAGAAGAGATACAACCATAGCAGTTTTGGATCAGGGGAGAGTCCCCATTTTGTTTTCCATCGAACAGATGAGGAATTTAAGAATGACCCTCGAGTGTAGTCCCACAGCTGACCTAGCAACGTGTGAAGCTTTCGGGTTGTATAAAACCCCTCTTCCGATTAGTACCAATAACCATTTGGTATTGGACCTTCTAGGCTTCACTTCCACCAGGAAGTATCTCCCTAAGTCAGGTACGTCGTTCAGTGCGACGGAGACTGCTCTAGGAGCCAAGAAGCCTTATACTAGTATACCGGAAGGTCGCTGTCCAGCCTGTGCCGGACAGAAAAGGGCTCACACGTACCTCAAGGGTTGCGACAAAGCACCTGAGGGAGCAGCTGATCCACCACCGCAGAGGATTTCAGGTAAAAAGAAGCCTCTTCCATCTGATCCGGCAGAATCATCTGCCAAGAAACTTGATCCACCAGAACCATCTGGTGATGCTCCTGAGCCTTCCGGACCATCGGAACCATCATCAGGCTCTAGGGACAAACCTGCAGAATCCTCTGCACCACATGAACCTCCAGAAGAAGAAAGACTTGAGGTTCCACCTGCGAAGATAAAGACTCCAAAGGGTCTTAAAAACCTTCTGAAGAAATCCCGCAAATATGCGGTTAAACCTCCTGTTGAAGAGAAGTCTAAGGTCCCAGGAGCGGATGACGGGACGGAGGTAAGACCACTTGAGTCAAGAGAATACCCGGCTCCTGGCACAGACTCACCAACAGGTGAAGAGATTGTCGCAGAACCTTCGCCATCTCTTCCCATTGCTCTTCGCAGGATTCATGAAAAGCTTAAGGACCCTGTAGAACTCTATAAGCTTCACCTTAAGCACCGTCATATGAGTACGGATCAGTTCAAGCGACGAACAAAAGCCTTACAGATCCCAAAGGAGATATACGAGCTATATGACCAACTGGTCAAAAAGTGTTCAGCCTGCCAGGAACATGTGAGAGCTCCTTCAAGAGCGAAGATTTCTGGTTTAAGATCAGAGACTTTCGGTGATCTCACCTGCGTAGATCACGGTGAGCTTCCAATTCCCGGCAAGGATAGTCGCTTAGTATTTCTTATTCTCTATGATGGAGCAACAAACTTGTTGACTGCCGAAGTAGTCCAGGATAAAGAAGAACATACTACAATGTCGATTATGAATGACTACTTTGAGAAATTTAAGATCAACCCAAAGGTTGTAGTTGGAGATCAAGCATTCATGACTCCAAAAATGGAGGCTTATTACAATCGGCAGAATATCAAGCCTGTGGCAACAGGACCTGGAAAACCATGGCCCAACAGGGCCGAAGCTGCTGTAAGATTGCTGAAGCATCAGATTAAGCTCATACTTCAGATTCTGAAGGATGGTGACCCGCAGTATAACGGAATCACCATGAAGTATGGCAACCTCGTTCGCCAAGCATGTTTGGCAAGAAACTCTTCGATTACCTACGGAGGAGGTACTCCTTTAGAAATGGCCTTTGGAAGGCGTCCTCGAGATGTTATAACACCAGAGAACGCTGATCCCAATCAGTTGACAGGTAATCCAACTGATACGGAAGTCACTGCGAGAGCCATTAAGGAGCTTGCCAACAGGGCTTACCAAGAGGCACGCCAATCTGATGATCTGAGTAGAGATCTTGCAGCCAGACTGTCAATGACCCAAGGACCTTTCTCTTTGGGAGATAAGGTTTTCTACTGGTCAGAAGATAAGTCTAAGATTGGATCCACTGGGTCCAAACATGGATCTTGGCTAAAAGGAAAGGTGATCTCCGAACTCGGAGGAGCCATGGTAGGTGTGGATCTTGGAACACGCATCGTCCGCGTCAATATCTCAAAACTGAGGAAAAATTATGACATAACATCTGATGTGGAGATTCCTCTCGCGCCTGACGAGGAAACTCTGACGTCAGAAGGTTCTGACCACGCAAGTTGCATGGTCACCTTCGATGCTTCCCTGCAGTCGACAGACCTAACGGTTCCACATCAAGAGTGTCACTGGAAGGTCACCAGCACTGGGAAGATTGACTTCCTAGAACTCTACGGCGGATCTCCCCGCATGAGTCACAAAGCTGCCCTGTCAGGTCTGCGAGTAGGTCAGCCAGTCGATTTGCGTAGCGGTCTAGATCTTGAGCAACCGCAAGGTCGCTCCAATCTTATTAGGATCATCAAGGAACAAGAACCTACTATTATTGTTATGTCACCGGACCATTCTCAGTGGTCTAGCTGGTACTCACAGTGGAAGAAAGGCTCTGCCAAGAGACTTTCTGTTTTAAAATTCTGTGAATCGGTCGCAGACCAACAAATGAAGCTCGGACGTTACTTTGTTCTTGAGAACCCATACTACAGCAGGCTCTGGTCTTCACCAGAAGCAAAACGCCTGTTTTCTAATCATAAGATCAGCTATGAGGTCTGTAACCTACAGGCCTATGGCATGAAAGATCCAAAAGGATACTATGAATCGAAATCCTCGATTTTTATGCACAACATGCCACCGCAAGTTTTAATTCCTCTCCAGAGGCATTCTGCCAAAACGAAATCTCCAACATCTCCACCAGGAGACGAAAAGGGTATTCAAGGCTACGGTCTTAAAACGAAACTCGCACAAGTGTATCCTTATGAATTCTGTGAGACCTTTGCCTCGTGTTTTGCAAGATTCCTGAAACGAGATGCGTATGCATCTCATCTGTCTTTAGTCACAGACATACTAGAATACTCTGGAGATGAATGCCTCCAGGGACTTTCGGAACTTCTTGATCAGGAGTATTCACTTTTGACGACAAATACTCTCAAGGATTCGAAACTCCTGCAAGATCCGAAAATCAGATCACTTGTTGCTAGAGTAAATTCTTTATCGAGTAAAACTGAATTACCATTGCATCATTCCAAACCATCACCGTCCCTTGATGCCTTGGTGTCAGACATGACTCGCCTTAGATCAAGACTCTTACCAGGGTCTGGTTTCGAACAGTGTACTCTATACAGAGGTACATTTGGAACAGTCAAAGCACTCACCAGTGTAACTGATGGCGTTCTTGTCTTCTGGAACAAGAAGAAGCACAATTCGACTATGACGTGTTGCTTGCCGCACCAGGTTTCCTGGAACAAGGTACACCCATCACCCTTCTCGGGGGTGCTATTCCAGATGACAGGCGGCAAGACTTCACCGTCCGTGCGAACACCGCCGGATGTAATCATGTCGGAC
>CAJNDT010001677.1:0-45495 GCA_905221615.1 Symbiodinium sp. CCMP2592 | reverse complement strand
TTTTGGGCGAAACGTTTTGAACGAAAGTTTTGAACGAAAGTTTTTTTTTTGCGAACCATGTTTTCAGATTCGCTGGGGGGCTGCGAAACGTTTCGACCGAAACTTTTGAGCGAGACGTTTTGACTGTCCTGAGGCTGGGGCCCCGGGAGGAGGGGGGGGGGCGGCCACGAAATTGGTTCAGTGCAAAAGTTGCAGTGTACTCGGTGTCAACAGCAAACGCCGGGAGAGAAAGACAGGGAGGGGGGGGGGGCGGCCGCGAAATTGGTGGCGTGCAACAGTGGTAGTTACTGGGATCGTCATCGCGAAGTTGATGTAGGATGCCCAGGATCACGTGAGCAGGGACGAGTAGACGAGTCGAAACTTTTGGGCGAGACGTTTTGACCGCCTAAATTGAGGCTACGGGGGGGGGGGGGTGGGGCGGCCACGAAATTGGTTCAGTGCAAAAGTTGCAGATAACAGTAGCATCATTGTGACTTTCAAGTCGCATAAAGAAGTTCACGTGAAAACGTCTGTACTCGGTGTTAACAGCAAACGCGAAGACTTTTACCAAATTTGACACGAAGCTTGGCGGGAGAGAAAGAAAGGGAGGAGGGGGGGGGGGGCGGCCGCGAAATTGGTGGCGTGCAACAGTGGTAGTTACGTAGCTACTAGGATCGTCATCGCGAAGTTGATGTAGGATGCCCGGGATCAATATGTTCGTACTGACAGGCTTCTGTCATGATTTCGAAGGCATTTGAATGCTCAGATCCTCTCAGTTGCATTGGAATGCCCTTAAAAGGGCTCGTTAGGTCACCGAAAAGGAGAGAGGGGTAGGGAGGGAGGGAGGGAGGGAGGGAGTGAGGGAGGGAGGGACCTCAGGAAGTGTTGTGGCATACTCCCAACCTGCGAGGATTTTCCCCGCTCATATGCTTTTGTTGATGTCTGCGCTTTGGGGGGTCTTTTTGAGGGCCTCCATTAAAATCCGCTGTGAGAATTGCTCTGTTGTTTTGCAGCCTTGCTGAACTTGTGCCCGAGCTGCTCGTTTTCTTGGTCAAGCCGTGGGAGCGGGGGTCGGTGGGGCGGCGCGGGCCGTCGGAGCGAGCGGCGTGCGGCCGGGACCTCGGAGTGCAGCCGCGGGACTGTTGGAGTGTAGGTAGGGCCGCGTGTGCGGGGCTTCGGGTTTTGCTTGAGGTTTCGTTATGCTGGCCTGAGGGTGTCTGGCAGTGCCCGGTCTTGCCCCTCCTTTAAGTCCTTCTTCAGCTCCCCTCTGCGCTTCGCCTCAGGTCTGGACCTCTTCATCCCGGTCGGGCATTCTTTGCCGAGGCTTCGGGGATTGCAGGTGGTTTGGGCTCCGAGGTAGCGAGGTCCGAGAGCGCAAGGTTTGGGTGTTCAGGGTTGTTTCAGTCTTGCGAGGTGGGTTGGTTTGCCGAGGCAGTCAGGTTTAGAGTGCAGCCGCCCAGGGTACCTGTTCAGGATTTCGCGTTGTCTCGGGTGTGGTAGGCCCTGAACTCTTTTGGGTTGCTTAGGTCCTATACCCTAAATCCAATACCTGATGGCTTAATCCCAAAGCTCCACATCCGAAACCCGAACCCAGATCGTAAGGTCGAGACCTTAGCTCCAAAACTCCCAATCCAAAGCTCCAACTCCTGAAGTCAAGCGCTAGTTCTACTCCTGAGCTTCAAAACCGAAACTTTCAATCCGAAACTTTGCATCCCAGACGTTTAATGCCTAATGTGAAACCTTGCAATTTGGCTCGGTGGATAACTCCATCGCTCTGCAAGGGTTGGGCCAATTGAACAGGAAGGATCGATCGGAGTTGTCAGTCATTGATTTCGAATTTTTCATACACTTGAATCTCCGCTCGATCTTTAGACCCTCAACTCTGAAACCCTTGACCCTGGACCCGAGCCTTGAACTCAAATGACAAACTCGACTTTAAACTCAAAACTCCTAGGTCTTAGTGCACGTGTCCCAAGCGCCTCTTTCCCGTGCCCTCCGCCCGGATCGCTCAGGTTCGGACCTCTTCATCTTGGTCGGGGACTCTGTCAATGCTTCAGGGATTGCAGGTGGTTGGGGCTCCGAGGTTGCGAGGTCCGAGTGCGCAAGGCTTGGGCGTTCAGGGGTTTTCTGGTCTTGGCAGGTGGGTTGGTTTTCCGAGGTCGTGAGGTGTAGTGTGCAGCTGCCTCGGGTTTTGCTGAGGGTTCGGGGTTTTGTCGGGCGTTTTAGGTCTCGGGCTCTCTTGGACGATCTAGGTCTCAAGCCCTAAATCCGATATCCTAGACTTATGTCTAAACTGCCGTATCTGAGAGCCCGCAGACTATCTTAAACTGCGAACCATGAAGCCGTTGTGTTAACTCGATATTCTTGTTGCAAAACCCGAAATCCTTAACTCAAAAGCCTTCAGGCTTGCTGCTTCAGGTCTATCCATTTTCTTTCGAGCGGAGGTCTCAGTAAACTGTCCTCTAAAACTCTATATACCCAAGCCTTGTTCGGAGCTTTAGCCCAAGCCTCGCAGACTCAAATCCTTCACACTAACCCTGAAGTCTGAACACTCCAACTTTTAACCCAGAATCATTGGATCCGAAGCTCATTCCCGAATCCGAAGTCCAACGCTCTCAATCCAAAATTCCCAAGTGCAGAACCCTTGATCCCACATCCTATAACCCCACGTTGGAAATCCTTACCCTTAAGTTCTAGATCCGAAAACGCTCGGCCTTGAGCCTCAAGCCCCTAAGTGTAAAACCCTTAGTCCCAAATTTAAAATCTATTACCGAGGCCCGGTCCCTTCGCCTTTGTTCCGCCGGGCACTCCCTCGCGAGGTTTCAGGGGTTCCAGGTGGATTTGGGCTCTGAGGCAGCGAGGTCGGAGTGCGCAAGGCTTGGGTGTTCAGGGTTTTTTCGGCTTTGGGAGGTGGCTTGGGGCTCAGAGGCAGTCAGGTTTTGAGTGAGTGCGATTGGTTGGTTTTGTTTCGTGGCGAGGGGCTAAGCCGAGAACCCCACGGTGGTATGGCGAGGGGCTAAGCCAAGAACCCCATTCCGGAAAGGAGTCGGGGGGTCGAGCGGGAGCACCACTCGCTAGTCCCGGACCCCTCGGCTCCTTTCAGTTTTGCTCTGCGCGAGGGGGTTGGCGAGGCGGCAGGTTTAGCGGGAGCACCACTCGTGAGTCCCGAACCCGCCTGGCCTCGCCAATCCATCGCGGCATGGCGATCTTTGTGTAACGAAATTTTGTTTGGCTCGGGCTGCGATTTTTTTTTTATGTTTGTTCTTTACTGTTGCTTTGGGCCGGGTTTTGCAGAACCTCTGGTTGTCTGCGCGGCGGGTTTGGCCGGCCTTGGGGGTTGAGCGGGTGAACCAGTAGCTAGTCTCGGACTCGTCTGGCTTCGTCATTTTAGGGTTTGCTGTAGAGTGGCGGATCAGCGGAATGATTCGAATCTGTGTCTTTTCCGGTGCGTCGTCATGGGACGCTTGGCCGTGTAAGCCTGATCGTGGCTGGCTCTTTTGGTTTACTTTCTCACCCCACGCCCCTTCTGGTGCCCAAACCACTCTAGCTTGTTCCTTCTAAGGTTTAGCACCCAAACTTATGTCGAAGTCTTCTTGGTGTCTTCCAGCAAAGGCAAGGCAGGGCAGGGCAGGGCAGGATTGCAGGGCAGGGCAGGAGGGCAGGGCAGGGCAGGGCAGGGCAGGGCAGGGCAGGGCAGGGCAGGGCAGGGCAGGGCAGGGCAGGGCAGGGCAGGGCAGCACAGCAGGTTGAGGCAGGGCAAAGGCAGGGCAGAGTGCAGGAGGCCTCCGTCTGCTCGCTGCAGGCTCCCAGACTTGCTGGTGGTCTCTTTTTGGAGGGCCCCCCAAGATGGGCTGCCTGTTGTGAGCTTGCTTTGCATGTGGCTTAGTGACTACGTAGTGTTACTGGCACGATCCCAGCACGTTCTGGCCTGCTACCCTTGGCTCTTGTTGCTCTGCTACACGTCGACTCCTCATGTCGTGCCTTGAGAGCCCATCACTGCAGTCGCTTTTTGCCCGCAGACCCTGGCCAAAGCTGTGCTTGACACACCTCGCTGGGCCGGCTGGCCAAAGGCGGCACAGCCGCACGAGATTGGTTTCGGTGGGTTCCCCCACGGCGTTCCGGCACGCTAATTCCACGTTCGACATTGGCGGCATTTCTTGCTCCAAACGCCCATCTCCTTCCTGCCACGCATGCTTGAGCTACTCCTCCTTGGGGCATTCTATGGTCGCTACGTTCTACACCATGTAATCAGAACGCCGCACAGGATATAGTTGTCAGAGATATGGTAAGGCGAGGTCCAACCGCTGTGCTTGCACCCTTGGCAGGCAATCGAATCTGGAAATGCTACCCCCGGCATGAACTGAGATGCGGACTCTCTCGGTGCTTCAAGTTTGCCTGTATCAGATAGCATTGTCAAAGGCTGTTACGTGCATTGCTACACGCTCGCTGGCGCTGCACTTCGTGCCGATGGTTTGCTCAACGTTGGAAAAGAGCTTCCGTCTCTGTCTGCATTCGTGGCACTTCGTCGACATATGGATGGTCGCCGTTGTCGGGGTTGGTGCCCACTATGTACATGGACGAGACGTTCTGCCCATAGTATTTCTCGAGAATGTACCTGTACACGTTCAGCTGGAGGCGGTAGTGCCAAAGGGTGCAGTCGGGTACGCTGCACAACGGTCGCCGCATGGTCTTGCCGAAAGCCTCGCCGCTCAATCTCGTTCTTCTTGTCCGCTTCCAGTCCACTATGACTTTGCTGCCGTCCGTTCGTTCCGCTACGTAGTCGATGCTGCCAGCCACGTCCTCTTCCTCTGCGTAAACCCGCCATTCTGTGCGATATGCCGTCATGCCTGGATGGGAGCGTAGGAATTGTGCCAGCAGGACGACTTCTTTCGTCCGGCTTGGAAGGGATCCACCGTTCAGTAGATGCTCGAATTGTGCGTGCATCCACGTGCCTTCTTTCGCGCCGTCTTCTCGAGCTTGCGCCCACTTTTCCCGGATCTCGTTCTCGGAGAGCCCTAACCCTGCCACGAGCTTGGCGATCGGGCCGTCCTTCCGATCGCGTGCAAGTAGCCGGTGAGCGAGTTTGCAGATTTGCAGCTCGTCTCGTCCTTCCTGCTGGAACGCTTGTCGGAGCTGTTCTGTGTCTCTCAGCTGCGCGAGTTCGGCTTCTTGCTGCTTGGAGAGCACCGATTTAAGGTAGCCTGGGCGTGGCCAGTTGGTGCTTCCCCGCATGGAGCTGATCGCTTGCTCCTCGCAGAACTCGTTCACGAACTCGTGCACCAGTTGGGTCACCGATTTCGCTGCACGCCTCTTTCTCCAAAAGTAAGCATGGTCTTTTGCTTCGAAGGTGATGTGCTCATCCCGCGGGTGACTGTTGACGAGCCGTAGGCAGTGTGCCAGGCGAATCTCCGGAGGATCGCTGGGCAACTCTGCTGGGCGACATGGAAAGCAGGGCGGGTTGTCCCGGTGCGCAAGCTGTGGTGGTAGTACGTCGTGAAGTCCCAGCGACGTCAGGGTCACCAACCGTGGTGTCTCCGGGCTCGGTTTGTTCTCTGCGGGGCCAACCAGTCTTCGGCGCTTCGTGGATGAGGCCATGCCGGACACGTTGCTCTTAGCGCTGCACGTGGACTTGCTCTGCTGTTAGATAGGCTGTTTCTGCTTTGTTTCGTCCTGTTGGTGCCAGGAACGGTATCAAGGTGTCGTACGACGGTCGGGCTGTCCGGCTCGAAAGTTGCTAAACCGTGTGCCTTACTCGAGCCGTGGAAGCGGCGTGTGCTTCTGTTTAAGTGGCTTGGACGCCGCATGTTCCGCATGCGCCCGTCTTGTCGGATTTCGTGCAGATCGATGAGTGTTTCCCGAATCTGTGCACGATGGCCTCTTCTCTTCCTGACAGCATCGGGTGCCGTCGAAGCCAACCTGACAAAGCGTGTGGAGTGTTCCGCTTTTGTTGGGCGGGGGAGGCCCCGTGTCGTTGCGGCAGGTTCTCTGCTCTGTATATAGCCCTATGCATGCTTACGCTGCGCAAATGCTGATTATCTAATCGAGGCATTGTACTAAGCCTGTTCTCCGGGTTTTGCTGCCTAGTGCAGTGATTCTTGGCCCCGAGCTTGCGTTGCCGAGGTGTCCAGCGTCGCCTGTGAAACGGCGGGGAGGGTCGATCGCCTACTTGCTCATCCAGGAATCACGTCGCAGAGCTGATCGAGAAGGCTACATTCTCGAGTCATCCAATCATTCGGGTGTGCATCGCTTCGTGTTGTGACACGATCCTCGATGAAATGTTGCTGCGTGCATCCCGGACATGTTAGACGTGTGAAGTAACACCTAGGCCTAGGCTTTTCTTGACAATTGCATGAAGTAGACCCTGCCTGCTAGCGTGTTTTTCGCTGCCGGGCAGAAGTATGGTACTGCGTCCTGCTAGCAGGTCCGACATGCTCCAGCCTGGGGCCGTTGTGGCAGCGTCGCCTGACCGGGCAGCGCGAGTTTCGCTGCTTGTAGTTCGAAACCTGGTTCTCGCAGCTTAGCTGCCCCGACAGAAATCGGCCTGCACCCATGGTCTTGCCATCGGGTGTCGGAAGTTCCTTGGGCGTCTGATTGCACCCGGCCGGTTGCTCAGGGCAGGAGAGCCACGTGCTGATGCTTGGGTCCGAGCCTTGCGATGCTGAAGTTCTGGACGCCGCCTGCTTGACTGTGCGAATGGCATAGCATGCATTCCTACTCGGCACCCGTCATGGTTCGCAAATCTGAGTGAAGCTTTGCGAGTGAACCGAATGGAAGTCGGCGGTAGTTTGTTCGATCGACTTGGCGCTGGTCTGTGCCCGCAGCCGACATGGGCATCGTCTTGGCAGCTGTGTCCGTCTCTGCTTTGCGACGCCGGCACATCATCTGCGGGTTCGTATGTACATTGTGCACCTATTCGAATTCGCACAGCGGCACCTGTTGCGGTCCGTGGCCCACGCTCTGTAAATACGCATGGGCGAGGCACACGCACTGGAGCCTGCTGTGTCGGGCTTAAAAGCTTTCGAATCTGACTTCTGTAACGTGCTTGGCACGCGGTGGCAGCTGGAGTGTGCCGTCAGAGTTCCTCCACTGCGTAAGTCGGATGTGCGCGCATTGTCGCTTCGGCTTCCTCGGCACTGAGGCGCCTTGGGTGTGCATCACGGCTCAGGGAGTCCAGGTACAGAAACGAATGGCCAGAGCGTCTCAAGGCAACCCAATGTCTGTTCTGGTGGTGCTGCACCGCGCCCATGCAACCCTCCAGGTCGGCGATGCAGGTGGCTCGCTGATCTCTCATGCCCCAGCGCAGGCGGTCGTACCGCTGCATGGCCGTCGTCCTTAGTGCCATCATCAT
This sequence comes from Symbiodinium sp. CCMP2592, assembly GCA_905221615.1. Lineage (NCBI taxonomy): Eukaryota > Dinophyceae > Suessiales > Symbiodiniaceae > Symbiodinium > Symbiodinium sp. CCMP2592. The sequence continues at coordinate 38,168 of CAJNDT010001677.1, read as the reverse complement.
GATCTCGATGGAGTAATCCCCGTCCGGTGCCGTGTGCATGTCCAGCCTGTCTCCCAGATCGGGGTTCTCCTTAACGAATGTTCTTGCTGCGTGCAGCATGTCCTCTGCGTTGCAGCATTGGAAGCCTAGCACGTTGTTCAGGGCGTGCTGTCCACATCGAGCTGCTTCTTGCTTCTCGAAGTACTCGTCCTCCGTGTTGGGCAGCGTGTCTCCACTGCCTTTGGCCAGTTTGTCGGGTCGGGATGTCGCTGGACCCTCTGCGGCGCTCCTCTTCGTGCCCCGCGTCTGTCCTGCTGTGTTGCTGCTGGCCGCTGTGCTCGGTTGGGCTGTTGCTGGGGGCGTTGTTTTTGCTTTACCCTTGGACTTGGCCTTGGGTTTTGCTCGGCTCGGCTTTGCCGCTTTCTTGGGGCATGTGCGCTTGTGTGCTGCTATGGCCGCCTTCGTGTTGGCGGTCTCTTCGCCGCATTGCGGGCAGGTCCAGGGCTGCTGGCAGCCGTTCTGCTCCTCCAGACCCGGGAGGGTCGGACGGGGCAGCTTGGCAAGCTCCTCTATGTAGTGTGCCCTGCTGTGTGGAGGCTTCATGAGCTGCTGCCATAGCTCGGTGCCAGTTTGACCTGCTTGTTGTGCCTTCAGCTTCGTCAAGGCCCATGCTGCATGGACATTGTACCGCAGGCAGCTGGGGTTGAAGGCTTGTAGGGTGCAGTGTTGCCGGGTGGGGCAGCGAGACAGGGCAACGTAAGCTTGTCCCTGTTGGGTGACTGTACTGTCGAGTTTGCAATGTGCACCCTGACGACACGTTGCTGCCTGGCTCTTGTGGATGGTGATCGCCTTGGCCAGCACCAGTGGAAATTGTCTCCGCTCTGCCTTGTTGTCGGTCTGGTCTTGGAAGGATGCCGTTCGTCGTGCTATGCCCACGGCCTCGGTCTCGTTGTCGCTGCACCAGCGTTCGCCTGCCTTTCCTTCGAATTTTACCCAGATCTTCGTGACTTCGCCTGTGTCCTCTGCGTCGATGTGGGCCACGATGCCGCAAGCACCGTTCACGAGCTTGTCCGGGACGTCGATGTTGAAGCGGAGCATGACGCGAACGCCCACCGCTATCTTGAGCAGTCCTTCCAGTCCTCCGGTATTCTCCGGTTCGGCCCATGCGAGTTCCGGCTTCAACGGCGCGCCTGTCTTCACGCTGACGTCGATGGCCGGACACTCGTACAGCATCGTCTGGGTTCTCTCCAGATGCTCGTCCAAGTATCGCTGATTTGCTTCGTTCACGGCTTGGCGAGTAGCGAAGAGATGAACTGCTCCATCTGCGACTTGATCTTTGCCATCCCTCCTGACTCTGAGGCCTTTGAGGACCTCGACGTCGGCGTCGGTCCATTTGCCGATGCGAACGCGAGCTAGCAGTGCTGCCCATTCTGGATCTTCGGCGGCGCGTTGATTGCCTTCCAACTCACAGAGCTCTAGAGAAGTCCAGAGCGAGCTGCAGAAGCAGGGATCGCCTCCCGGCGGTGGTAGCTGGTAGAGATCGCCTGCGAAGACGACGTGTATTCCTCCGAAAGGAATATCTGGTAGGTTCCTGGCCAAACGCAGATGTTGGTCGATGCGGTCCAGCATGAACCGGGATATGAAGCTGATCTCATCCACCATCAAGACCGAAATATGCGCCCAGAATTCTTGCATGGCTGCCAAGTGGGGGCCCCTCGGCAGTGGGGCATCGCAGGCCCTGCCGTGGCTTCGATTCACCACCGGAAGGAATAGACACTGGTGAAGCGTCAGCCCGTTGATGTTGCAGGCTGCCACGCCCGTGGGCGCAGCGATGGCGACGCCTTTGCCACTCTGGCGGAGCATGTGCGCAGCCGCGCGGACCACCACGGATTTGCCACAACCTCCAGGACCATGGAGAAGCAATCGCAGGCGCTTCGTGCTTGGGCCAGCTTTTGTGTTCGGATTGTCGAGCACCGTGCGGATGATGTACTCCATCGCCTGTCGTTGTCGCTTTGTGTGCGATGTTGGATCTGGGGCGTTGAGCAAGTCGAAGGCCGCCTCGCCGCCCTCCACCGGCGCGAAAGCAGTGCCGGCGGAGCCGGTAGGTACGGTCTCCGGAGCCAGGTAGTCGATGTTGCCCCCGTGCCTCTGTCGGAGCGCCTCCATGATCTCGAGGGAGTCTCGGTAATTTTGCTCGTCTGCGCGGCTGTGCGACCACCCATCTCGAAGTTCGCTGGGCGATAGCCTTGCTTTCATGTACATGGCCGCTTGGACGGCCTGCAGTTTCCGAGCTGCCTGGACCGTGCCATCCAGCTCCGGGAAACAGATGGATTGCAGGAAGGTAGGGTACGCTTGGGAATCGTTTGCTATTCGGTGGAAGGCGGCCGAATGCCGTCCCTGATCCTGCGGCTGCAGCCAGTCTCCGGGAGTTTCCCAGCGTAGGTGAAGCAGCAGCTTGGAATAGTAGAATTCTTCTGGCTGCAGATCGGGGCTGAAGTTGCGATATCCCACGATCGCTGGTCGATCTCGAGGCTTCGGGAATTCTTGCGCGATGAAGCGAAAGCCAGCACAGAAATCGAAGAAAGTGATATCCCTCCAGCACCGCATAGTTCGACGGGGCGACCCTTCCACAGGAAGCGCGATTTCTTGATCAGCGAACGATGTTTGCAGGTGTCGATAGTTCCGCTGAGCCACTGGCATTGTCCAGTCCAGTTCACGTTTCTTCTCGTAGTACATCGTCGGATTTGCTAGGGCTGCCGCTTCCTCCCTCGGTGGTACCCACAGCGTCCATGTTTCGGGCGGTCCTGCTTGGATCCACACGCTGTCTCGGGAGAACTCCACGACTGGAAAGCTAAGCAGCAAGTGGCAAGCTTCGAACGTGGAGGTAGTCCTGCCCTGTAGGGCCGCGTGTGCGGCTGCGTAGACCTCCTGCGTTTTCAGCCCGTCTTCTCCGGCGTTAGCAGCCAGTCTTTCGATCACTGCCTCCATGCGCCGTGTGGCGGTGAAGTCCTCTTCGGACTTGAACGCGTAGCCGAGGATGTAGCGGCTGGCGCTGGTCAGCTCACAAATAACCTGCAGATCCATGCTTGCTCTCCACCTGCGCAGCATCTTGATGTTGTATTGCCCCATCATGCGGTCTGCCTCCTCTCGTCGGACCGTTAAGCTGCTCTTCCAGCGACTGGTAAACAGTTCCTGGGCGTCTCTTCTCCGAGCACACGGCTCTGGGGCGTGCGGGAAACCAAAACGACATGCGCCCAATGCATACTTGCCGCAGTAGGAGTTGCAGGTATGCACCACCATTTCTGCGAGTTTGGCGTTGACAGCTCGTTCCCAGAGATGTGTCGTTGTGGAGTGATTCCAGCTGGCCGGTGATTTCGTGCATATGTACTTGTCGCTCATCTGCTCCGCAGTCTCTGGCAGGAAGTGGCTGCATGCTTCCTCGTCGGACCAGGATACGTTGTCTGGCTTCTCCGTTGCAGGCGCCTTCTCTGTCCGCCGTGGTTGCCACCAGAGTAGAATGTGCGCGTGTGGGTATCCTCGCTTCTGCCATTCTATGCGAACGATGTACTCGGTGACGTGGAAGGGTGGCTGTTCTTTGCGCAGGTTGTAATGTTGGCCGGCAGCATCAGCTGCTGGCGCAGCTGTGCTTATGTCGTCTTCGTCCTCGGCGGACTGTCGGTGGTCGTCCGGGTCCGCTTCGGCGTCCACCTTGCTGTCTACGTCAATGTCTGGGGCTAGCCATCGTAGGAATTGCCGCAGTTGGTGCATGAATTGGCGGGCTACCACTGCCGGATGCTGGTTGCAGAGCTGGTTGGCGGTGAAGCCGTTCCATGTAAAGTCCTCGCGCTGGTAGTTCCGGAGGATTTCTGCGGTCTGGCGTCGAAGCCTGAGGCGGTGCTTCGGCCCGGGTCATTTCTCTATGTTGGTACATTTGTCGGGCCGTGTGGGTGGTAGGCTTAGTCATCGAAGGCGTGCTAACTAACTGGGGAGCTGTATGGGTGTCCTGCCCTGGCTTCCATCGTTGCAGCGAGTGACTCGGCGGGCTCGACATCGGGATTCATGCGGAGCAATCTCGCAGTGATGACGGCGGCCAGGATGCCCGGCTGGCGAGCGTGGCACGTGAGGGTGAGGAAGAACTGTGGTTGTCCGAGTTGCTCGTACATGTTGAGTGCGATGCCCTTCTTGGCGTAGATGTAGGGCTGCGTGCCGGGGATGTCGCGCAAGGCCGTGTAGACGCGTCGGCTCCCGTCTTGGTAGCCCTGGCAGCCCGCGGGCTTCTGTTGCGAGCCCACACGGACATTCACATTACCGGACAACCGCTTCTTCAGCTGTGTCTCCAGAAGCCACATGATGTAAGATGCGGATTGTTCGAAGCGGCCATCTTGTCCCAGCAGTCGCTTTCGGGCATACTGCGAGAAGCTCTTGTACGCGTCCTTCCAACCATTCGTTCCGTCTGGAAATAGATGTGGGAAGAACTTGACGTCGATGTCGTCGGCCAGTTGGGCGCTGCCTCTGGTCTGCCGTAACTCGTTCAGGTCAGCTCTGGGGACTTTGGGATCCTTCGGCACGAGGTAGGTGAACTGCTGTCCGTCATCCTCTTCTTCCGCCTGCCGCGACTCTTTATTCTCTACGATACGCTCTGCTGTCCCCTCTGACGACCTTTGTTGCAGGATCGACTCCATCTTGTTAATGACCTCCTGCACGGCGGGATTGTGTCGATACAGTATGTGCTGTGCCTGTAGTTCCTGGAGTGCGCTGCGCAAGTGCTCCAACCGGGCCGAAGACGCTGTGAGGCCGTCCACGCCCTGCACACTCACTGTGCCGTCTTCCTCCAAGACAGCGCCCTCCAGCACATCGCAAATACACGGCTCCTGCATCAAGACGGCATACATTCTGCCCCATTGGCCACTGGGTCCTCCCGAAGGCAGCCTGTCCAGGACGACTTGGGATATGCGCGCCATCGCGAGCAGGTGATGCTCGATCGGCTTCAAGTCTCGTAGTGTTGCCGGAATCGATGGCAAGGCTGGTAGGCGGATTTTGTTCTTGCTCTCGAGGCAGTTTCTGCAGGTCAGTGTGCGACCCGGGCCCGATGGTCGGCATTGTTTTGCCGGCGTTAAAGTTCTGCACGACTGGCACACTCGAGACAACCCGAAACGCGTCCAACCTCCCACGAAATCTTCGTACATCTTCTGTGCGTCGGTCTCTGCCAGTTTGTCTTCGTTGGGGTACGGTGGTCCGTGCCCGCCTCTGTGTTCGGGCCGTCCTCCAGCACCTTCACCTCGCAGAGGTCCTCGGGTGCCGTCTCCCGATTCGGCACGCTGCCACTGCAGTTCTGCTCGTTGTGCTCTGCAGCTGTTCTCTTCTTCGGGTCGTCCTCCGACACCTTCTCCTGGCAGATGTCCTCTGGTGCCGCCTCCCACTTCGGCGCGCTGCCGCTGCAGTTCTGCTCGCTGTGCTCTGCGGTTGTTCTCTTCTTCGGGTCGTCCTCCAGCACCTTCTCCTGGCAGAGGTCCTCGGGTGCCGCCTCCCACTTCGGAGCGCTGCCACTGCAGTTCTGCTCGCTGTGCTCCGCGGCTGTTCTCCTCTTCGGGTCGTCCTCCAGCACCTTCTCCTGGCAGAGGTCCTCGCGTGCCGCCTCCCACTCCGGCTCGCTGCCACTGCAGTTCTGCTCGCTGTGCTCTGCAGCTGTTCTCTTCTTCGGGCCGTCCTCCGGCACGCGGTAATGGCCCACGGTGGCCGGCTTTGGCGGCAGCCCTCCTGGCGCGTGCTTCTTCTTTCTGCCTTTCTTTCTCCAGCTCCTCTGCTTGACGGCATTCGAACCTGGTGCAGAAGCCTGGCGCAGCAGCTCGATCGTATGCGGCCAGGCAAGCAACTCTTTTACGATATGGAGCGCCTGCCTCTTCCGCGGCCGACTCGCGGAAACCCGCAGCCAATGCAGGGTGCCATGGTTTACGCTCGGCGTGCTCCCGGCCGGTGCAGGTACATAGTAGCTGCTTGGTCTTAATTCGTTGCTGTGCGTGGTGTGTGTGTGCGTGTGTGCATGTGTGCGTGCACGTGTACACTTGGAGTCATGGCTGACGAGCACGACGGGAGACAGGCGCAACAGCTCGAGACCGAAAACATGGTTGGGATTAACTGCCGTGAAGTGTTTGGCCTCGTAGGTCTTGCGAACGAAAGCCTGTTCAGGCCGAGTATCGGTTCTGGTGCTCCGGCTGGCCTGCGGGCCTTCTGACTTCATGCGGGTTGCGGATCGGGACCTGGCAGCCCATGGAGGTGGCGGACGAACGCGCAGCGGTGGCGGGCCTTCCAGACGTTCGAGTCGAGGATAAACGCCTGGCACTCCATGGAAGCTGAGGACAACAGAATCCATTGCTGCACGAGTCTTCCAGCCCCATTCAGGTCCAGGCAGGACGCAGCTGGACTGGTGCGGAGTTGTCTATGCTGGCCACGACGGGCTACTCTAGAGTGTGGCCTCGTGGCTGTCGTGGCGACCTGGAGACATGGTAACATCGAACTCTTTACACACTGAGGGCGAGTAAACTGGTCGGGCAGGCCATACCGTAGGCGGAGGGATCAGTGTCCGGTGTCGCATGCAGCCGAAGTGGCTGCAGGGGGATTGGCGAACGAGTATCATGGCCAGCAGTTCCGACATCGCCCAGCTGTGTTGCTCGATGCATGTGCCAGTTTTTTTGCTGCGGTCTGTTTCTGCATCGGGTGAGGCAGCGGTGCCCTGGACAACCGGCAACATGGTCTCAGACGCTCTCCAGGAGGATCTTGGCGATCTCACTGGCTGCCCAAAGGCGATTCCTATATCGCAGGGCTGCCACGGGGCTGCGCTCGTTGGGATATTCTGGGCCGCCCGGTAGGGTGCGATACACCAAATCGATGTGCAGGCGCACGGCGTTGGGACCGCCTTCAGCCAGCAGAGCTGCCAATGTCAGGACATGGCGTGTCATGTCGTCCAGCGACGAGATGTTCCGCTTGGGCCAGAGCAGCTCGAAGAAGTTGTACTCGAAGGCTCTGCGCATATGTTCTGCTGGGACGTTATCGCTGATGATCCGGTGCATGATAGCTTCCGTAGGCATCTCGGTTTCTATGGGATCCACATCCGGATCTTCGCAAAGGTCTGAGTAAGTCGCATTCTCCACATAGGCGTCGCACCAGGCCTGGAACATGTGCACGGACAGGAACTTTTGCAGATATCGGAAAGAGCGTACGGCCTGTCGGGTGCACAGGACGGGGCATCGCACGGATTCATGGTTGCTCGTGGAGGCAAAACTACAGCACCGCGCTCGATCGTGCCTGGCTTTCGTTGGGGTCCTCGTTCTCTTTGGAGCTGGCAAGAACGTCGCGCAACGACATGGCTGCTTTCCGCCTGTACTTGGGTCCGGTAATGGGAGGTCTTCTAGTATACTTCGAAGTGTCCGGTTCGAGCCCACAGCTGCCAGAAGAGTGTGCATGCTACATGACTGATGCTCGTGTGGTGCGGTGGTCGCTCGGTTTTGCTCCTGCGAAGTCGGTGAAGCTGCTGTGCCCTATGGAATGCTGACGCCGCTAACTAGATGGTCTTTAGGATAATGTCTGCGATCTGACTGGCCGTCCAGAGACGCTCCCGGTACCGTAGTCGTCCTATAGCGGGGTCGGACCCCTCTGGCTGGTCCGCACTACTGGCCCCGGTGCTGTACAGTAGGTCGATGTACAGGCACGCTTTGCGCTGGCCTCCTTCTGCCATCACGCTTTTGAAAATTGTCACGAGACGGGTCAGATCGGTGTGTGCTGCTGAGTCTCGTCTCGGCCACAGTAGTCGGTAGATGCAGTAGTCGAAGCCTTCCGGTGTCTTGTCCACTTCGGATATGCCGGGCAGCAGTTGACGCACGGTTTCCTCCGATGGGCACTGGTTTTGCTCCGGCGCGATCTCCGAGGCGCTGGGAACGTCCGCATAGGTCCAGTTGCTCACATTGGCGCTGCACCATGCTCGGAAGAGATGTGCACCTAGGACTTCTCGTACTTTCTGGCAGGCATCCGTTGCCTGGCAGACAGGCATGCTGTTCCATGTAGACATGGATAACGGGATGAATCGTGTCCGCGCCTCGGTGTCTTCGGTGCTCTGCTCCACATCTTTGTGGTCTTTCCTGTACGACATGGCAGCTGCAGGCTTGCTGGACTATGCCAGGTCGCCGGTGGTGGTCGTCCTGGGTCCGGGCGGCTTACGCTAGTCGAATCTCTGTTTGGCTCGGGCCGACGTCGAATCCGAACTTGGCTCTGGCGCTCCGTAGGTATGTTCACTGCTTGAAGCATCGGGGTCTGTGCACTTTTTGCCTGCTTTCTCACGGCAGCCGTCGCTGCTCTGGTCTGTTAGCCGAGCTATACTCTAGGCGCGGTTCACTACGCTCGCCACGATCCGATCCCGTCCCAGACGTGCTCCAGGCGTTTCGCGTACGAGTACACGGGGAGTGGGGCGTCCGTGTGAAAATGCTCTCCGCACATGGCGTGCTGCAGCGCATAGAAGTTGAACTGCATGCACTCCTTGCCGCCGCGCTGGTACAAGGTGCTGCCCGCACTGCGTTGGACCGTGAAGGCCTCGGCCGTTTGCAAGGCCGCCGCCTGCCAGAGCTCCCGGAAGGACGGGTAGTGGAACCACGCCAAGTGCTCGGAGTTCCACCCCATGTCTTTCATCACCCATGCAAAGGTCAGCTCTCCGGGAACGATTCTCTCCGTGCCGCTCATGCTGCGAAGCCAGCGCCGGAGGCTTTTCTCGGATGGACAGGGGTGCTCTTGCACGAACCTGTGGAGAATCTTCTCCTCTCTGAGCACTTCACGTCGCACCAGCGGATTGCACTTGCGCCAGGGATCGGCCACCGCCCAGGGACCCGTCGTGATGGGCTGTCGCGGAGACTGCGGCGGGATGGGGTTCCCGAAGTCCTCTTCGTCGCTGCTGCTTTGAAGGAGGTCCCACTTGGAGTAGTCGATGCCCGACATGGAAGGCGACGGGATCCGAGTGGAGCCTGCGCGTGCTTTCTTGATTGACGCTGAAGCGGCTGCGACATGCACTGTACTCGACAACAGACACAGATGGATGCAGTCGACTTCGGATTTGCTCCTGCAGCCATCACCTGGAACGCATAGTCTATCTTCCTTTTCGTCTGTCGCGTGGAATGCTGTCGCACGGGGTCGCTTCGGACTCGCTTCCCCTCCGGCAACTGTCTGTCTATGGGTCGAACCCGTCATTGACGACGTCTTGCATTTGAAGGACGGTGTTCAGACCTCTGTAAGTGAAAAAGACGACTACGTTTACTAGCGTGGGCCGGAATGTCCTTCGGAAGGCGGCAGGCCTGGCCGAGTAGAAGAAGTGACTGTCCGAATCTTCCAGCAGGTCGCTCAAAGCCGCGCCCGCGTCCCTTGTCTCTATCGGCCACGCGTTCATCACCAGCACCGCTTCGGCGGGTGAGAACCCTCCGAGCCCGAAGTCGTCCAACCAATAGAGCAGATCCTCGACGGGACCCAAGGTCTCCAGTGGGTCCGAGGGATCTGGCGGAGTCCAGCCCTTCGTGCATCTGATGCTCACGGGGAGATCGAAGCCGGGGAAACGCAGTCGCATGGTCCTCAAGGGTTCCAAGACCCTGCGTAGCCTGGCCACATCTGCCAGAACGGCTCGGGCCCACGCCAGTCTTCTCATGTTCGAGGACCTGCTGACTTGCAGCAGAAGGAGGACCTCCGCTGGCGTCAGCATCCGCCGTAGCAGCACGCCGCACTCCGCTTCCAGAAAATACAGGAGAATGGCCATGGTGTGCGCTCCGGACTAAACGCTCCTGATGATCCTATGGCTGCAGCTGCTTCTGTATGATGCTCAGATGCCGGTTGCGACCACGATTCTTGTTTCTGCCAGCGCGGACGGCGATGTTGAAGTCTGCTACCTCTCCACTTTCCCACGGTCCTATCTCACAGTCTACGAATCTGTACGGACAGCTGCCCTGTGACGGGTTCTGCCGTGGTCGGCTGGGATGTTATCAGGATGATGGGCGCTGCGTGTACTCGAATGTCGCACAGCGTCTGTTGCGCTGACGACGTCGCGGCTGGGCCCGGCACCGTCGGATTTCCGACGCCGGTCGAGGTGTGTGGGTCTGCTGGCTCCGCTTCTACTCGCCATTCGTAGATAAACTCATACCAGAGTCGACAAGGGAAACGATGCCGGAGGCAGCGGCGCTGCATGCTGGTTTGCCAGTCCTGCAGTGCTTCGGGCCCCCAGCGACGAGACAGGGCGCTTTGCACGAATTCTGCTAGCTCGAGATTCAGTTGCGTCTCGCCTGGGTACGGTCTCTTGTGCATGATCGTGCTGGTGCCTGCAATCCGGCTTTAAGGACTGCACTGAGCGGCTGACCGGTGTCGAGAGTCGTTTCTGCGGCATCCGTCGTGCCGTTGTATTCGCTGCCGTTATGACGGCCTTCCAACGTCCATGGTAGCGGCGACTCTGTATCTGGGCGTGTCGTTCGCGTGGAGAGTAGGTCGCTGCTGCCTTGCATTCAGCTATCGTAGCATTAATTACACGGCGTGAGATTGTCTACTCGAAGTAAATACTGGCTTCGGTCGGACGAGGTGGCGACGGTGTCCTCCTTGATTCTCGAAGTGATCCTGCCTCGGCGGTGCGCCGGCCGCCGGGTCCTGCAGTGTCTGCAGGGCTTCCGTCTGTTGCTTGAGGTAAGCAGATCCGTTCCGAGCATACCGCGTCCCCTCCTCGTCGGCGTTGTCGTGGTCCTGACTGCAACGGCACAGTATATCGCGCGAACGTGGCTGCGTGTTCGAGTCTGGGCTCCTGCACGTCCGCCCAGGCCTGTCTGCCCGAGAAAACCAGCATGGCTCGTTGGCAGCTGCTCGGGCCCTGGGTGGCAGAACCAGGCGACTCGTTGCGGCGATGCTATGTGATGTGGCACTCATGATTCGCGCTTGCATGATCTATCCGTGAGGGTCCTAGTGGCATGGCTGTCTTTCTGCGCAGGCCGCATTGGTCTTTCCTGAAACAGGCTTCAATAGGTCCCCTCGTCGTTCCGACGAGTCCTTTGCTGTGAGGCTGCTCCACCTCACTCCTTGTTCCTGTCGTCATGCTCGTCCGTCCGGTCTCCTGGCCCGAGCGAAGGCTCTTCTTGGTCCACCATGCCGGATGTCAGCGGCAGCGGGCTGGCTTCGGCTCGGAGCTCCGTCGGCATGTCGTCGCATGGCTTCGTGTCATGCGCTTGCTCCAAGGTTCTTTTCTGCGCCCCCGACCGACGCGCTTTGCCAGTTGGTCCGGTGCGAAACACCGCCCACGGTGATGTGGCTGGCAGCCGATAGTAGTCGATGCTTGGCTCGAGCTGCGTCACATCTTGCAGAGCCAGGGCGTACGTTTTCTTGTAGTTGGGCATTTCTCCCAAGTGCCGGTGCTGCGCTCTTGTGGCTTGGAAGTCTGCCTCCGTGATGATGCTGCAGTTGACGATGTTGGCTGCTCCGTGAATCTGGCCGTTGCAGCCCAGCCAAGTTCTCCCCAACGCAGCCGGTGCACCGCGGATCTCCAGAGTCTTTAAACGGTTCATGACGAGCTGCAGCCAAGCTTCCTTCATGACCATGATTCTGTCTCCCTCCTCAGGCACGGGACCTTCGCGTCGAGAGCACATAGCGCCGTTGCCTGGCGCGTCGCCGGTCCTCTCTCCTTCTTCGCATACCTTGCATCCAAGTTGGTGTGTTGGACCCCGGTTCTCTGATGCGAGCCCTGGTTCCTTGGCACCGTTTCGTCTGAGTGTTTGCCTCCTGTCTACACCAGAATCAGGCCGACCGAACGTCTGCGGCGAGTCCTGACCGAGGGCGATCGATTATGTGTAGCCCGCTTACCCGCCTGGACCTCGCGCCCGTCGTCGGCCAGGCCCGATGGTGTGTCTCTTGGGCACGTGTCGGGAACGGTGGCTTCCGCCACCTCATCCTGGTGCCGAGGATTTGAGCTTGTTGTTAACAGGAAACGTTCGTCTAAGGTCCCCGTCCTGGTCCGCGACAGTCGGCAACGGGATCTCCTCCGCGCTGTGTGCTGCTCTCTTGAATGCGTTGGCGAGGCTGTTGGCGGCGCTCGGAGAGGGGGTCGAGCCGTTGGCGGTATGCATGCTGTCGGCACCACGGCAGTTGGGCTGGAGGGCTGAGGTCCTGTTACCTTGGCTCGAGGTCTCGGGATGCTGCGCGTACTGAGTGTTCCTTGGTCACGGCTTCACTCTGCATTCCCTTTCGGGCAACGTTATGGCTCACGCCGCCATGCTTTCTTTTCGCCGTCGGTCGCGGACTGGTCTCTCCTCCCGTCTGCCGAAGGGCGGGCTCTGTGCAATGCGCCGCGCCACACGTTGCAAGGAAGGTCTGTACAGGGAGCCTCAGCGAGGATCTTCAGGAGCTCGTCTCTCCGAGCTCCACCGAGGGCAGGCTGCCGATCCAGGACACCATCTCGTCGTTAGGGGTCTGGGTGGAGTCGATGAGGTACACGGGCACGTGGAGCAGGATCTGCTCGAAGACCGACTTCAATCTGTCCCTGCCTTGGTCGTCGTTGTGAACTTCCAGAAAACGCACGTAGTCGCGATTGCCATCCGGCTGTGTTATGTGCCCACCGGAGATGTTGGCCGCATCGAAGAGTTCGCGGTACGGGTAAATGCCTCCGAAAATGCTGACTGTGTAGATGGCCTTCGCGTTGTCGTCGGCTTCGGTGTCCATATTCGTCTCCTCTGCCTGTCCCGAATCCTGGCTGCTGGTCGTCTTGACCGCAGACTGACGAAGCTCGACCTGGCACAAAACGTGGCGGCGTCCTCTTGGAGGCAGCGCGGCGAAGGCTTTCGGGCCGTGTAACGGATAGTGACTCGACTTCCAGGGATGAGGCACCGTGTCCACCGCGCCGTCTGGACTTGCGATGTGCAGGGGGGGCAGTTGCAGCAAGTGTCCCTTGGTGACCTTGTGGCTCAGCACCAGTTGGACGAAGTCCAATGCAGCTGAGACCGAAGTTGAGTACAGAACGACTTGCCAAGCTTCCAGCCCTGTCCCGTCCGGGTCCAGCGGACCATTTTGGGGCGGCGCCCCGTTCAGGAGTCGCACCTGGAGGATCGACTCCAGTTGTTGCAGATCCCGGACGTTGGGATTGGGATGTTTCTGCACCGCTTCTCTGGCAACTGCCAGCACCTGATACCCGAAAGAATTCCGTCCGGCGTGACAGATCTGGAGCTGCCACAGGGGAGTGTCTCGATCCGCACCTTCGAACACGGTGAAGGCGCTCCCCCACCTTCTTACTACTGCCGTCAGCTCGTTGCCTTCTGCGTCGCCGGTGCCGTTGCTCCGGGACGGCGTGATGTCGATCGCGGAGAAGCGCCTTTTCTTCTGCGCCTGCATGTCCTGAGAGAGAGCCATGGCTGTGTGGATCGCACGGGGCTTCGCGGCTGCGGCTGACTAGGGCTGGTGCTATTGCACAGTTGATGATTGTAGCACTGCGGTCGGATGCGTGCAGATGATTTCACATGCGTTTGTCGTGCATGCATCCTCACAGCTCGTCGGACTGTGGATTTCCAGTCAACGCAACACGGCAGCGGCCGTGCATCAGCTTTTCTTCGAGCCGCTGTCATCGCACTGGTATGCGCTGCTTCACATGGCTAGGGCACGTCGGACTCGAATTGTCTCACAGTAGTAGTCGTGAAACTGCAGGATGATGTCGTGACCCTTCTTGGGGTGCGTGCCGATGTAAGTGCCGTACTCACCTACTCTGCGCTTGGGTGCGTGGGGGGGGTGAGAAGAGGGTGTCGAACTCGTCGCTCATGGACATGCACTGCTGGGGTGCAGCCAAGACGCCGTACAGATACAACTGGGTGTTTGTGTATCCCGGTCCCATGATGTTGAATCGTGGCGTGATCCTGGTGAAGGAGCCGACGCGCTTGACATCCCAACCTCCATGGGCATTGGTGCTCGTGCCGTAGTGGGTCGTAAAGATACAGTAGGGCGATGCTCTCGCTTGCCTGTGCACCGGGTGTCATTGCTGTTTACTTCCTTCTATGTATTTGTACGTGGGTGTACAGGGATGTATACGCTACACTGGACTGTGAGTGGGGTCCGCTTCAGAGCTACGATGCTGTTGTGCGGCCCTGGGGCTGGTCGTCGCTGACCGCAATGAAGAGACAGAGGGTCAGCCGTTCCCCGTGGCGCGCAATCCTTCCACTTGGCCGGATGTGCTTGTACTCGTAGGTCCAGAACATCATTGTGATGGCGATCATCATATCGGGTCTACGTGAACTAGCAGGGGCTTCTCTTGATCAGACGTCTCACGGGGTGTATCGTGGCGCTGGGACGATGGTTGGATTGAGACAGCTGGATTGCATGTTGACATTGTCACTATCACTCTAATTATTCAGACCGTCGGTGAAGAGTGTCCGGTCGTGCGACTGCCGGTTTGCATCAGCTCCTGCTTTTCTGCATTGCAGCTCGGTTGGAATTAGATCGTTGAAACAGCCGTTGCAGTCTGGGACCGCGCGCCGGTCTCCTGCAGAGGTGACTCTGATTCTGCTCCGTCAAACAGGTGCACTCGGGGTCACGGACTGTCCTCCGACGATGGCGTTCGCAGCTCTTAAGTAATCTTCTTCTCCTGGTCACAGGCTGCTGGAGTTAGGAAGGACCGAAGAGAAGCATGCCATATTCAGTTAGGAAGGACCGAAGAGAAGCATGCCATATTCAGATCGGGCACTGTTCGTGGACCGAGATGTTGGGGGCTGGCGGGGCATGGCCGTTTCCTCCACGCTGGCGCTTGCGCCGCGCAGGCTCCGTCGGTTCCGCTCTCGGCTGCCGCAGGTGGCAGACTGAAGGGCGAAGGCTCTCGAGGTCGCTGGCAGCGTACCGTCCACATCATGACATCCTCCTTGAGTCTCCATAGCGCAGGAATGAGCGTTGCTCCGAGTTCAGGCTCGAGGTGCGATGCCAGATACATGAGCCACTGTGAGTCCGTTTCATCGAGGTGCATGTGCCGCGAGAGCTGTCCGATGGCGTGCGTGATGTCCGCTGATAGCTCTGCCGACTCGAGTGGTTGTTGTATGCCGAAACGAACGGGAACCTTGCGAATCTCGTCCATGAAGCGGGCAATCATCTGCCGAATTAGGTCCGGCTCAAAATGTCCTGCCATGGCTGTTGCGGGAGAGCTACGTGCGGTGCTAGACCCTCGCATGCAGGCTTGCTCGGACGGGCGCTTGAACAGGTGATGAAGATTTGCTCGCAGATTCGGTGGCACATCATACACGATACGTCCACAGTGAGCTGGTTTCGTTTTCTGCCCGGCACTTCCGTTGGAGAGAGGCCGGCTCGGCCTGTGCTGCACTTGTGTTGGCTGCGCCTCGTAACTCTGACTCAGGTTGAAGATAAGCGCAGCGGGGACTCGTCCCTGTTCCTGCTTCCGGCTTCGTTCGACCCGATGCTGACTTGAAACCCTATATTGGTCGAAGCTAAACCCTCCTGCCTTGTCCCTGCCTTCGTCTGCTTCGGGTTGACACCACGCACCAGGGACCCCATATCGGTCGAGGATAACGCACCTGGGACCCCATATTGGTTGAGGATAAGCGCTCCGGCCTCGTCCCCGCCTCCACCGTCTTCTCAGCTTAAAGCCATGCACCTGAAACCCCATCTTGGTTGAGCACCTGGGACCCCATATTGGTTGAGGATAAGCGCTCCGGCCTCGTCCCCGCTTCCACCGTCTTCTCAGCTTAAAGCGGACCCTAAATTTAAACCCTAAACCCCATATCGGTCGAGGATAACGCACCTGGGACCCCATATTGGTTGAGGATAAGCGCTCCGGCCTCGTCCCCGCCTCCACTGTCTTCTCAGCTTAAAGCCATGCACCTGAAACCCCATCTTGGTTGAGCACCTGGGACCCCATATTGGTTGAGGATAAGCGCTCCGGCCTCGTCCCCGCCTCCACCGTCTTCTCAGCTTACAGCGGACCCTAAATTTAAACCCTAAACCCCATATCGGTCGAGGATAACGCACCTGGGACCCCATATTGGTTGAGGATAAGCGCTCCGGCCTCGTCCCCGCCTCCACTGTCTTCTCAGCTTAAAACCATGCACCTGAAACCCCATCTTGGTTGAGGATAAGTGCTCCGGCCTGGTCCCCGCCTTCGCCTTCTTCGGCTTGAGACCACGCACCCGCGACCCCATCTTGGTTGAGGATAAGTGCTCCGGCCTGGTCCCCGCCTTCGCCTTCTTCGGCTTGAGACCACGCACCCGCGACCCCATCTTGGTTGAGGATAAGTGCTCCGGCCTGGTCCCCGCCTTCGCCTTCTTCGGCTTGAGCCATGCACCTGAAACCCCATCTTGGTTGAGGATAAGTGCTCCGGCCTGGTCCCCGCCTTCGCCTTCTTCGGCTTGAGACCACGCACCCGCGACCCCATCTTGGTTGAGGATAAGTGCTCCGGCCTCGTCCCCGCCTTCGCCTTCTTCGGCTTGAGACCATGCACCTGAAACCCCCTCTTGGTTGAGGATAAGGGCTCCGGCCTCGTCCCCGCCTTCGCCTTCTTCGGCTTGAGACCACGCACCCGCGACCCCATATTGGTTGAGGATAGGCGCTCCGGCTTCGTCCCGCCTCCGCCGTCTTCTCAGCTTCAGACCATGCACCTGAAACCCCCTCTTGGTTGAGGATAAGGGCTCCGGCCTCGTCCCCGCCTTCGCCTTCTTCGGCTTGAGACCACGCACCCGCGACCCCATATTGGTTGAGGATAGGCGCTCCGGCCTCGTCCCGCCTCCGCCGTCTTCTCAGCTTGAGACCACGCGCCTGAAACCCCCTCTTGGTTGAGGATAGGCGCTCCGGCCTCGTCCCCGCCTCCGCCGTGTTCTCAGCTTCAGACCATGCACCCACGACCCCATCTTGGTTGAGGATAGGCGCTCCGGCCTCGTCCCCGCCTTCGCCTTCTTCGGTTTGAGACCACGCACCTGAGACCCCATATTGGTTGAAGGGTAAGCGCTCCGGCCTCGTCCCCGCCTCCACCGTCTTCTCAGCTTAAAACCATGCACCTGAAACCCCATCTTGGTTGAGGATAAGTGCCTTCTTCGGCTTGAGACCACGCACCTGAGACCCCATATTGGTTGAGGGTAAGCGCTCCGGTCTCGTCCCCGCCTCCACCGTCTTCTCAGCTTAAAACCATGCACCTGAAACCCCATCTTGGTTGAGGATAAGTGCCTTCTTCGGCTTGAGACCACGCACCCGAGACCCCATATTGGTTGAGGATAGGCGCTCCGGCCTCGTCTCTGCCTCCACAGTCTTCTCGGCTTCAGACCATGCACCTGAAACCCCATCTTGGTTGAGGATAAGCGCTCCGGCCTCGTCCCCGCCTTCGCCTTCTTCGGCTTGAGACCACGCACCCGAAACCCCATCTTGGTTGAGGATAAGCGCTCCGGCCTCGTCCCCGCCTCCGCCGTCTTCTTGGCTTAAAACCATGCACCCGACACCCCATGTTGGCTGAGGATAAATGCTCCGGCCTCGTCCCTGCCTCCGCCGTCTTCTGCTTAAGAACCTGAAGTCCCGTCTTGGTTGAGGATAAGTGCTCCGGCCTCGTCCCCGCTTCATGAGAGCTAGACCACACGGCCGGGACCAGGCACCTGAGACCTCATTTTGCTCGAGGAAGAGCCGTCGTCATGAGAGCGAGACCACCCGCTTGGGACCAGGCACCTGAGACCTCATTTTGCTCGAGGAAGAGCCGTCGTCATGAGAGCGAGACCACCCGCTTGGGACCAGGCACCTGAGACCCCATACTGCTTCCCGGCCTCCGTCTTGTCAGCGGCCTCCGTCTTTATGAGAGCAACACCGCACGCCTCGGATCAGGCACCTGAGACTCCATATTGCTTGAGGATAAGGTTCCCGGCCTTGTCCCGGCCGCCATCTTTCTGGGACCACGACTGGGGATGGAAACGATGGCATTGTCCCGGCCTTCGTCTTTATGTCGTCACGGACTGGGGACACCATATTGGTTCAGGATAAGCCTGGCCTCCGTCTTTTCCCCGACCTCCGTCGTCCCGAGAGCGAGACCGCGCCCCTGGGACCGGGCACCTCAGACCCCATATTGCTTGATGATAAGCCCCCCAGCCTAGCCACGGCCTCCAGCTCTCTGGGACCACGGACTAGGGACCCCATATTGGTTGTGGAAGCCCGGCCTCCGTCTCGTCGGCGCCCTCCCTCCTCATGAGAGCTGGAGCCGGGCACCTGACACCACATCTTGCTCGAGGATAACCGCCCGCCCGGCCTCCATCTTTCTGGGACCTCGGACTAGGGACCTCACATTGGTTGAGGATAAGCCCGGCCTCCGTGTTGTCCCCGGTCTTCGTCTTTGCCCCACATCGCTTGAGGATAAGCCCCCCCACCCCTCGGCCTTGTCCCGGCCTCCATCTTTCTGGGAGCCGCGGACCAGCGGCCCCATATTGGTTGAGGATAAGCCTCGCCTCCGTCTTGTCCCGGCTTCCGTCTTCATGAGAGCGAGACCTAACTGGGCCTCGCGTGCCTCAATGATGGGTGAATGCGTTGTTGGCTACATAGGCCGCTGTACTCGACTCAGCTTGAGGACAAGCGTGGCGGCTGCGCCTCCGGACCTCTATTAATTAAGTCAGGTTGAGCACTAGCGTGGCGGCTGCACCTCCCGACCCCTAGTTAGATGGAGGATAAGCGTGGCGGTACGGTGGCAGGATTCCGTGTCTTCGTTGGAAGCTTCGCGTCTTTTGTCGTCGCGATGATGTCGACGAGTTCGGTATCTGACCTGTACAATGTTTGGCGACCAGGTGTATCGCAGCTGAACACGCAGGAGCTTCCGGAGATGGCTTCTCTGGCAGGCCGGGGAGCTGAAATACGAGCCTGCTAGCACGTGGGTGCTCGAATATACAGCACGCCTCGCAAGCCTCTGTACACAAAAAACACCACTGCACATGCCATCATACTCTTGATTCGGGAGTCGGGCATTATGGGAGCGAACCCGGTCCTGTAGAAGAACTCGGCGTGTGCTTCGGTCAAGACATCGCTGAGGGCGGCTCCCACGTCCCTGGAGGTCTTGGGCCAGGCATTCATTACGAGCACTGCCTCACTGGGTGTGAAGCGGCCTAGGCCGAAGTCCTCCATCCAATGTAGCAGGTGTTCGACCGTTCCCAGGGTCTGCAGGGGGTCGTCAGGACTTGGTGAGGTCCAGGTTTTGCTAGAATGGACGGTTACTGGTAAGCGGAAGCCGGGAAAGCGCAGTTGAGTGCTCCGCAGAGAAGCCATGATTGTCCGCAGCGCAGCTACGTCCGCTTGGAGTCGGAGTGCCCAGAAAAGGTTCCTCATCGGCAGGGATCTCTTTAGCTGTAGCAGCAGCAGGAGCTCCTCTGCTGTCAGCATCTGCCGTGTCGAGGTGCCCCAGTCTTCTTCTAGACAGTGTACGAGCGTAGTCACGTTCATTGCAAAGACGGCCTGTGCACCCGTTGAGCACTACGACATTCTCTGAGCACACTCGGCGGGGCAAGGCGAAAGATCAACACTGAAGTTTGGATGAGTCGGCATACTGTGCGAGCAAGGGTATATGCGCAAGTTGTGCTGTTCTCTGCTGCGACAGGCATTTCTTCATGAAAGGGCGAGACTCGCCGAGCGTCTGCGCTTGCGCTTGCTCGGGCTTTCCCGTATCTCTACAGGCATGCGAGCCATACGCAAGCAGTGCTCACGTCGTAGCCAGACCACCGCACCTCTCGCTGCCCACGTCGGCACCTGCTCGCATGCAGGTGCCGTGTGCTGGTGTGCGGTAAGACAGGCCTGAAACGGTGTTCCATGCCGCTGGACGTCCTGCAGGGTCCACGCATAGGTTTTGTCAGCATCGTAGTTGAGAGCCTGCACGCCCGGGCTTCAGGTTTTGATTGTGTGATGCAAGGCTGGGCGCCTGCAGGATATCCGCAAAAAGGACTTTCTCCCGGACCGTGAGTTGGTGCGACTCTTTGATGACGGCAGTGCCGCGAATAAACCTACTCCCTGTCTCCATCAGGCTGATCGTGTTCATCTCGAGGTAGGGCGGACATGGTTTCTTTCGGAGCTCGATCGTTTTCGTTCCTGCAGTAGGTCTCGCAATCTGGACTGGAGCCGGTGCGTTGAGTGTGTGGCTTCGAGGGCCCGCGCCTGTGAGTATCTGCTGCAGCCACGCAGGGCGAATCTTGAGCGCATACGTGGTCTTCCCGAAGGCCAGGTTGATTCGCTTCTCGTCGTCTGGAATGCCTGACACATGCACAACTCTGTTCTTCCGCGATCGTGCCCGAATGCTGTACATGTGGAGGCCAGCCTAGTCGGTCTGTTGCTGGCATCTCTGTACTGCCGGGTTCGTGCGCTAACTGCCGCCGGTACTTTGGCTGTGAGGACTCGGTAGCTGCGGAAGACGACATGAAGTGCAACTCTCCTTCGGTTCGCATGTGTCGGCCAGGTGCTGTAAGTGGCAAGGTTACAACTCCTATACTCGCGCTGCGGAAGTTGCGTAGCGGCGGCTCGATTTCATGCTGCACCCGTACAGTTGCTAGACCTGTCTCTCTTGGTGTGATACGCTTTGCCCGTGCTTGATTTACTCGATGACAGGCTCTGGAACGTATCGGTCGAGACACTTCCAATGGGCCGGTACCGGTACGCGGCGGCCATTGACTGGCCTTTGCCAGCACTTCCACTGCGCCGGCACCGGTAAGTACCGGCCGTTTGCTGGTTTCTGCCACACTCTCACTGTTGCCGGTGCCTGCACGCAAACTCGATTTGTACGCACAATGTTGGGCATGCACCGCACGCACCCCGCCTTAGCGGTGTTGGAATTCGTGGTGGGTGTGCAGCTGTGTCGTGCCTCGATGAGCGTACGTGCAGGGCTGGCAGTCGTCGGAGCAGCAAAATAACCGGGGCAACACGCCTTCTGTGTTGGCCGAGGTCTCGATTTGGCTTTGGCCGCTTTTAGAGCGCACAGTGCGAAGGCCTGGCGGTTGGCAGGCATGTATAATCCTTCCGTGTACATTAAGGTGGTTAGAGCCCATGACAATTTCGCCTTCGGCGACATAGTCGGTTTCGGCACGGAGACCTGTGTCGTCCCACGTAAGTTCAGTCATGCTAGCGCGCTATCCTCTTTGCAGATCAGCCTTGACCAGCTGGACAGATTCAGCAGTACCCTTGCACCCCAGTTCGCCTGGCGGACTATTCAGCAACTTGGCCTGCCTGGACTGATTTCCTATGTGTTCTTCCTTTGAGGTGACACTTCCGCTGGCCTGGCATTGAGTATGGTGTCGCCCCAGCCGGCATGCCCATGTCCTTAGCGCGCTTGCCGTGACGAGTCGTGGTGTTCGCGTTGTGGGGGCTGAGCTTGGCGCGCAGGTAGAACGAGACTAGACAACAGCCCCTAACGCCGCAATATGGCTTTGCTGATTGAGCCGAAAGTAGCGTGCCCTCGTCACCTTTCATGTGTATGACTGTTGTGCGCTTCCGTATGGGCGCAAAGCAAAACCCCAAAGGCTCCATGTATCGTCATAGCCGATACTTGGGCAAAATTGTGCTGAGCGGACACATTGTGCCCAGACGTTACTTGAGATTTGGAGGGGTTTGAAGCCATGCCTATTGATGGGTTTGGGTATGGCGATCTCGAAGGATTAATGACACGTTTTTGCAATTGATCATCAAGTGAAACGGCATTATTGTACGACTTGCATTAGGGTTTCACGACCTCGCTCGATGGGTTGGGTTTGCCTGGGGTTTGACGACCTCGCTCTTGATGGGTTGGGTTTGCCTTTCACGACCTCGCTCTTGATGGGTTGGGTTTGCCTGGGGTTTCCCGACCTCGCTCTTGATGGGTTGGGTTTGCCGTCGATGGATTTTCGAGGGTTTCGACACCTATATCGACCTGATTTTTACTTTGTCTCGATGTACTGGGCCGGGGTTATTTGTCTTTACTGTGTCACAATATTTTATATATGTCCGTCTTCTTTCCTGTGTGTGTGTGTAAGTGTGTGTGTGTGTGTGTGCCTGCACGTTGGTGTGTAAGTACAAGTGTAGGTACTGTATATAAGTACTGTAAGTGTAAGTAGTATGTGTGTGTGTGTGTGTGTGTGTGGTGTGTGGTGTGTGTGTGTACCGCAGCAGTACTAGTACTGTGGGTCGGTGGTTAGTACTAGTAATACTAGTACTAGTGTAGGTCTGGGAATTCGTTTGTAATATAATTATTGTATATAATATGTACAGGTGTGTGCTGCTTTTGTACTGTGTGTTCTCGCGAATGAGCTTATGCACGTGTAACGTCTACATCCGCCGTGTTCTGCAGGAGGAACCTCGAGCAAATGTGTGTATACAGCATGTCTCGGTACTAGCTAGTATAGTACTAGCTACGTATAGTAGCTGTGCAGTACATGTACAGCAGTACAGATCGCTCGCCTGCAGGTGGAGCCTGGATACATACATATATATATATATGTATGTATGTATGTATATATTATAGCTGGCTATAGTGCAGGTGCACGCCTTATCTGGCACACACTCGCTCGCTCGAAGACATGTGCCTGTAGCTAGACGTGTGTACATGTATGGGCCGTATGGGGTATATCATGTCTAGAGCTCGGTTCCATAATTGACTGCATTTTTACAATGCCGGGCCGCTGGATCATGCTTCACGAATGTTCGTCGAAGCGAAAGGCAGGTGCGCCCACCCCTATCAGCTGCCAGTACGTGCTGTGAGTGTGCAGTGGCCATGCATGCAGTGATCGATTGCAATCCTTGCCCTTGCATAGCTCATGAATCTGCAGTTTTCGGGGCCGAGCGAGCATGTGCACGGGTGCATGGCAGTCCAGATGTTTGCAATTCGGTCTGCAAGTCTTCGGGGCCGATCGCAGATCTAGAACACTTCAGCTTAAGCTTCTATGCATCACATGCCGATCGGGCTGGGTTCAACGGTTTCAAGAGGTGAAGGATCCGCTGCCAAAATGGCAGAACCAGAGTTCAAGTTCCTCGATGGTGTGCGGCGGTCTGCTCAAGGCGAATTAATCCGCGGTAAGCAGGTTATACGGCCCCTGCGGTTTTTCGTGAGTGAAACTAGTCAGCATATGATTGCACCGGATGCACATCCTGATATGCAGATCGAACGTGTTCCGAATCCCAGGATTCGGCAATGAGAATCGTGGCATGCCTCCGCCCGCTGGTGGAGTCCCGCTTGGAGGAGCTTCGGCAAGACAAGGCGACTCGAGTTGCATGTTCCGGCTGGTGTGCTTCTCTATATGTCTGCTAGCTGCTTCTATTTCTATTTTGGATCAGAAGCCCAGGCTACCAAGCTGGTAGATGTCTTCGACACGAACATTTCGCAGCATGATATGATGTCGAAGAAGAACTTTGAGGTCATGAAATGCTACGGGGCTCAGCTTTTCCACAACGTGGAAGAAAGGAAACAGCTCATCTCGATGAAAGAGCACCGGGCTGCTGTCCTTTACTTGTCTTGCTGCTACAATCTCCAGAAGGTTTCGAAGGGTAGCAAGCAGCGGGTGAAGGATTGGGCCGAGCTCCAGGGGACACGGTTAAGATGGCTGGCTGCATATGTTGTGCAGTCAGTCTGCCGGACCAGCCAGTCGAGGACTGCCGGACCACGCAGCTCATGATCACCATTGATCGTTCATGCATATTTATCGAATAATATATCGATATCGCAGGAGTGACGAGATGAAAATCCTCAAGGGGATTTATTTGGCCGTGAACGGCCGCTCCCTTCCCGAGAAGCCAGAGCGCAGATCCTCGGAGTCGAGTCTGAGCTCGGAGGTGCTTCCATAAAGAACACTATTAAGTACTATATCTACCATTTCTGTGGCTTTCCATGCATATCTAGACTTTTCCTTAAGCCCGGCAGGTGATCGACCTCGATGATTGTGCCGACGATGACGAGGAGGCCGGAGATATCTTTGAAATCTTCGATGAGGATGAGGAAGCTTTTGGACCGCAACATATTTCGTTGTGGCTTCGTGCTTTCGGAGGTTGAGTGTGTGTTTGAATGTGCGGTTTGAGTTGGTCGGGGGATCCAAGGTTCCCGGCGAAGAGAAACCGACGCCATCCGATGAGATTGGCGAGGCTAGAGCCAGGGGTTCAGTTGCTGCAATGATTTGAGTTGAAAACATATTTCAAGTGCAGGACCGTCTGGGTGTGGATTCCGATTGCCCACGTCCCGAGTTGCATGGCCAGGTGCACAAAATAGTTGTCTGAGTTTCAATGCAAAATAGGCTAAGCTTTAAGGGTTTCCTGGGTTTACGCGGGTTTCAATCCGCAGCAGGCTGGAGTGCCAAACGATGGGTCACAGATGATCATCGATGACGACAGCGAGGATGATCGTGAAGCTGATGAGGAGGGGTCAGTGCGAGTGGTATTGAATCGATGAAGCAAAACCTTAAGCTTGAGTTTTCATGTAGATCCGATCCAGGGGACCATCCAACTGAAAGCGGAGCTGGACCGGGCACTGGACTCACGGCTGCATTGTAATGGGGCTGCCGGGGTTTCAACTGCTGATCTATTGAAAACATATTTCAAATTCAGGACGCTCTGGGTGTGAATGCCGATTGCCCACTTCTCGAGTTGCATGGCCAGGTGCACAAAATAGTTGCTTTAGTTATCTTTAGACTAGTCTAGGGCTTTCGTGGGTTTACTGTACATGTGGGTTCCGTGTTCCATCCGCAGCAGGCTGGGAAGCAAGATGCTGGGTCAAATCTGGTCACCGTCTGCAGTGACAACGAGGATGCTCCTGAAGCTGACGAGGATAGAACGAGTGGTGTTAAGATCATGATGAATGAAGCACGACCTTGGTTTTTTCATGTAGTTCCGATACAGGAGACCATCAGACAGAAAGATCTGCTGAACCGGGAACTGGACTCACGGCTGCATTGTGATGGGGCCCCTGGAACATTTTCATCAACCTCGAAAATCGCAAGATTTACCGTTTTCAGGAGGATCGACGCCATCGACACCATGGGACTTTCAGGATTCAAGAGCTGCCCGACTGGCTGCTGAAGGACTGAAAAGCCAGGGGGACGAAATGTGTGAATCACTTATATAATAATATACATGCCAGCCGCACTTCTGCACGCAAGGGCCCCGATGCTTCGACTTCGAGAGCTGAGGCCACGTGGATTGTATTCGATCATTATTATGTATGTGCAATAATAAAATATATTCCCGATCGCCAATCCTAAGAAGCCGTAGACCCTAGTGCTAGCATGCTCGTATACGTAGTGATGAATCATGCATCATGTGCTCGAGCTCCTTGGGCCTAAGGTACGTGATGAGGAGGACCTTGGGAAATTGGTGCCTGGACGGTAAGAGTCAGTAGAGTTGTGTGTCCGCAGTTCCAGCAGTGATTTATGCACACATCTATGTTTGCATGCTATAGTACTGAGGCCAATGATTTGAACTCTGAGCTGGATGTTCCTGGGATGCACGTGTGGGCAGTCCATGCATGGTATCCACTTGTACATATTCTGATCGAGGTTGTAGCTGCAGCCGAGTTGTCGCTTGCGATTGTCGAGGAGGAGGACATCTGTTCTCATGTGTACTCGTGCTTATAAATGTATACAGATCTTATCATGCTAGCTGACCATGCATGAGGCCCGCGACCTGGTGACTACCGCGGAGGCGAACCGGGTGCTTTGGAGTGCAAGAATGTGTTGCATTCTAGATGGTCCATTTCCCCAAACCCAGATCTGGGTTTTTGGGTGTGTTGTGTGCAATATTGTACAAGTGCAGTGGTACTTTCTTTCGTGTGTGGTATGTATTATAATTACATAAATACAGACTGTGTGGGGAGAGAATTTGTCGCTGAGCGCTTGTGGGATGTCAACCAGAAGGAAGCCTCAATCAAAAAAATGCGATGGCACCGGTGGTTCAGATGCTTTCGCAGCTAAGGCTGCCAACAGTCCGGGCCCAGGAAACGGTGCTGAGATGGATCCGGTGCCTTGCTGGAACTTCTATACATGAGGGGTACATGTGTTTTGCCGGGTGTATCGATTTAATGACGCTATGGACACATGTACAAATCGGAGGCTTCACGGGTACCTGCACTCGCTGATTCTGGGATGGATCGGGATATTGGCGGTGATGCTGGGATGGAGCTCGTGACTTCGATGTCAAGACACAGTGCTGGGAGTGCCGCTTGCATGCCCGTGTATACTCATATACATGGAGTACATGTGTTTTTGCAGGTAATGCAGTGATGCTATTGAGACAAACCTGAGGCCTCAACAGCACCTGCAGTCGGTGATGCTGGGATGGATCGGGATATTGGGGATGCTGGGATGGAGCCCGTGCCTTCGAAGTCAAGACAGTGCTAGGAGTGCCGTTTGCATGACCGTGTCTACTTCTGTACATGTACATACATGTGTTTTCGTAGGTAATAATGCTGCTATGGCACAAACCTGAGGCTTCACCGGTACCTGCAGTCGCTGATGCTGGGATAGATCGAGGTATTGGCGGTAGCTCTGGGATGGAGCCAGTGCCTTCGATGTCGAGACAGTGCTAGGAGTGCCGTTTGTATACTCATGTATACCTACATACATGTACATGGGCTACATGTGTTTTGGCAGTTAATCATGCTATGGACACAAACCTGAGGCTTCATCGGCACCTGCAGTCGCTGATGCTGGGATGGGTCGGGATACTGGCGGTGATGCCGTGATGGAGCCTGTGCCTTCGATGTCAAGACAGTGCTAATTACTAAGGGTGCCGTTTGTATGATATACATGCACATGGGGTACATGTGCTTTCGCAGGTATATCATGATTTCTGAGTTTAATGATGCTATGCAGACAATCTGAGGCCTCAGCGGTACCTGCACTCGCTGATGCTGGGATGGATCGGGGTATTGGCGGTGATGCTGTGATGGAGCCTGTGCCTTCGATGTCAAGACAGTGCCAGGGGTGCCGTTTTTGTGCCCGTGTGTACATCCTAGCCCTTCGTTTTCTCGGTACGTGTGTGGGTGTGGGTGTGTGTATGCAGGACTGAATGAATATGAAGAGTGAGGGAGTGCATGTGAGTGTGTGAGGTTCGAGCGAGAGAGAGAGGGAGAGAGAGAGATGTGTCTTTTTGTGTCTGTGTGCTTGTGTCTGTGTCTGTGTGCATATGCATGTGCATTCTGTATATGCATAAAGTATGAATGTATGTATGTATGCATGTCTGTGCGATTGCTTATCTGTACGTAGGTGTGCATGCATATATAAGCATTATACATGTGCATGGGTGTGTCGATATATTTGTATTATATACGTATAGAATATACACATATAATACACACACCTGCTATACATATATAGTGTGTACATGTATCTCTGTGTGTGTGTGTGTGTGTGTGTCTGTCTACGTTTGTGTGTGTGTGTGTGGGGGGGTCTGTTTGGTGCCCACCTGTCTATGCATGTCTCTCACTCTCTCTCTTTCTCTCTCTATAACACAGCAACCTGAACCCTAAACCTTACATGGAATCGCCCAGGCCAAGGCATCGACAGATCCGCGGCCGGATGTCAGGAACGTCAAGCGAAAGCTTGACTTCGATGCCCCCCGGCCCGTCAACAGTGCCATCTTAAGCTTGCATATAGCTAGGGTGCCCGGTACCATGATCTCCAGAATTTGTTCCCAGGAAGCAGATGCGGAGATCGACGCCGAAGGCCCCACGAAGGCCGCGATCCGGAGCCTTGCACAAGTACTTAATTACATTAATGTTGTACCGTACCCATATTCAGAATCGATTGAAAGGTGCCACTCCTGAACGATGCCCCTCGCGATCGTGTAAGCAACAGCAACGGTGCCTACAAGGATAGGGGAGCTTATGTCATCGTGTACATCATCTTATACCGGATATGTAGAACTCCTGCCGGCAGGACAGGCAACCTCTGATCGACCCCGCCACGGTGGTGCCTCTTCCTGCTGGACTGGAGCCCGTGCCGCTTCCAGCTGATGGTGACTTTCAGGGCCTGCGAGCGGAGCAAGCCAATGCTCGCGACGCAAATCGCAAGGAGTGGGATTGTGGAGTCTAGATGGGGTCAAGGCTTACTTAAGTATAAGTTTGGGGTGTGTGGGGTTCGTCAGTATGCACATATACATATAGAGGCTTTCGTGCATGTTCTGCACGCTTTAAGGTTGCAGATAGCTCGGGGTCTTTAGGGTTGGTATAGGGTGTGTTTTGTGCAGGGCTCTATGCAACAATATTAGGGTATTATTCTATATACTGCAGCTGCAGCTTGTAAGACTAGGATTAATATGAGCAGTTTAAGACTAATACTCACTTAGTTCGAATTCAATAAAACATTTCATATATTCGTGATATTATAACTATACTATGGTTACGCAATTTATATATATATATATATATTATGCACTATAGTCCCAAGGCCCCATGTACAAGTAGAATATAGACCTTGGCCCTCATATATTATAGGGATTGAAACTCAGGGCATATATATATATATATACATACATATATACACACTTGTAGACCACCTGGAGTCTTAGGGCATGTTTTCAGTACTAGTACTAGAATATTCGTATCGGTATCTTTTGAAGCATAAGGTGAATACCAATATACTTATGTGTCAGTACCATATACATATATACATATATATGTACGAGAGAAAAACTAGCTGTACACATATATAGGAACATAGATGGCATGCAATATATATTTTATGTGTCTAGATACAACCACGTGTCTGTCTATATGTATATACACACACACACACTAAATGACTAGTATCATTTATATTACGGTTTAAGTTGATTTAGGGGGGAGTGTTTGGATTTCAAGGTTCGAATTTCGGAGGCTTCGCATGTTGCGACGGTCTTTACAACGTGCAGGAAGCCGCTGCGAAGGCTTTGGCTCGGAAAGCAGCGGCCAAAAAAAAGCCGAAGACCAAGCATGGGGACGACAAGGACAAGAACGAGCTTGAGGCCGAACCGAAGGTCGCTGCGAAGGCGACGGCGAGAGCGAAGGATCCGGACAAGAAGGAAGCCGATCTTAAGAAGGCATTGGAGGCTGTGGAGATGTTGCGAGACCTGGGCATGAACGACTGCAAGCCGGCTGCCGCTGACTTGCCCGGCTTCGAATGGGCCAACTTGAAACAAGTGAACTTTACTTGCAATGAGTGAAGTAGAGTTGTGCAATTGTGTGATGTAGACGATATAACTAGCTATAGTTACGCAGAACCAGCACATATGTAAGGACCTTCGCCGTGCCCAAGCCCATCGTGACACACGAGCTGCGAGAGAAGTGCAAAAGCATCACTGTGCGGTTAAATGACAGAACTTTCTACGTGAACCGCAGTGTACTGCCGGATCCGAGGTACAAGGCCCCTTGACATTAATACAGTACTAGTACTGTGCAATACGAAACTAGTGATTTCGTGTTATATACAGAACAACCCCAGCTGAATCAGATTGACTACCCAGGTTGACGGGAAGGGTGGAACCTGTCTCGCTTGGAGCAAGGGCCCGGTGCCGGAGATGTGGCTGATCTTGAACAAATATTTAAAATTAATATTGTGAGCCGCCCATTCGAATTCCGAAACCCTAGGAACACAGCTTAAATTTTAAGCTCTTAGTTATAAGTAAAAAACACAACCCTAAGCCTTGCACCCTAAATATTTAGGCTGGACCCTAGATCTTTGCCTCCCAGGTGGTTTCTTGCGAAGATCATCGCCGGATGGGAGGAGAAGCCAGAGCCCGCGGCCCCCGAGGAGTCGCCGTAGGATTTCTCCTAGGATACTGGATCCGAGGTGCGACTACAAGGTTAGGGCTTGAGGGTCATCCGATTAGCAGCTTGGGGTCGTCGGTCCGGCTTTAGAGGTTAGGGTCTTCTGTCTTGTGCATATATGCTCGATCTAGGGCCGTAACAAATTTGGGCACCTCTAGATTCGTGTAGCTGGGCCTTGTCGTGATTTGTGGTGCATCCTCGGATGATTTGTAATTGAAGGCTCGCTTTTCTAAAAGTGCCAGCCATTCGAAGTGTGTGCGACCTCCGCACATCGGATTGTACAGATGGGGTGGGCAAACCTTGTAGCATCAGTCCCAATGCCCAGCTGTGTAGGCAACTGTGGCACACGGTTCTCAGATTACCTTGAGCATGTATATGTGTTCCATACGTATAACAATATATGGTAGTTAGCATGCAGCCTTTATGTGTGGAAGCAGCTTTGTATCAAGCACATGCAGGTAGTGTGTGTTATCGACATGCATGCATGCACGTATGCATCTTTCTGTGCATGTGTCTGTACTAGTGTATGTATGTAAATGTATGCATACAAGGCCTTGCTAGGGTGTATGAGACTGTGTGTGTTGTCTACATATGCTAGTGGCAGTTTCGGTCTTGGGTCAAGGCCTTTACATCTAAACCCCAAAGCCCTAAGCCCAAAAATTGTGAACCCCCTGTCCCTCCACAAGAGAAAACCGAACCCGAAGACCCGATACCCTAAATCCGAACACGGACCTGGAGGTCTGCAGCTAGAGTTAGAGACTCACTTGACGCAACGGCCCATCCCTCCATAGTGTCTGCAAGCCGGGAAATCGAGCTCAGATGCATGTGCGATGCCACAAATGCCGGAGCCGCCCACACCTAGGGCAGGGTAGGATTCCGTGATTCATGAGGGGTCGTGTTGGGCTCAGTTCCGATACATTGTCTCAAGGATTTTCGTAGGATCCGTGCACACATATCATGCTTAGCTGATTCTCACTTGCACAACTCTAGAGCCTTCCGCTGTACATGTTGGTGCTGGTGGTTTCGAACTTAATGGGACAACTGGCGAATTCATGATACCGACGATCATGTCAGTACCGGAGCATGGCAGTTTCCGCCGGACTCGCAACGGGGCACGCTTACGAAGTAGTTGTATTATTTATCAGTTTAGGGTTTAGGCTTTAAGCATTGGGGTTTACGGTTTTGTTCCCCCGGCCCAGGTACCGACTCTCTGGACAGGTGGATCAAGGACTGCTTCTTGGCACTTCCCATCAAGCTTGCTTCTCGGGGGTCTACCATCGAAGGTTTGAGCAGGAGCTTTGGTTCTGCATATCGTGGCTTCCGGATTAAGGGTTTAGGTTTGGGTTGGGTGCCGTGGGTGCCGTATCAGGACATGAATTAATTGCTGCTGGCTTCTAATGTGGTACATAGGGCCTGGGGTTCCTATAGGATCTAATATACCTGTGCTATATATTGTCGTCAAATGTTAACTAGGTATACCCAACCGTACCTGTATAGGTTACGTTGATATGCAAATGGAACCCAGTGCATAGTCAGCAGTTCGCCCCAGATACCCCAAAAGTTTCTTCAGAACAAAAAGCATGACCTCGTCAGAGCCCCCGGTCATGAGAAGTTGGGTTTTTTACGACCAAACAATGCCCTTTCGATCTGAGGCTGCTGGATATCTAGAATGGACGACCTGGCTATACATTGCTGACTCCAATGCAACCCACCGAGACTCGACAGATCGGCCTGATCGCAGATTTTCGTCTTGTAGCTCTAGAGCCTTCGGCTGTGTGTGTTCGTGGGATTCGAACAAGTGACGAATTTAAGATACCGATGATCATTACCGGGGCAGTATCCACTGGGCTCGCAATGGGGCACGCTTACGAAGTTTCTATAGTGGGCTTAGCCTGTAAGCTTTGGGTTTTAGTC
Organism: Symbiodinium sp. CCMP2592; assembly: GCA_905221615.1. Classification (NCBI taxonomy): domain Eukaryota; class Dinophyceae; order Suessiales; family Symbiodiniaceae; genus Symbiodinium; species Symbiodinium sp. CCMP2592. The sequence goes on along the minus strand of CAJNDT010001677.1, from coordinate 6,541 downwards.
TTTATTCCCCTGGGCCCGGCCCAGGTACCGACTTTCTGCAGGTGGATCAACGACTGCTTCTTGGCACTTCCCATCAAGCTTGGTTCTAGGGGGTCTACCATCAAAGTTTGAGCAGGAGCTTTGGTTCTGCATATCGTGGGTTCCGGATGAAGGGCTTAGCTTTGGGTTGGGTACCGTGGGTGCCGTATCAGGACATGAGCAGCTGGCTTCGAATGTGGTACATAGGGGTTCCTAGGGGCCTAGTGGGGTCTAATATACCTATATTGTAGTCGTCAAAATTAACTACCCAACCGTACCTATATATGTATATACATAGATATATATATATATATATAGGTTACGTTAATGGAGATGGAATCTCGTGCATAGTTGAAAAGTTCAAACCTTCAAAAAGAAAACCTCGAAAGAGCCCCCCCACCCCCCACAAGTAGATCATAAGAAGTTGGGTCTATATACCTATATAGTTGGGTCAATATACCTATATAGGGCCAATCAAACTTCGATCCGAGGCTGCTGGGTATCTAGAATGGACAACCTGGCTATTCATTGCTGACTCCAACCGGGCCAGTCGAGTCTTGACTGATCTAGATCGGCCTCATCATAGATTCTCTGTTTGGAGTATTTTGCCGCAAATACTATATTTGTACGTCTGAATTGCTCTCTCTCTATATATATATATATACATATATATATACACATATATATATATATTAATATGTATATATATATATAGACATACATATAAATATATATATATATATATATATATTTGTATTGATATGAGATACATATATGTATATATATATATACACACATAATGATTATTTCTCTGCGAAACTATGTGTATTTAATGGAAACCGAAAAGCCCCAAACCCAGAACCCTAAACCGAATGCCCGCCCCAAACCCAGAACCCTATGCCCTAATCCCCAAGCCACACAACGTGCAATTGAGGTGCATGGCTGTCGATGCAATCGACGCCTCATGTTTGCAAAGGCGGCTGGAGAGTGATCGGCTTCAAGGGCCCATTCAGTCGGTTAACACATTTGGAGTATATGTACTGGTCGCTATGGCCCTCGAAGTGATCATGCTGAGAGACACATGTAATTATAGTGAAATTTAACTACACATGTATATGTCCACCCAGCCACAGTGGATCGAGGTATCGGCCGAACCAAACCACAAAACCTCTTCCAGAATACAGGTTGGCTGAACCGTTGGCAAGCTTTGGGGCATTCGTCCTCTGCATGCAGTCTACACAGTACATTGATGTAGCTAAAATTATCTAGCTGGTGCTTGGCTTGCCCTGGAGATCTAGAGAATCTAGAGCAGTAGATGCATGTGTCACATCGGCATGTATCACTGGCACCGGCCGGAGAAAACAGTTCATGTGGCTATTGTGCAGGTCTAGACCCAAGCCGTGGATGTGGATGATCGAGATAATCCGACGACATGCTATTCCTGAGGGAATTATGCATGTACAAGTGTACATGCATAATTCCCTCAGGGTCCTAAGTATTGCAGGGTTTGCTTTTGTGGTTTGGAAGAGTATTCCCTATTCGATACCATGCAAAGGTACTTTGGAATCCTTTTTAATTAGCTTGATATATTTAATTTGGGGTTTGCATGTAGCTCGACCCTGCACATGATCGGCCTCACGCACATGTCAGGGCTGCCTGCTGTACGTTAAGCATGTGACGCGAGGCCTTGATTTGCTCAAATTGTGAGCAGTCCCTGCTGCAAACACAGGGTTCACTTGCAGAAAACCACCAAAGGCGTTAGAGAGCGTTATTTGGCGTTCAAAGGGCTCTCTGGAGCACTTCTGGCCGTTAGGGACCGTTAGGGGCCGTGAGTTGTGTTGGTGTGCAAAATCACGGCAGTTAGGTAGCGTTATTTGGCGTTCAAAGGGTTCCCTGGACCACTTTTGGCCGTTAGGAGCCGTTAGGGGCCGTGAGTTGAGGTTCGGGCAGGGCCGTTAGGAAGCGTTATTTGGCGTTCAAAGGGGTCTCTGGAACACTTTGGGCCGTTAGTAACCGTTAGTCGCCGTTAGTTCGTGCCATGGCTTCCACGGGGGCCACTCCGACGCAGGCTGCACCCAAGCAGCCGCAACAGGCACCTTAAAGCCCGGCCTAAGCCCCCTATAATGCATTAAGACCCAGATCCCCAAATCCTAAATTTCAGAGATCCTACTATAAACTTAATTGCATTTAAATGCACTTAAGTTTATAGTAGGATCTCTGAACCCTACACGCAAGGCTAGCCCAGATATTGTAAATATTTCCGGTAGCCCAGAAGAACGGCTTCTTCAGGTCCACTATACAGGGGTGTACATGTATATGTTATGAATAGTAATCAGGAACAGGCCAGGGCTTTGAAGCCACATCCTCGTGTTCACAAATTATCTGAACCCCATGCCTTCGACTTCTACGTGCACCCCTACCAATATTGAGCCGAACCAAGCTAGCACCACCATATAACCACAAGCCCGTGTCCAAAGTCTGAACTAATCTAGAGTTCTAGAGGTATCTAGAGATCCCTACGAACCTATCGGACAGGGCAAGCACAAGAAGATCGCAGATGAGGTGGCAGAGGCTTTGAAAGCTGCAGGCATGCCACCTGCAGGCTGGCTGGGATGTTTATATGATCGAACAACTATATGTGTATTGTAATCACACTTGTAATATATAAGACAGCCACTGCACGCAGGATCCGGAGACACCGGTGGGACACAAGCAGCTGCAGCAAAACCAACGAGACGCATGAGCGGCAAAACGGCATTCATGGCCGGTGCGCCAGCTGCTAAGAAACCTACGACATCTCCGCCTCCAAGCCTTACCGCTCCCCTGGAATTCGATGTGAAGGCGACAGCCATGAAAGGCATCTGGGCTTTAACTTAATAGTAGCAACAATATATTTAAACCCTGCACCCCTAAACCCCGAAGCCCGCCGCACGTAATCCCTAAACCCTTAAACCCAGCCCACCAAAGGTGCTTCCCCGGTGCCGACGAAGCGAGAACTTCCAACCTCGAAGCCCGTGACTTCGAAAGGCCAAGCCCAACCCGTGCAGCCCGGACCGGTAGAGACACCGAAGCAACCCGGACCGGTACAGACGCCGAAGCAACCCGGACCGGTACAGATGCCGAAGAGTGCTGCCAAGCCTCTTCCAGCCGAAGGCAGCAGAACCAGCAGTCTGGCAGTCATGGGCCGTCCGCCAGCCTCGGGACAAGCTGGCTTCCCGAAAGTGCCGGCGCCGATAAAGCAATGTCCCAACACACCCACGAAGCAAGCAGTGAAGAGCCAGCCAACAGCTGATGATGTTACCATGGCGAGCCCACCTGTGCCAAAGGCCTCCCCAAAGCCGAGCCCAGCCAAGGATGTGCACATGTCGGGTTCTACGCCAACCCCTGCCAAAGTTGGGACACCTTTCAAGCCAGGCTACACGCCCGTCAAGAGCCCGGACTACAAGAAAGCCCGGAGGGCACTCTTTGAAGATGCCGCCGAGGCCATTAATATAATTACTGGGCTAAGATCCATATGTAGATTTTTGGTGTGTTTCTACCCATTTCAGAATCCCTGCTGGAGGTGCCGGAAAGCTCTGCTTCGAAGCCTGATCAACTGCCAGGCTGTCTCATGATCATGCATTGGGTGTCTGCCAAGTACAGTAGCTTAGATTAGACAACTAGATAGTTTGAATAAACCCTAATAATATATACCTAAACTGTCAACATACCCTAAACCTTATTCCCACACATGTTCTCTGGGCTTCTCTATGTTGTTTAACTATCTACTCTAAATTCCGGATCCTATTGGTGCTGTTTGCTTGCATTTCAGCTACATCTAGCATAGAATTCTTTCGTAGCTTATGGTACGATGGTTCTAGGATATTGGCTGCCCAAAACCCAATCCCCAAACCCTACCCAAAAACCCAATCCCCAAACCCTAAAGCCTAAATTTGTTAATGTATGCAGGCCAAAGCCAAGCTTCGCCGGCCGGGGTGCAGCCCATCCGCAGGCCGGACAGCCTCACCACGGTGGCTCGCTCAACAAGCACTCTAGTCCTGGGGGACTTTCCGCGAGAGGAGGAGGACCCCTCGACAGGTGTCCGGAGGTTGATCTTCGAGGGCTACTATGGCATGCCGTGCCAGGACAAGCAGTGGCCCCCTCTTGAAGAAGCTATTCGCTTCCAAGACGCTTCGCCGATGATGTCCTGGATCAAGGACGCCCTGCCTCGGCATCCGCAGAATGGTGTTGTGATGGAGGATGACATCAGGACCGACTTGCTGATGGACTCGGATGGCCTAAAGTACTTAATGCTACTCGTCAACGGAGCTTGGACAAAGGTTTCTGAGTATGAGGCTCTGAAGGCCAAAACCGCAGCCGTGGCAGAGGCAGTCCACAACCAAGCCGAGAACATGATCCAGAAGCTTCGGCAACAGTTGGACAACGGCGAATTGGGCGAGGACCTACTGCACAAACGTGCTACAGCCACGGAGCAGTGGAGGTCCAAGAAGAGCAAGGAGATCCAGGATCACCTGGAGCGGGCGGAGTTGGCTGCACTCGTGGCCATCGACAAATCAGTCGATCCCCTCTTGGGCAAGTGGAACCTGTTCAACGAGTTTGGTTGGATGCAAACAACGACGATCGAGGAGGACATAGGCGAGCAGCTCTTCATGGACGAGCTGGAGGCATCTATGGCAAACTTCTCTCTAGAGGCCTGGGTTCTTTGGATGCGAGCAGGGTACCCTAATCCCGAAACTCCACGTCACACGTAGAAGCTGCCGAAAAAGTGTTAACCTGCAACCCGTAAGCTTAAGCTTGAATCCTGAGCCCTTATAAAGTTTCAACCAGTCCGCAAACATCGCAGAAACTTATTAAAGCCTAGACCTTAGTCCCTGTACAATACCTAATAAGCCAAAGCAGTCCTCTTTCGAAGCCTCCACATCGCCTTGCAGTACCGACTTGGTTAAACTAGACTACTGCCAGCCACTGGTGCTGCCGTTGCGAAATCAATTCGAATTCGAGATCTAGAGCTAGCACACTACTGTACTAGATAGCTACTGCTGGTGTTTATACTATACGTACCACTACTACGTACTACGCTACTAGTACTACTAGTACTACTACCACTACTACTACTAGTATTACTACTACTACTACTACTACTACTACTACTACTACTACTACTACTACTACTACTACTACTACTACTACTACTACTACTACTACTACTACTACTACTACTGCTACTGCAGTAGTAGCAGTAGTAGTAGTAGTAGTAGTAGTAGTAGTAGTAGTAGTAGTAGTAGTAGTAGTAGTAGTACTAGTACTAGTACTAGGACTAGTACTGTATACTAGATATCTATCACTTCTACTTTGTTTTTCTGCTGCTAGCTATAGCACTCGTACAACCTCCACAGTGCTAGTACTACGAACCGCTGTGCCCAGGAGCCGTCGTCGCTCCCGCTTCCGGAGACCTTGGTGGACACGCAGGGAACAGGCAACCAGGCTATGGAAGGAGTGGTTTCGCAGCCCATGCAAGCAGAAGCCACGCAGGGAACACGCGACCAGCAGGAAGCCATGCAGCAAGGACCGGATTCGGAGTCGGGGGTCCCTATGCAAGCAGACGCAAATCTAGCAGAGGCCACACAGGGAACACGCGACCAGCAGGAAGCCACGCAGCAAGCACCAAATTCGGAGTCAGGGGTCCCGATGCAAGCAGACGCAGAGGCCACACAGGGAACAGGCGACCAGCAGCAGGAAGCCACGCAGCAAGCACCAGGTTCGGAGTCAGGGGTCCCGATGCAAGCAGACGCAGAGGCCACGCAGGGAACAGGCGACCAGCAGCAGGAAGCCATGCAGCAAGCACCGGATTCGGAGTCAGGGGTCCCGTTGCAAGCAGACGCAGAGGCCACGCAGGGAACAGGCGACCAGCATGAAGCCGCGGAGTCAGGGGTCCCGACGATGCAAGCAGATCAAGCCACGCAGGGAACAGGCGACCAGCAGCAGGAAGCCATGCAGCATCCGGATCCAGGGGTCCTCCAGCTCGCCCCGGTTGAGGCTCGCAGCAAGACGTCGGCCAGGACGGAGGCCGTTTTCAAGGCATTGGAGAAGCCCAACTCTTTCGATTTGAAGGACCCGAGTTTCGCTGGAAACGGTGCTAGTCCCGAGGCTGGTTTCAGGGGTAGTGGGGGTCTTCCAAGGCCTTTCGGACAGTTTTGGGATCACGCTGCCCCTAAACCCTCTACGATACATGGCAGGAAGCATCGCTTACCCAGAAGGAAGGCGAATCCACTGAGGAGTGGATGACGAGGGTGGCCCACAATGTCTTCATGAAGTTCCACCGGTCCATCCGCAGTGCTTGGCTTTGATATTATCAGCTAGGTAAAGCCTGAAATCTCCAAATTCTTTAAACCCTGAAGCCCTGAACTGTCTCCTTGATCCGAATTGCATCCAACTATGTACAACAATCGCTAGAGAACTCCTAGAGACTCTTCACCCAAACCTCAATACCCTTAAACCCTTAAACTTTTGAATGCCTCAAGCC
>CAJNDT010001676.1:0-45496 GCA_905221615.1 Symbiodinium sp. CCMP2592 | reverse complement strand
GAAGACTATGGGTCATCCGTCTCAGATAACTGTCCTGGGATTTTTGTCTTGGGGAAGACTATGGGTCATCCGTCTCAAATAACTGTTCTGGGATTTTGTTTTGGGAAGACTATGGGTCATCCGTCTCAGATAACTGTCCTAGGATTTTTGTCTTGGGAAGACTATGGGTCATCTGTCTCAGATAACTGTCCTGGGATTTTTGTTTTGGAAAGACTATGGGGCATCCGTCTCAGATAACTGTCCTGGATTTTTGTTTTGGGAAGACTATGGGTCATTCGTCTCAGATAACTGTCCTGGGATTTTTGGCTTGCGAAGACTATGGGTCATCCGTCTCAGATAACTGTCCTGGGATTTTTGTTTTGGGGAAGACTATGGGTCATCCGTCTCAAATAACTGTCCTGGGATTTTTGTTTTGGGAAGACTATGGGTCATCCGTCTCAGATAACTGTCCTAGGATTTTTGTCTTGGGAAGACTATGGGTCATCTGTCTCAGATAACTGTCCTGGGATTTTTGTTTTGGAAAGACTATGGGTCATCCGTCTCAGATAACTGTCCTGGATTTTTGTTTTGGGAAGACTATGGGTCATTCGTCTCAGATAACTGTCCTGGGATTTTTGGCTTGCGAAGACTATGGGTCATCCGTCTCAGATAACTGTCCTGGGATTTTTGTTTTGGGAAGACTATGGGTCATTCGTCTCAGATAACTGTCCTGGGATTTTTTGGCTTGGGAAGACTATGGGTCATCTGTCTCAGATAAATGTCCTGGGATTTTTGTTTTGGGGAAGACTATGGGTCATCCGTCTCAAATAACTGTCCTGGGATTTTTGTTTTGGGAAGACTATGGGTCATCCGTCTCAGATAACTGTCCTAGGATTTTTGTCTTGGGAAGACTATGGGTCATCTGTCTCAGATAACTGTCCTGGGATTTTTGTTTTGGAAAGACTATGGGTCATCCGTCTCAGATAACTGTCCTGGATTTTTGTTTTGGGAAGACTATGGGTCATTCGTCTCAGATAACTGTCCTGGGATTTTTGGCTTGCGAAGACTATGGGTCATCCGTCTCAGATAACTGTCCTGGGATTTTTGTTTTGGGGAAGACTATGGGTCATCCGTCTCAAATAACTGTCCTGGGATTTTTGTTTTGGGAAGACTATGGGTCATCCGTCTCAGATAACTGTCCTAGGATTTTTGTCTTGGGAAGACTATGGGTCATCCGTCTCAGATAACTGTCCTGGGATTTTTGTTTTGGGAAGACTATGGGTCATCCGTCTCAGATAACTGTCCTGGGATTTTTGTTTTGGAAGACTATGGGTCATCCGTCTCAGATAACTGTCTTGGGATTTTTGTTTTGGGAAGACTATGGGTCATCCGTCTCAGATAACTGTCCTGGGATTTTTGTTTTGGGGAGACTATGGGTCATTCGTCTCAGATAACTGTCCTGGGATTTTTTGGCTTGGGAAGACTATGGGTCATCTGTCTCAGATAACTGTCCTGGGATTTTTGTTTTGGGGAAGACTATGGGTCATCCGTATCAAATAACTGTCCTGGGATTTTTGTTTTGGGAAGACTATGGGTCATCCGTCTCAGATAACTGTCCTAGGATTTTTGTCTTGGGAAGACTATGGGTCATCTGTCTCAGATAACTGTCCTGGGATTTTTGTTTTGGGGAAGACTATGGGTCATCCGTCTCAAATAACTGTCCTGGGATTTTTGTTTTGGGAAGACTATGGGTCATTCGTCTCAGATAACTGTCCTGGGATTTTTGGCTTGCGAAGACTATGGGTCATCCGTCTCAGATAACTGTCCTGGGATTTTTGTCTTGGGGAAGACTATGGGTCATCCGTCTCAAATAACTGTTCTGGGATTTTGTTTTGGGAAGACTATGGGTCATCCGTCTCAGATAACTGTCCTAGGATTTTTGTCTTGGGAAGACTATGGGTCATCTGTCTCAGATACCTGTCCTGGGATTTTTGTTTTGGAAAGACTATGGGTCATCCGTCTCAGATAACTGTCCTGGATTTTTGTTTTGGGAAGACTATGGGTCATTCGTCTCAGATAACTGTCCTGGGATTTTTGGCTTGCGAAGACTATGGGTCATCCGTCTCAGATAACTGTCCTGGGATTTTTGTTTTGGGGAAGACAATGGGTCATCCGTCTCAAATAACTGTCCTGGGATTTTTGTTTTGGGAAGACTATGGGTCATCCGTCTCAGATAACTGTCCTGGTATTTTTGTTTTGGAAGACTATGGGTCATCCGTCTCAGATAACTGTCTTGGGATTTTTGTTTTGGGAAGACTATGGGTCATCCGTCTCAGATAACGGTCCTGGGATTTTTGTTTTGGGAAGACTATGGGTCATCCGTCTCAGATAACTGTCCTGGGATTTTTGTTTTGGGAAGACTATGGGTCATCCGTCTCAGATAACTATCCTGGGATTTTTGTTTTGGGAAGACTATGGGTCATTCGTCTCAGATAACTGTCCTGGGATTTTTTGGTTTGGGAAGACTATGGGTCATCTGTCTCAGATAACTGTCCTGGGATTTTTGTTTTGGGAAAGACTATGGGTCATCCGTCTCAAATAACTGTCCTGGGATTTTTGTTTTGGGAAGACTATGGGTCATCCGTCTCAGATAACTGTCCTGAGATTTTTGCCTTGGGAAGACTATGAGTCATCCGTCTCAGATAACTGTCCTGGGATTTTTGTTTTGGGAAGACTATGGGTCATCCGTCTCAGATAACAGTCCTGGGATTTTTGTTTTAGGAAGACTATGGGTCATCCGTCTCAGATAACTGTCCTGGGATTTTTGACTTGGGAAGACTATGGGTCATCCGTCTCAGATAACTGTCCTGGGATTTTTTTTTTTTTTTTGACTATGGGTCATCCGTCAGAGGCTAGCAAGGGTCTGGGCCGCCCAATACAACCCAGTACTTTTTTTAGTTTCCCGACAAAATAAGGAAACAGGGAAATAAGGAAATTAGGACATAGGGAAATAGGGAAACAAGGGAATAACGAAAATAGCGGAATAAGAGAATAAGAAAACAGGGAAAAGGGTGACCTAAGTTCAATATTCTATACCTTAAATCTCGTATTAGTATTGGTATTTGTAGATTTGGTTCAATTTACTTAAACTCGATTGCATTTTGGTGGTGGTGGTGGCGGAATATTTAATTCAATTTACTTAAACTCGATTGCAACAACTTGTGCAAGCGGCTATGCATATCCAAGGATATGATTTTAAGTGTATTTGCTTCAAGTTGAAAAGAAAGTATATAATGGAATACCACGCACGGTGCAATACGCAAGCTCAATTTATGGGGACTTGAGGGTTTAGGGTTTAGGGTTTAGGGTTTAGGGTTTAGGGTTTAGGGTTTAGGGTTTAGGGTTTAGGGTTTAGGGTTTAGGGTTTATTGAGCTTGCTTCGTGTGCGGGGTGCCTTTTTGAGAATCCTAAACTGGGGGGTTTTTTCGGGTTTTTTTTGGTTTTTTTGGGTTCTTTTTGGGTTTTTTTGAATTGTTTTGCCTTTATTCTATTTTTTTTAGTTTTTTTTTAGTTTTGTGGTATCCGGGTCCTTAATTTTGGGCTCCGGGTCCTCAATTTTAGGTCCGGTCTTGGTGTGGTCCTTAATTTTAAGCTCCGGGTCCTTAATTTGCGGCTCCGGGTCCTCAATTGTAGGTCTTGGTCCAGGGGGTTTGCTAAACCCTAGGGTTTGCTAAACCCTGAATTAGGGTTTAATAAACCCTAATTGGGGGCTTGCTAAACCCTAAATTAATACTAAACCCTAGGTTAATTAACCCTGAATGGGGGCTTGCTAAACCCTAGGGTTTGCTAAACCCTACATTAGAGTTAAATAAACCCTGCATGGGGGTTTGCTAAACCCTAGGGTTTGCTAAACCCTGAATTAGGGTTTAATAAACCTTGCATGGGGGTTTGCTAAACCCTAAATTAGGGTTTAATAAACCCTGAATGGGGGTTTGCTAAACCCTAGGGTTTGTTAAACCCTGAATTAGGGTTTAATAAACCCTGAATGGGGTTTGCTAAACTCTAGGATTGCTAAACCCTAAATAAACCCTAGGGTTTGCTAAACCTTAAATTAAGAATTAATAAACCCTGAGTGGGGGTTTGCTAAACCCTAGGGTTTGCTAAACCCTAAATGAATGGGGTTTGCTAAACTCTAGGATTGCTAAACCCTAAATAAACCCTAGGGTTTGCTAAACCTTAAATTAAGAATTAATAAACCTTGAGTGGGGGTTTGCTAAGCCCTAGGGTTTGCTAAACCCTAAATTAGTTAATAAACCCTGAATGGGTGTTTGCTAAACCCTAGGGTTTGCTAAACCCTAAATTAGGGTTTAATAAACCTTGAATGGGGGTTTGCTAAACCATAGGGTTTGGAAAACCCTGTTAATGAACCTTGAATGGGGGTTTGCTAAACTGAAAGCCACATTTCCTGGATTTTGGGGTTGGCGTTTTGGGTGACAAATTCTGTTCATAGAATAACGTTTTTATTGGTCCGGAGGGCCGATCTCGAGGTCCCCTCCATTCTGGGCCTAAAATACAAACGGAACTGGTGCAGATTCGGGTTTAAACCATAAAATAATTAAAGCCAAATTTCCTGGATTTTGGGGTGGGCGTTTTGGGTAACAAATTCTGTTAATAGAATAGCGTTTTTATTCGGCCGGAGGGCCGATCTCGAGGCCCCTTCCATTCTGGGCTTAAAATATAAACGGAACTGGTGCAGATCCGGGCTTAAACCATAAACGTTTAAGGTTTAGCGTTTAAAGCCAAATTTCTTGGATTTTGGGGTGTGTGTTTTGGGTGACAAATTCTGTTCATAGAATAGCGTTTTTATTAGGCCGGAAGGCCGATCTCGAGGTACCCCCTATTCTGGGCCTAGAATACAGACCGAACTGGTGCAGATTCGGGCCTAAACCATAAACGTTTAGGGTTATCAGCAACTATTAGCAATTATTAGCATTATTAGCAATTATTAGCAATTATTAGCAATTATTAGCAATTATTAGCAAGTATTAACAATTATTAACAATTATTAGCAATTATTAACAATTATTAGCAATTATTAGCAATTATTAGCAATTATTAGCAATTACTAGCAATTACTAGCAATTACTAGCAATTATTAGCAATTATTAACAATTATCAGCAATTATCAGCAGTTTTTATCAATTATTAGCAAGTACCAGCAATTGTTAGCAATTATTAGCAATTATCAGCAATTATTAGCAATCATTAGCAATTATTAGCAATTATTAGCAATTATTAGCAATTATTAGCCATTATCAGCAATTATTAGCAATTAAGAGCAATTATCAGCAATTATTAGCAATTATTAGCAATTATTAGCAATTCTTAGCAATTCTTAGCAAATATAAACAATTATTAGCAATGATTAGCAATGATTAGCAATTATTAGCAATTATTAGCAATTATTACCAATTATTAACAAGTATTAGCAATTATTAACAATTATTAGCAATAATTAGCAATTATTAGCAATTATTAGCAATTATTAGCAATTATTAGCAATTATCAGCAATTATCAGCAATTCTTAGCAATTATCAGCAATTATTAGCAATTATTAGCAATTATTAGCAATTATTAGCAATTATTAGCAATTATTAGCAATTATCAGCAATTATTAGCAATTATTAGCAAGTATCATCAATTATTAGCAATTATTAGCAATTATTAGCAATTAATAGCAATTATTAGCAATTATTAGCAATTATTAGCAATTATTAGCAATTATCAGCAATTATTAGCAATTATTAGCAACTATTAGCAGCTACTAGCAATTATTAGCAGCTATTAGCAAGTATCAGCAATTATTAGCAAGTATTAGCAATTATTAGCAATTATTAACAATTATTAGCAATTATTAGCAATTATTAGCAATTATTTGCAATTATTAGCAATCATTAGCAGTTATTAGCAATTATTAGCAATTATTAATCATTATTAGCAATTATTAGCAATTATTAGCAATTATCAGCAGTTTTTATTAATTATTAGCAAGTATCAGCAATTATTAGCCATTATTAGCAATTATCAGCAAAGTATTTATTTTTTTTAATTCTTTTTTTCTATGGCCACTTAGTAGCACTTATGAGCAATTATTGCACAATTATTAGCAATTATTAGCAATTATTAATTCATTATTAGCAATATTAGCAATTATTAGCAATTCTCAGCAAGTGTTTTTTATATTAATTATTAGCAATATTCAGCAAGTATTACCATCATAGCAATTAATCACAATTAATTAGCACGGGGTTAGCATTATTAGCAATTATTAGCAATTCTTAGCAATTCTTAGCAATTACTCGTAAATATATTAGCATATTAAAAGCAATTATAGCAATTATTAGCAATGGTTACATTTATTAGCATTCTTAGCAATTACTCACTCTTAGGAATTCATCCGCATATTCGCAATACTAGCAATTATTAGCAATTTATCAGCAATTATTAGCAATTATTAGCAACTATTAGCAACTATTAGCAATTATTAGCAATTATTAGCAAGTATCAGCAATTATTAGCAAGTATTAGCAAATTACGAGGAGCATTAGCAAATATTAGCAAGTATCACAACTTATTAAGCAAAATTATTAGCAAGGGTCATAACAATTTCTTAAGCAATAATTATCAATTATTAGCAATTATCAGCAAGTACTCAACAACTTATTAGCAATTATTAGCAATTAATTGTCATTAAGTAGCAATTATTAGCAATTATCACAATTATTAGCATTTATTAGCAATTATCAGCAATTATTTGCAATTATTAGCAATTACTTGCAATTATTAGCAATTATTAGCAATTATTAGCAATTATTAGCAATTATAAGCAATTATTAGCAATTATTAGCAATTATTAGCAATTATTAGCAATTATCAGCAATTATTAGCAATTATTAGCAATTCTTAGCAATTCTTAGCAAATATAAACAATTATTTGCAATTATTAGCAATCATTAGCAGTTATTAGCAATTATTAGCAGTTATTAGCAGTTATCAGCAATTATTAGCAATTATTAGCAATTCTTAGCAATCGTTCGCAGTTATTAGCAATTATTAGCAATTATTAGCAATTATTAGCAAGTATCACAAATTATTAGCAATTATCAACATCATTAGCAATTGATAATAATTATTAGCAAGTATTAGCAACTATTAGTAGTTATTAGCAATTATTAGCAAGTATTAGCAGTTTTTACCAATTATTAGCAACTATTAGCAATTATTAGCAATTATTAGTAATTATCAGCAATTATTAGCAATTATTAGCAACTATCAACAATTATTAGCAGTTATTAGCAAGTATCACCAATTATTAGCAATTATTGGCAATTATTAGCAATTATTAGCAATTATTAGGAAGCATTAGCAATTATTAGCAAGTATCACAAATTATTAGCAATTATTAGCAATTATTAGCAATTATTTGCAATTATTAGCAATCATTAGCAGTTATTAGCAATTATTAGCAATTATTTGGAATTATTAGCAATGTTCAGGAACTATTAGCAATTATTAGCAATTATTAGCAATTATTTGCAATTATTAGCAATTATTAGCAATTACTAGCAATTATTAGCAATTATTAGCAATTATCAGCAATTATTAGCAATTATTAGCAATTATCAGCAGTTATTAGCAATTATTAGCAATTCTTAGCAATTATTAGCAATTATTAACAATTATTTGCAATTATTAGCAATTATCAGCAATTCTTAGCAAGTATCAGCAATTATTAGCAATTACTAGCAATTATTAGCAATTATTAGCAATTATTAGCAATTATTAGCAATTATCAGCAATTATTACCAATTATTAGCAAGTATCACCAATTATTAGCAATTATTAGCAATTATTAGCAATTAATAGCAATTATTAGCAATTATTAGCAAGTATCAGCAATTATGAGCAATTATTAGCAATTATTAGCCATTATCAGCAACTATTAGCAATTAACAGCAATTATCAGCAATTATTAGCAATTATTTGCAATTATTTGCAATTATTAGCAATTATTAGCAATTATCAGCAATTATCAGCAATTCTTAGCAATTATCAGCAATTATTAGCAATTCTTAGCAATTATTAGCAATTATTAACAATTATTAACAATTATCAGCAATAATTAGCAATTATTAGTAAGCATTAGCAATTATTAGCAAGTATTAGCAAGTATCACAAATTATTAGCAATTATTAGCAATTATTAGCAATTATCAGCAATTATTAGCAATTATTAGCAATTATCAGCAATTGTTAGCAATAATTCGCAATTCTTAGCAATTCTTAGCAAATATAAACAATTATTTGCAATTATTAACAATTATTTGCAATTATTAGCAATTCTTAGCAATTATTAGCAATTATTAACAATTATTTGCAATTATTAGCAATTCTTAGCAATCGTTAGCAGTTATTAGCAATTATTAGCAATTATTAGCAATTATTAGCAATTATCACAAATTATTAGCAATTATCAACAATTATTTGCAATTATTAATAATTATTAGCAAGTATTATCAACTATTAGTAGTTATTAGCAAATATTAGCAATTATTAGCAGTTTTTACCAATTATTAGCAACTATTAGCAATTATTAGCAATTATTAGTAATTATCAGCAATTATTAGCAATTATTAGCAATTATCAACAAGTATTAGCAATTATTAGCAAGTATCACCAATTATGAGCAATTATTAGCAATTATTAGCCATTATCAGCAATTATTAGCAATTAACAGCAATTATTAGCAATTATTAGAGATTATTAGCAATTATTAGCAATTATTAGCAATTATTAGCAATTATCAGCAATTATCAGCAATTCTTAGCAATTATCAGCAATTCTTAGCAATTATCAGCAATTATTAGCAATTACTAGCAATTATTAGCAATTATTAGCAATTATTAGCAATTATTAACAATTATTAGCAATTATTAGCAATTATTAGGAAGCATTAGCAATTATTAGCAAGTATTAGCAAGTATCACAAATTATTAGCAATTATTAGCAATTATTAGCAATTATTAGCAATTATTAGCAATTATTAGCAATTATTAGCAATTATCAGCAATTATTAGCAAGTATTAGCAATTATTAGCAATTCTTCGCAATTCTTAGCAAATATAAACAATTATTTGCAATTATTAGCAATCATTAGCAGTTATCAGCAATTATTAGCAATTATTAGCAATTATTAACAATTCTTAGCAATTATTAGCAATTATTAGGAATTATTAGCAATCATTAGCAGTAATTAGCAATTATTAGCAATTATATGCAAGTATTAGCAATGTTCAGGAACTATTAGCAATTATTAGCAATTATCTATTACGATGACTACTACTACTACTACTAGGACTACTCCTACTACTACTACTACTACTACTACTACTACTACTACTACTACTATTACTACTATTACTACTACTACTTCTAGTACTACTACTAGTGCTAGTACTACTACTAGTACTACTACTAGTAATATTACTACTACTACCACTACTACTACTACTACTCCTACTACAACTACTACGACTACTACTACTACTACTACTACTACTATTGCTACTACTACTACTACTACTACGACTATTACTACTACTACTACTACTACTACTACTATTACTAGTAGTAGTACTACTACTACTACTAATAATAATAATAGTAATACTGCTACTACTTATCGCTGTTGCCGGAGCTTGCGATCACCGCGGTACGCGCATCTCAGTCGCGATACTATCAACTCCGTGCTTTTCGAGCTCCTTGGGCGTAGCGTCGACTCGAGCGCCGAACCCGCATGTCACGGAGTACGTCGTGCTAGAAGTCTACTCGATCACAGTGCTTTAGTCGCGCCGAACTTCTTGGGCGTAGCGTTGACCCGCGCGCCGAACCCGCGCATGACGAAGTACGTCGTGACCGAAGTCTACTCAATCACAGTGCTTTGATGACGTTCGCATCCGTTGCGGGGCGATTGCGCAGTATTTTGGTTGATTTTCCTTCAAACGGTGAGGACTTTAGAGTTTCCGAGGCTTCCGCGTCACGCGGATCCCGCGCATCATTGAACCAACTCCTTCCGAAGTCCGCGCGAACCTCGCCCGCGAGCGATTTTAGTAGCGTTCGTGTTCGTCGCGAGGTGATTTCTCTAGTATTTTCGGTGTTTTCGCGTCAAACCATATAGACTTTTAGGTTTCTGAGGTCCCCGCGTGGCCTCGAGCCTAAACGCGCGCGAATTCGCGCTCCGAGAAAGTTTTTTGCGTACGGGAGGCCCCAGGGCAGGTAGGAGCCGAAGCCTCACTTTCCTCCACAATATGATTTTCTTAGGGACGGGCCTAAGGCAAGCCGATGACGCACTACAAACTGCGGCAGAGGTAGCACTCCGGACCCAAAGACTGCGCGCAGTCTCCGGCCTGGACCGTGCCTCGCTGCAGGGAGGGCGGTCGGCCGGGTGTCCCTGCAGCAGAGGTCTGGGCCCGGCCAGCCTTAGCCAGCATCATGCGCATCAGCTCGTTTATTCGGCCGCGGCGGCGAGCATCATGCGTATCAGCCGGTCCCGCGCCGCGCTCGCTTCCATCATGATACCCTATCATTTTTTTTCCGTAGATAGGCACCACCGTTAACGCGGGGGGCTGCGCCCCCCGCACCCCCCGCTTCTGGGGCTAGTAGTACTTCTACTACTCGTAGTAGTATGCTAATAGTGCTACTACTACTACTACTACTACTACTATTACTACTACTACTACTACTACTACTAGTACTGCTTCTACTGCTACTAGTATTACTACTACTACTAATATTTACTCCTACTACTACTACTACTACTAGCACTACTACAACTACTACTACTACTACTACTACTACTACTACTACGACTAGTACTACTACTAGTGCTAGTACTACTACTAGTGCTACTACTACTACTACTACTACTACTAGTACTAATAATTACTAGAACTACTACTACTAGTAATACTACTACTATTATTACTACTACTACTACTACCATTACTACTACTAGTACTACTACTAGTACTACTACTACTACTACTACTACTACTACTACTACTATTACTACTATTGCTATTATTACTACTACTACTACCACTACTACTACTACTACTGCTACTACTACTACTGCATAGCACTACTACTACTACTACTACTACTACTACTTGTCTTTTTCTTCTACTACTGTTACTACTACTACTACTACTACTCCTACTACTACTACTACTACTACCACTAGTACTACTACTACTATTACTACTACTACTACTACTACTACTACTACTACTACTACTACTACTACTACTGACTACTACTACTACTACTACTACTACTACTACTACTACTACTACTACTACTACTACTACTACTACTACTACTACTACTACTACTACTAGTACTACTACTACTACCAGGACGTGGGCGTTACATACTAGTACTGTCCTTGCAGCTGGCAAAGCCTGCAATAGAAAGACACGGCAACTTCAGGGTGGACGGTGGAGCTACATACGTATACTGTTCACCGAGACACAGCAATTCCAGGGTGGACGTTGGCGTCACATACTCATACTGTGCTTAGAATTTGCAAAGTGTACCATGCAAAGCCACATGGATTTCAAGGTGGACGTTGGCGTCACATACAAATACTGTTCTTGCAGTTGGCAAAGTCTGCAATACAAAGACACGGCAATTTCAGGGTGGACGTTGGCGTTACATACTTAGACTGTCCACCGAGACACAGCAATTCCAAGGTGGACGTTGGCGTCACATACTCATGCTGTCCTTAGAATTTGCAAAGTGTCCCATGCCAAGCCACATGGATTTCAAGGTGGACGTTGGCGTCACATACTAATACTGTTCTTGCAGTTGGCAGAGAGTGCAATACAAAGACACGGCAATTTCAGGGTGGACGTTGGCGTTACATACTTATACTGTCCACCGAGACACAGCAATTCCAAGGTGGACGTTGGCGTCACATACTCATACTGTCCTTAGAAGTTGCAAAGTGTACCATGCAAAGCCACATGGATTTCAAGGTGGACGTTGGCGTCACATACTATTACTGTTCTTGCGGTTGGCAAAGACTGCAACACAAAGACACGGCAATTTCAGGGTGGACGTTGGCGTTACATACTTATAGTGTCCACCGAGACACAGCAATTCCAGGGTGGACGTTGGCGTCACATACTCATACTGTCCTTAGATTTTGCAAAGTGTACCATGCAAAGCCACCTGGATTTCAAGGTGGACGTTGGCGTCACATACTAATACTGTTCTTGCAGTTGGCAAAGACAGCAATACAAAGACACGGCAATTTCAGGGTGGACGTTGGCGTTACATAATTATACTGTCCACCGAGACACAGCAATTCCAGGGTGGACGTTGGCGTCACATACTCATACTGTCCTTAGAATTTGCAAAGTGTACCATGCAAAGCCACCTGGATTTCAAGGTAGACGTTGGTGTCACATACAAGGACTGTTCTTGCAGGTGGCAAAGACAGCAATACAAAGACACGGCAATTTCAGGGTGGACGTTGGCGTTACATACTTATACTGTCCACCGAGACCTAGCAATTCCAGGGTGGACGTTGGCGTCACATACTCATACTATCCTAAGAATTTGCAAAGTGTACCATGCAAAGCCACATGTATTTCAAGGTGGACGTTGGCGTCACATACAAATACTGTTCTTGCAGTTGGCAGAGAGTGCAATACAAAGACACGGCAATTTCAGGGTGGACGTTGGCGTTACATACTTATACTGTCCACCGAGACACAGCAATTCCAGGGTGGACGTTGGCGTCACATACTCATACTGTCCTTAGAAGTTGCAAATGTACCATGCAAAGCCACATGGATTTCAAGGTGGACGTTGGCGTCACATACTATTACTGTTCTTGCGGTTGGCAAAGACTGCAATACAAAGACACGGCAATTTCAGGGTGGACGTTGGCGTTACATACTTATACTGTCCACCGAGACACAGCAATTCCAGGGTGGACGTTGGCGTCACATACTCATACTATCCTTAGAATTTGCAAAGTGTACCATGCAAAGCCACATGGATTTCAAGGTGGACGTTGGCGTCACATACTAATACTGTTCTTGCAGTTGGCAGAGAGTGCAATACAATGACACGGCAATTTCAGGGTGGACGTTGGCGTTACATACTTATACTTGAACTCGGCCTCCGTCACGAATGAAATTGGGTGCGCATCCGCAGTTGATGTCCAGCGAGACTTTAGTCCGTAGTTCGGGGGGGGGGGGAGGGGGGGGGCGGGTGCGTAATTGGCAGTGTGCACAAGTTGCAAATACCAGTATCGCGTCGTTCCGATGCAGAATAAATGAGATCACGCGCAAACCTTGCCTTGTTGTGGGTCACCAGGCGCAAAAACAGGTTTTGCTCTGTCGATGTAGAATTATACCGAAGCATGTCGGGAGAGGAGCGCGAAAGGGGGGGGGGGGGGGGGGGGGGGCAGGGCGGGCGCGTAATTCGCAGTGCGCAAATTATTAGCAGTTTTTACCAATTATTAGCAACTATTAGCAATTATTAGCAATTATTAGTAATTATCAGCAATTATTAGTAATTATTAGCAATTATCAACAATTATTAGCAATTATTTGCAAGTATCACCAATTATTAGCAATTATAGGCAATTATTAGCAATTATTAGCAATTATTAGGAAGCATTAGCAATTATTAGCAAGCATCACAAATTATTAGCAATTATTAGCAACTATTAGCAATTATTAGCAACTATTTGCAATTATTAGCAATCATTAGCAGTTATTAGCAATTATTAGCAATTATTTGCAATTATTAGCAATGTTCAGGAACTATTAGCAATTATCAGCAATTATTAGCAATTATTAGCAATTATTAGCAAGTATCACCAATTATTAGCAATTATTAGCAATTATTAGCAATTATTAGCAATTATCAGCAAGTATTAGCAATTATTAGCAATTATCAGCAATTATTAGCAATTATTAGTAATTATTAGCAATTATTAGCAATTATTAGCAATTATTAGCAATTATCAGCAATTATTAGCAATTAATAGCAATTATTAGCAATTATTAGCAATTATTAGCAATTATTAGCAATTATTAGCAATTATTAGCAATTATTAGCAAGTATCAGCAATTATTAGCAAGTATTAGCAATTATTAGCAATTATTAGCAATTATCAGCAATTCTTAGCAATTATTAGCAAGTATTAGCAATTATTAGCAATTATTAGCAATTATCAGCAATTCTTAGCAATTATCAGCAATTATTAGCAATTATTAGCAATTATTAATTATTAGCAATTATTAGCAATTATTAGCAATTATCAACAACTATCAGCAATTATTAGCAATTATCAGCAATTGTTCGCAATTATTAGCAATTATTAGCAATTATTAGCAATTACTAGCAAGTATTAGCAATTATTAGCAATTATTAGAAATATTAGCAATTCTTAGGAATTATTAGCAATTTTTAGCAATTATTAGCAATTATTAGCAAGTATCAGCAGCTATTAGCAATTACTAGCCATTATCAGCAATTATTAGCAATTAACAGTAATTATTAGCAACTATTAGCAATTATTAGCAATTATTAGCAATTATTAGCAAATATTAGCAATTATTAGCAATTATCAGCAATTATTAGCACCTATTAGCAATTCTTAGCAATTCTTAGCAATTCATTCTTAGCAATTCTTAGCAATTCTTAGCAATTCGTCCCCATAAATTGAGCTTGCGTATTACACTGTGCGTGGTCTTCCATTACATTCTTTTCAAATTGAAGCAAATACACTCAAAATCATATATATTGCATAGCTGTTTGCACAAGTTCTTGCAATCGAGTTTAAGTAAATTGAACTGATTATTCCGCCACCACCACCACCAAAATGCAATCGAGTTTAAGTAAATTGCACCAACTATACCAATACCAATACTAATACGAGATTTAGGATCTAGAATATTGAGCTTTGGGTTTCAAGTCTAGTTAAATGTTCAAGGTGGGTTTAGGGAAATGCACAATAAATCCGTGTAAACACAAAAAATGCGTGCAAATACACATTAAATCCGTGCGAATATACATTAAATCTATGCAAATCATACTAAATCCATGCATATACACATTAAATCCGTGCAAATATACGCTAAAAGCCAAATTTCTTGGATTTTGGGGTGTGCGTTTTGGGTGACAAATTCTGTTCATAGAATAGCGTTTTTATTAGGCCGGAGGGCCGATCTCGAGGTACCCCCCCCTATTCTGGGCCTAGAATACAGACCGAACTGGTGCAGATTCGGGCCTAAACCATAGACGTTTGGGGTTTAGCGTTTAAAGCCAAATTTCCTGGATTTTGGGGTGGGCGTTTTGGGTGACAAATTCTGTTCATAGAATAGCGTTTTTATTAGGCCGGAGGGCCGATCTCGAGGTCCCTTCGATTCTGGGCCTAAAATACAAACGGAACTGGTGCAGATTTGGGCCTAAACCACGAATGAGGTCCTCCCATTCTGGGCTTAAAATACAAATGGAACTGGTGCCTGATCGCGGAAAAACCCAACAAAACTAAAAAAAAAAAATCGAGCCCAAACGACATGCCGCCGGGTACCTTTTGGTTTTAAAGGTCTCGGTTTTTCAAAAAAAGCACCCTGCACACGAATAAAGCTCGTGCGGGGGGAGAGGGAGGGGTAAGGATTTTTGTTGGGGGGGGGGGGGGGGGGGGGGGGGGGCAGATAGAAGGGGGGATCGGGCCAACACGATCCGGGCAAACACACACTGAATCCGTGCAAACGCACATTAAATGCGTGCAAGTATACACCAAACATTAAATCCGTGTGTACAAATTAAAACATGCAAATATACATTAAACCCGTGCATATGCACGCTAAATCCGCGAGAATATATACTAAATCCGTGTTTAATCCCGTGCAAATATACATTAAATCCGTGCAAATACACACTAAATCCGTGCAACTATAACACAGTGAATGCATGCAAGTGTACGCTAACGTGCAAGTAAACATTAAATCCGTGCAAATACACGCAATCCGTGCAAATAGACGCTAAATCCGTGCACATACACACTTCACCCGTGTAAATACGAACTAAATCTGTGCAAATTCACATCAAATGCATGCAAATGCACAATAAATCCGTGTAAACACAAAAAATGCGTGCAAATACACATTAAATCCGTGCGAATATACAATAAATCTATGCAAATCATACTAAATCCATGCATATACACATTAAATCCGTGCAAATACACGCTAAATCCGTGCAAATACGCGATCAATGCGTGTCATGCACGTTAAATCCGTGCAAATCACACCAAATCCATGCAAATACACACACTACACTAAATTCTTGCAAATACACATTAAATGCATGTAAATACATGCCAAATCCATGTAAGTACACAACCTTTGCAAATGCAAATTGGACCTAGGTCGGACATGTGTCCGCATGTGTTGCGTTAAAGGCACGCCGTTTAACACGACATAGGTCTGACATGTGTCGCTGTGTCTTGTGTGTGGGTGCGCTTGTGTTCACTTTATTTCAGTGGACATTAAGCAACACACCTTTAAACCGACATAGGTCGGACATAGCGGTGTGTTGCGTTAAAGGCACCCCGTTTTACACGACATAGGTCTGACATGTGTCGCTGCGTCTTGTGTGTGGGTGCGCTTGTATTTGCTTTATTTCAGTGGACATTAAGCAACACACCTTTAAACCGACATAGGTCGGACATGGCGGTGTGCCAAAGTTGCAAACACCAGTATCACGTTCGTCATTCCAATGCGGGATACACGAGATCGTGTGCAAACGTTTGTTTCTTGTGGAACACCAGACGCAAACACGGGTTCTGCTCTGTGGATGCAAACTTAAACCGAAGCATGTCGGGATAGAAGAGCGAAAGGGGGGGGGGGGGCGTAATTGGCAGTGTGCACAAGTTGCAAATACCAGTATCGCGTCGTTCCGATGCAGAATAAATGAGATCACGCGCAAACCTTGCCTTGTTGTGGGACACCAGGCGCAAAAACAGGTTTTGCTCTGTCGATGTAGAATTATACCGAAGCATGTCGGGAGAGGAGCGCGAAAGGTGGGGGGGGGGGGCAGGGCGGGCGCGTAATTCGCAGTGTGCACAAGTTGCAGATACCAGTATCGCGATCACCATTCCCATGCGGGATGAGCGAGATTGTGCGCAAATGTTTGTTTCTTGTGGAACACCAGACGTAAAAACGGGTTTTGCTCTGTGGATGCAAACTTAAACCGAAGCATGTCGGGAGAGGAAGAGCGAAAGGGGGGGGGGCAGGGCGGGCGCGTAATTGGCGGTGTGCATAAGTTGCAAATACCAGTATCACGATCGTCATTCCGATCCGGGATAAACCAGATCGTGTGCAAACGTTTGTTTCTTGTGGAACACCATCGCCATCGCTTGTACACTACATCTGCCATCATCGTCGCGCGCCAAACAGTCACGGTGTTAACGCCATCAAACTATGCAAATGCACGGCATAAAAGCACATCCAAAGTTGCAGCGACGAGTATCATCGTCGCGAGGTTGATAATGAAGCTCGTGTAGGGAAGTGCTTCTCGTGTATACACAATGGCGAGTTTTTCCTGGGTACAGCGAATGTTCAAACGGACCATGTAAGTGTACATATTTGCATGTACGTATTCAATTAACACGTCCTCAGGCTTGCAATATGCACTATGCACGACCTGATTTGGAGCTTCCGGCATACTAGGCCAGGAGTGCAGACAAGTACGGGCATCATCATCGCCGCATTGAAGGCTGAAGCCTCGAGCGGTTTCTTTGAAGGCGAATTCAAGCTCGAGCTCCAAGCGAGTCCCAAGCGGGGGGTTCAAGTAAGCTGAGAAATTGAGCCCTAAGCAGGAGGCTTAAGTAAATTGAGAGGATGAGCCCTAAGCGGGAGTTCAAAGTAAATTGAGAGGTCGAGCTTCAATCGGGAGGTTTAAGGAAAATGAGAGGTTGAAGTAAAACGAGAGGTCGTGCTCCAATCGGGAGACTTAAGGAAATGAGAGATTCGAGCCCCGAGCGGGGTTTAAGTAATTTGAAGGCTTAAGCCGCGAGCGCTTTTGATTTGGTGGCGGAATAATCAATTCAATTTACTTAAACTCGATTGCAATAACTTATGCCAGCGGCTATGCATACCCAAGGATATGATATCAAGTGTATTTGCTTCAATTCGAAAAAAATGTAATGGAATACCACGCACGGTGTAAAAAACCTAAAGCTCCGACCCTAAGGGGTTTCAGTGAATCTAAGGCTTGAGACCCAGGCGGGATACAGGTGAAGTCCAGACGCGAGTCCCGAACGTTTAGTGAAGTGAAGGACTGAGTTTCAAGCGAGGTTTAAGTGACTGAAGGGAGGTTCCCGGTTATGGAAGCCAAACCCAAGGCGAGGTTTGAGTCAATTGAAGGCTGATGCAACCACACAGCAAGTCCAAGCCACTGCTAGGCCGACCTCTTTCGTCTCAGGACACGAAAACAGCAATAGGCAAGACGGAATAAAAAGACAACAAAGATCAGAGATTTGCACATGTGCAACAGTCCTTTGCTCATCCTCAGAACCTGATCAAGAAGGACCAAGTAGCAACACGGACATTTACAAGCGCACCAAGCTTTTGCTCTCGGGGTCGAGTGTGATGGTCTAATACACCTATTTATGCCCTCCGGCAGCTGTTTCTCTCAGTGCCGCGTCCCTGTTTTTTCGGCTTTTCTTTGTCGTGCTGTCCCCGGAAGTTGATTCTACCGGATTCATACGCGTGTCTCCGTCGTTCTAGGTCGACATGGCTGGACTCCCCGGCCGCATTCTCGGAGGTCGATTTGTTCCTCCACTTATTTTCCCGCCGTCGTGTGAGGTTCAATCTATGCTTCGATGCCTACGATCCACATTGAAGCAGAGGACGGGCCACAGTTTCGGTTCCTGCCTCGGCTTAGTGTTGCTCGCGATTCCATGCTTCGTCAGTGTTTTTTTGGGTTTGCGATTTAGGTATCCGAGCTGGTGGAGTGATAGCCACACGGCCAAGGTTTGGGGAGTCATCGCAAAGGACTCGTGAATCATTGCGTGGACAGGTCTTTGACCTGGAGCGGGCTTTGCTGGCAGAGGTCAACGCAGGTCGGTCTCTTTATGATAGCTGTTACGTGGTCTTGGACTATGATACGTCATTAGGCGACTTCGTGTACGATGTGTACAAGAAGGCAGAGTAGAAGTGAAACTATACTATATAAGTTTGACTTGTCCGAGGTCGTAGACTGGCCAACAACTTCGACAGACCCGTTCGTCCACGCCATCCAGATGGTGATCGAGCACCGTTTGAGGCAGGATGCTTACATTTCTGTTTTCTGTCATCTGCTGCTAGTGTCGTCGGCAGGGTACTTGAATGGTACGCCAACGAGATTGAACTGGACGTGCGAGGGCCTTACCATTGGACCGTTGGTGGGTCATGCTTGTTTGGTAAGGCGTCTGATGACGAAGCACGGAGCCGGAGATCTGCTACTCCAGTGGATGTTCAAGCCCACATCGAAACGTCCGATGCCTAGAATTTAACTTGAAAGGGCATGCGATGCGGAAGCTTGAATCACCAGGACTGCGGCTGGCGTGAGTGGAAGTCGAAGCCGCGTCTTCCATGCCCAAAAAAAAAACGGCCGAGCACAGACACGGAAATACGCATATTTGCACATCTAGACTCTTCTGGTACTATACGTATTTTTGCGTATATAAATGTAACAAAAAAAGAGAGGGAGAGAGAGAGAGAAAGAGAGAGAGAGAGAGAGGTAGAGAAGAAGAGATCGGTAACGTCATCGTGAGGTTGATACTGGATCAAAGAATGACGCGAAAACGATTGTGAATTGAACGCTTGAGATCCACGCGATTTCTTCTGCATTTATTTTGTTTACCGCCTGTACAGTAGCTTCGTTCACGCTTGTTGTGATCCATGCTTTGCTGTCGCAAGCATTCGCCTCTCTACTGAGGACTCTTGCTCAAACAAGAGGGCAGTCTAGGTAGCCACCATCTGGAGTCGCTTGGGTATTCGTGCCCGGTCCCTCAGTTTTGCCGGTCGCTCGGTGTGTGTGTGTGTGTGTGTGTGTGTGTGTGTGTGTGTGTGCATCCTGCATCCAGGGCATGAGCCGGTATCCTTGCCCTTGACCGTCCATTGTGCAGCACTGCTTCGGCTCATTTTGACGTGTGTTAACACGTGATGTAACATGCAGCAACGCCCCGAGTTTTCCTCGCATGTCTTCCATGTAGCCTTTGAAGAACGGTTGCTAGTTGGTGTGCTGCGCTCCCTTGTTAGATGATCGGGGCCTCGCTGTTGCCCTGGCGGCACTTTCCCTGGCAGTCAGGAATGACATCGTGACCTGCGCTGGCGAGCTTCTTCAGGGATGCGGGTACAGCCCCCAGCATCCCAAATGGACATAGCAACAGCAGTCCCGTCAAGCCAGGTGAGTGCAGAGCATCGTCGTCTTGCGGCCCAGCAAGTGGACCACTAAGTTGAGGATATTTCGTTGTCATGTGGTTCGTAGCTCTGGCCGTCGTTGCTCCAACCATTCAGTATCCCGCAGAACCCCTCATCGTCGGCTGTGGTGGCGTCTGTGCCGGAGGCGCCTGAGGAGACTACTATTTCTTGTTGTTTGTTGGATCAACCGAACCACGGAAGGATCCTCCATCGCGAGATTCCGCATCGCCGAGGTCAGCAGCTTTGCCATTGCAGGAGTGTTTTGTTTCTTTGCTTCAGCATTCGGCGAGTCGGCGATGGGCCAGGACGTCCCTCCATCGGGAGCTGTATCATCGCCGTGATCAGCAGCTTCGTCATTGCAGGAGAGTTTTGTTTCTTTGCTTCGGTATTCGGTGAGTCGTCGATGTGCCAGTATATCGCCTCGTCGGAGAGCCAGGCTTGGGTCGCAATCGCGGGGTATGGGTTGCTTGTGGTTTCCTTGACGGAGGCTATGCTGGCTGACTCGGCCGGGAAGTAAAGTGAGGCGGGGTTCCATCGCCAATCCCTGGTTCGGTCCTGTGCTTTGGCATGTGGTGGATTCGGGACCTGCTGGCAGGAGGCGTCGGAGGATGTGGTCCCAGAGGCACATCGGTGTTTCATCCAGTGAATTATTCGGATGCTCCTTTCCTGTGGCAGGCTGCTATGGCTTCGGATCATCGCGATCAACCATCCGAGGCGGGATGTTGTGGGTTGCTTGGCGCTTCGTCTTTGGTTGTTGGGTACTGGTGTGGTGTAGGGTTTTGGGAGCCTTGCTTTACAGTCGATGCCTCGGATGAGTGCGTAATGTTTTCTTAACACTTGAACAAAGTTCTGGTGAAATGAGGTTGCACCATGAAGCGCTTTTGTGGCTGGTTGTCAGCTGAAGAAAAATCTCCTTTTCGCGCGCGCGCGCGTTGTCACGTGCTGTAAAGTCCTCATGGCGAAGGAGTGAGACGTTAAATGGATTGATTTGCGACTGCGCGGACTGGCACTACTTGGACTGAATCCGTGCATGTGTTCGTTGTTTTTTCGATTAGCTTTGGCGCATCGCGTGGATTGTCTAGTCCTGAAGTGTGTTCTGATACGTGCCGCGGGTTGCATTTGCGTGCTGGTGGGTTGTTGTCGTCGTTGTTTTGCTTGTTGTAAGTGCGGACGAAGCAGGAGTGACAGTTGAGTCTTGTGGCGGTTGTTTATGTGCCACGTTGAAGGCCTGCGCATTTGCAGTGTTCACCGGCCTCGGGACTGTGCAGCTGTCGTTTGCTTTCAGGATTTGAGTGGTTTCGTTTTCCAGAATGGGCACGATGTCGATCCATGGTCTCTCGCCGTTGTCTGGATGCGTGCCGACAATGTACATATCTCGCACAGTCTGTCCGTATTCCGCTACGAGGATGTGTCGGTATATGTTGAGCTGAGTCTGTAGTGCGAGACGGGGCAGTCCGGCATGTGTTCGATGGGCGGCAGCATTTGCTTGCCATAGTTCTGGTGCTTCTGCTTTAGTTGGCTGGTTCGTTTCCAATCGATGATGAGCTTGTCGCCGTTGGGGTGTTCCGCAACAAAGTCTATGGTGCCTGCGAGCGCGTGCTTTTCGCTGTAGATCTTCCACTCTGTCCGATAGGCTTTGGCATTCTTGATGTGTTGCAGGAATCCTACTAACAGTTGGATTTCTGGTGTTAGCTGTGCGATTGCTCCACCGTTGAGGAGGTGCTCGAATTGGGCGTGCATGCGTGTGCCTGCTTCGGACGCTTTTTTTGCCTTTGCGTCCCACTTGCTTTTGATGGTTTCGTCGTCCAAAGTCAAGCTCTGGCAAAAGTTGTCGAGTTTTGGGTGCTCGTGTCGCAGGCGATTCAAATGGAGGCAAATCTGCTCGAGATGCGTGGCGGGGTTTTCAAGCAGGAGTTTCAGTTGTGCGGAGTCTTCCGGAAGGATCGACAAGTCCTTTTCTCCCAGGTTCTGCAAGGCGTGCAGGTCCAGGTAGTCTGCGCGCGGCCATCTTGTGCCGGATCGCATGGTGTCGATGGTGTGTTGAGGTTCGAAGAGTTGTGTAAAGCGATGTACCAGTTGAGTGACGGATGTGGGGACTGGGGCACCTTTCCAAAAGTACTTGTGGTTGGATGTGTCGAAGGTGATGTGGCAGTCTTTTTCGTGCGGGTTGATGTGTCGCATGTGATCCACGTCGTCCGGCGGGTGTGCGATGTCGTGCATGTCCTTGGTTTGCATGTCCCCACATTGTTGATGTTCGTGTTGCTCGGGGACGCATTTTCGTCTTTTCGGTCTCAATGTGTCATGCAGAATGTCGTCGGCTTGGAGTGAAGACAAGGAAACAGCTTCTTTGTCGGCGCCGACTATCATGGCTTCTGTGCTCGCGTCTCTGGTGTGTGTGTGTGTGTGTGTGTGTTTGTGTGTGTGTGTGTATGTGCATGTGTGTCTGTGCGTGTGCGTGAGTGTGAGTGTGTGTGTGTGTGTGTGTGTGTGTGTGTGTCTGTGTTTGTTTTCTGTAGACGACTGGGTTTGTGTACGCATGCCTGCATGCATGTTTGCATGGTGTTTGCCTGTAGGTGCACGCCTACGTGTCTGCCTTCACCGCATGTTGTTGTTACAGTTGCTGTGCGTGATGTAGTAACGACATGTCGCGAAGGGCCAAGTCGGCGCACTGTGAGGCTAGTCGGAGCCTTGATGTGCTTTCCTGCATGGGTGATGGAGGCTGAGAGGGAGGTTGGTGGATCTAGACGTGTTGCCTGCGTGGCACTTGCTGGCACGGAATTAGTGACTTCTCGTTGTTGCCGTGTGTGCTCGTTCCGGAGCTGTGGCGTGACAGGCTTCGAGGCGAACTTTTTGTTTGCCTTCGCTTGTACGTGTCTCGTTCGGGTCCGGGTTGGCATCAGATGATGGCAATGCCGTAAGTGTTGGGATGCTCGCGCAACTCGTGCAGGAAGGTGCTTTTGCTGATAATCGTGGGACTTGCCTTGAGTGAGTCGAGCTTGGTGTACTTGCCGCTGATGTTTCTGTACGCAATCCAGTGCTGGCTGTTCTGATTTTGCAGGGCTCCTACGTAGTTTGCCAAGTCTTCTGGCTCGGTTATTGGATTGAGGTCGAGTCGCCAGGTCACTCGGTCGTGTTTTGCCATGGCCTTCGTTAAGAGTGCTGTGCTGAGGACCTCGGAGGAGAACCATCCGTCGCCGGACATGTGGTCTTCGGTGCTGTCTTGAAGTTCCGGGTTCTCGAGAAGGAACTGGTTGGCGGCGTAGACGAGGTCCGCTTCTCCGAAAATGTCGTCTCCCAGAGCGTTGTTGAGAGCATGCAATCCGCACAGAGCCCGTTCCTGTTTTTGGAAGAAGACTGCTGAGCTCGTCGCGGCCGTTGTTGATTTTGCTCGGGTTTTCGTTCGTGGGTTCTGCCGTGGAACGGAAGGCTGGGTCTGCTTGCTGCTTTGTGCCTCTGTCGCGGGCGACGATGGCTTCCGGGTGTGTGGGGGGGGGGATTGTCGGGTCTGTTAATTGTTTTACGTAGTTCGGCACTTGTGCTTGTGGGCGGGCAGGCAATTTAGCTTGGAGGCATTCTGAGATTTGGTGGTTCTGGATTTCTTCTGCGACCGCTTGGCTTGCTTTTTTTGTGCGAAGAGGTCGGTGACCAAGATGTCCGGCTTCTGGAGCTTTGCGAGCTTGTTTTTGTAGTAGATCGGGTTCTTGTGCTTGGCAGTGAGGGTCTTCCACAAGGTTTCGATTCCTTCGTTGCTGTGTCTGGGCAGCTTGTGTTGTGCGCTGTACAGCGTCGTTAGCGCCCACTCCGCGTCCTTGTTGTAGATGAGACTGTTTTTGTTGAATTTCTTTAACGCGGCCAAGGACATTTTTGGCACGCGACTTAGGGCTGTATATGCTTGACCCGGGTTCCTTATGCTTCGGCCGAGGTCCGCGAAGATGCCTTCCGGTAACGTGACGGCCTGTGCTTTGTGGATGGTGCTGGCGTGGGCAAGTACGAGGGGAAACTGCCGTCTCTGGATCCACTGCGCATTTTTGCCCCAGTAGTTGGCGCTTCGTCGTTGGACGGCAACAGCGGGTGTTTCGTGCAGGTCGCACCATCTCTTTCCGGCTTTGTCGAATTTGACCCAGATGGTGGTGATTTCGTCGTCGAGGAGTTCGACGGACTGCACTTCCCCGCAGGCGCCGTTGACCAGTCCGTCTCTCACGTCCCAGTTCTGT
The DNA here is from genome assembly GCA_905221615.1 of Symbiodinium sp. CCMP2592. NCBI lineage: Eukaryota > Dinophyceae > Suessiales > Symbiodiniaceae > Symbiodinium > Symbiodinium sp. CCMP2592. The sequence goes on along the minus strand of CAJNDT010001676.1, from coordinate 20,748 downwards.
TTGTACATCACTCGACTGCCAATGGCCACAGTGAGCAGGTTTTCGAGTCCACCGGTGTCTTCTGGGTCGATGTAGCTGTTGCTCGGGTCGGCAGTCTCGCCGGTCTTCGTGTACGTGTCGATGCAGGGACATTCGTAGCAGCGGGTGTGTTGTTCCTCGACGTGGTGCTGAAAGATGCGTGCGTTTGTCACGGCAACGGCTTCCCGTGTGGCGTGAAGGTGCATGGCGTTGCGAGCAGGTTGCACACCATTCCTCCGGCGACTGACTCTGCTCTGGAGGACGCGGACGTCCTGCTCCGTCCATTGTCCGACGCGTAGCCTGGCCAGCAACTCTGCCCATGCGGGGTCCTGCGCGGCTCTCTGATTCCCCTGCAGTTCCAGCAGTCGGAACTGGCTCCAGTGTCGCTCGCAGGCGAAGATGGGTTTGCCGTGCGGTGGCGGCAGTTGGTAGAGGTCTCCGAAGAGGACGAGGTGGATGCCACCGAATGGAATTACATCGTTGCCGGTGGCCAGTCGCAGGTGTCGGTCGATTCTTTCGAGGGTTTCATCCGACACGAAGCCGAACTCGTCCAATAAGAGCACTCTGGCATGTTTCCAGAGCGTTCGCATGCTCTCGAGCTGAATGCCGCGCGGTGGTGGAATGTCCGTAGACTTTCCGTAGCTGTTGTTGGTGACCGGAAGAGACAGTGCGGTGTGCAATGTAACGCCGTTGATGTTGAACGCCGCGACGCCTGTTGGAGCGGTGATGACCACGCCGACGCCTGCTTGCCGCAGCTTGTGTGCGACTGCTCGCAGGATGACGGATTTGCCGCTGCCACCCGGTCCATGCACGATCAGCTTCAACTGTTCGTCGGGCTTGGACGTGGATTTGGGGGCTTCCAAGACGAAGGATATGATGTAGTCCATGACAGTTCTTTGGTACGTGATGTGCTCGTTGCTGGCGTCTGTTTGTAGTAGTTCGAAGCATTCCTGACAGAAGAGGTAGAGGGATGGGGAGGGGGGTAGATGTTGTTGTGTTTTTTTTTGTTAGGGTCTTCAAGTTAGACGGTAGCTTGCAAAGCGAGCTTGTCCTCGCCGGCTTCCACGGGGGCGAAAGCGTCGCTTGCTATGCCTGAAGGTACGTTATCCGGTGCATCGAAGTCGAAGTCGCGTCCGTGTCGATTGCGAAGACTCTGCATGATTTTAATTGAGTCTTTGTACTTGTCCTGGTCGAATCTGCTCAGCGTCCAACCTCGCAGGCTTGAGCGGATGCTCGCCTTGAGGTACATGGTCGCTTGGACGCGTTGGATCTCTCTTGCTGCTGCGATCGTGTTGTTCAAGCAGGGGTAGCAGATGGAGCTCATGAAGTGGGGATAGGTTTGGCTGTCTGAGACGATGCGTGTGAATGCTCTAGCGTGACTTCCTCCATCTTCGGGCTTTAGCCAGTCGCCTGGTCTCTTCCAGACGTGGTGTAGTAGGAGCTTCGAAAAATAGTAATCTTCGGTGTCGGTGTCTGGGCTGAACTGTCGGTGTCCTACGATGGCTGGTCTAGTTCTTGGCAGTGGACACGGAGTGGCACCGCGTGGTTGTCCTCGCTGGAAGAATCCCGCACAGTAGTCGAAGAAGCTGATCTCTTTCCAGGGCCGTTGGGTTGTGGCTCGGCCCGTTCCTTCTACGGGAACGTCGGTGATTGTCTCTGGCATGGAGTCTTGGATGCTGGCGTATTTTTCTTGGGCGGCTGGCAGTTCGTTTACGTGCTGGCTTGCGTAGGCATCGGGGTTTGCTATGGCTAGTCTTACGTCCTGCGGTCGGACCCAGAGAGTCCAGGTCTGGGGACGACCGACCTGGATCCAGATGTGATGGCGGGAGAAGAGCACCACGGGGTAGCCCAGCAGGAGGTGACAGGCCTCGAATGTGGAGGCGGTTCGTGCTTGTGTCGCTGCATGCGCGATTTTGTACGTCGTCTGATGGAATGGGTTTTCCTTTTGGGCGAACTGTTCTAGGAGGCGCTCCACTCTTCTGGCGGCGACGTGGTCTTCTTCGGATTTGAAGGTGTAGCCGAGGATGTAGCGCGAGGCCATGGTGAGTTCGCATATGGGTTGTAGGTCTGTGCTGCTTTGCCACTCCAGCAGTATGTTTTTGTTGTACTGTCCCATAAGTGTTCCTGTGCCGTTGAGGGGGTCGGGTGTCTGCTTTGTGCCCGGATGCCGTCGGACGGCGATGCTGGATTTGACGCGCCGGCTCCACTGTTCCTTGGCGGTGCGTCTTCGTGCTCTTGGTTCTGGCGCATGTGGATACCCGAACCTGCAGTACTGGAGGTTGCCTGCGTGTCGTCTGCAGTATTGGTTGCAATGGTGCGCTTGGAGGCTTGCCAGGCTGCTGAGGCATTTGTAGTCGGCTCTGTCGGGTCTGCGCTTCAGGTGAACATTTTTCCACCGTTCGGGGCTTGTGCTGCAGATGAACTTGTCCGTGAGGTCTTCTACAGTGTTTGGGTGGATCTTGCGTGCAGCTTCGTCGTCCGTGAGGTGCTCGATGTCCTCCGGTGAGAGTTGTGCCGGTGGAAGGCCGGGCTGAACTCTTTCTCGTGTCCAGAGGAGTATGTGCACGTGAGGGTAACCCCTTTTTTGCCATTCCACCCGCACCACGTAGTCATGTACGTGGAAAGGGGGTGACCACCTGTGACGTGTATAACGGGTTCTTGGTCGGTCTTTGTCTTGGTGGTCTCTGGGCGTGGCGGCTTCGTCGGAGCTGCTGTTCTCGGAACTCTGGGCTGAGGCGTGGTCCTCGTTCTTGGATTCTGGTTCGGAATCGCTGTCTTCTGCGGCTTCTTGTAATTCTGGGCTAAGCCATCGCAGGAAGCGTTTGACTTGTTGGTAGAATTGTCTGGCGACGATGGCCGGCATGCTGTTGCAAAGCTCATTGGCGGTGTAGCTTTTCCTTTCTTTGCCGTCGGCTTTGTCTTTGCTCCTTTTGCGAGCTGGCCTTGTGCTCGTGTCAGGCGATTCTTCTATTCTTTCGGCACGCGGCATGTCTTTTGCTTGTTCCTTTGGCTCGGTATCCGCGTGCCACTTGTAGTTGGGGTCTTCCATGTATTTCGCGTAGATCCAGCTCGCTAACTTTTTTCTGGATTTCGTGTTCAGCGGCTGCTTGTGTATATGCTCGCTTCGCAACAGCTTCGCGTAAATGCACGCGACGAGGATGTGTCCTTGTCTGGCGTGACACGTCAGTGTGAGGAACCATTGTGGTGCGCCCAGTTGTTCGAACATGCTGAGTGCAACTCCTTTCTTTGCGAAGACGTACGGTTGCGTGCCGGGGACGTCGCGGAGGGTCGTGTACACTTGCTTTCGAAGTGCTTCCGTTGGATGTGTAGCAGTGCTCTGTTTTTGCTGAGAAATGCGTACGCTGGTGTTGCTGCTGATTCGTTTTTTGAGCCATGTTTCCAGCAAGAAGTAGACATAGTCCGGGCAGTCTTCGAAGCGTGGGTCAGCGCCGAGCAGACGCTGGCGTGTGTAGTCGGCGAACTTCATGTCCGGGTTGTAGCCGTGTTCGCCGGTGGGGAAGAGGTGAGGAAATACTTTGACGTCAGCGTCCGTCATCAGGTTTGCCATAAGTTTGTGTTGGCCCAAGTCGTGGGTGTCTGCAAACGGTGCTGTTGGTGCTTCTGGGAACATGTATTCGATGTCTGCGATACTAGCTGTATCGTGTTCGTTTCTCTTCTGTTCCGGGTCCACTGGTTTTGTATTGACTTCGGCACCGCTCCCGCTCGGTTCTGTGTCGCTGTCACTCGAGGCAAGCTGGATGTGGGCACTGCCAGTCTCTCTTCCTGGTGTTTCGGGCGTTGCTGTGGCCCCGGCGGCGTTGCGGCTCTGGCGCCGCAGGGCGATTTTTTTTCTCTTGTGACTGGTGCGCGTGTACTGATACTTCTGCTGGAGGCGTTGCAGGGCGGCGGTTATCTCGGGTGTCTGGTACAGTCTGTGGTCCCTGTGCAGTTTCTCGAGTGCTCGGTATAGGTACTTGACCCTGGCGTGGGTTGTGAATTCTCCGTTCGGGGAATGTACGTAAACCTTGCCGTGCCTGTCCAGGCGACAGTTTTCAAGGACGCTGCACAGGCGTGGTTGTTTTAGCGGTGTGATGTACATTCGGCCCCATTGTCCGCGGGGTCCTCCAGACGGCATGTCTATGAGAAATTGGGACACTTGTGCCATTGCAATGAGTCGTTGTTCCATGTAGTTGAGCCGTTGTAGGCTTGTGGATTGTCGTGGCACTTCTGGGAGGATTGGTGCAGATGTTTTTTCGCGACACTTCTTGCAAAGGAGTGTGCGCTTGCTTGGGCTCGACTCGGCTCTGGACTTGCGCATGTACCGGAGGGGCGTAAGCATGTTGCACTTAGAACAGACTTCTGAGAGGCCATAGCGGCGCCAGTTGCTGATGATGCCCTTGGAGCTGCTGTAGACTTTCAGGCGGAATGTGAGGCGGCTGGACGGTGCGCAGTTCTGGAAGTCTTCGTTTAGCAATATGCCTGTTTCGAGCTGTCCGTCTGGGAGACGTCTTACTGCATTCTTCATGGCCCTGGCGTCCATTTCTTCGATGACAGGCGTGTTGGGTTTGACTGGCGGGTTGTTTTCCAGTGGAAGCGGACCTTCGTGGTTGCCGTTGCATGCAATTTCATGATACGACCACTCGTAGCTTATGCCTGTACTTCGTGTTCGCTTGGGCTCCCGGCCGCGCTTGCCATACCCTTTGCAGGATCTTTCTTCTTCCGCATATTGCGGCACATATGGCGCTGCCTTGGGTACTGGGCCTCGTGGATCGATGCGTGACATGTGGGGATGGTGTGATGACAAGCTGCTTGAGTGGGGCTCCGGGCCGCGCTTGCCGTACCCTTGGCAGGATCTTTCTTCTTCCGTACATTGCGGCACATATGGCGCTGCCTTGGGTACTGGGCCTCGTGGATCGATGCGTGACATGGGGGGTTGGTGTGATGACAAGGTGTTTGCGTGGGGCTCCGGGCCGCGCTTGCCGTACCCTTCGCAGGATCTTTCTTCTTCCGTACATTGCGGCACATATGGCGCCGCGAAAGTTTGCATTTTGGGTACTGGGCCTCGTGGATCGATGCGTGACATGTGGGGATGGTGTGATGACAAGGTGTTTGCGTGGGGCTCCGGGCCGCGCTTGCCGTACCCTTCGCAGGATCTTTCTTCTTCCGTACATTGCGGCACATATGGCGCCGCGAAAGTTTGCATTTTGGGTACTGGGCCTCGTGGATCGATGCGTGACAGGGGGGTTGTATGATGACAAGCTGCTTGAGTGGGGCTCCGGGCCGCGCTTGCCGTACCCTTGGCAGGATCTTTCTTCTTCCGTACATTGCGGCACATATGGCGCTGCCTTGGGTACTGGGCCTCGTGGATACGTGACAAGGGGGGTTGTATGATGACAAGGTGTTTGCGTGGGGCTCCGGGCCGCGCTTGCCGTACCCTTGGCAGGATCTTTCTTCTTCCGTACATTGCGGCACATATGGCGCCGCGAAAGTTTGCATTTTGGGTACTGGGCCTCGTGGATCGATGCGTGACATGTGGGGATGGTGTGATGACAAGGTGTTTGCGTGGGGCTCCGGGCCGCGCTTGCCGTACCCTTGGCAGGATCTTTCTTCTTCCGTACATTGCGGCACATATGGTTCTGCCTTGGGTACTCGGCCTCGTGGATCGATGCGTGACATGGGGGGTTGTATGATGACAAGCTGCTTGAGTGGGGCTCCGGGCCGCGCTTGCCGTACCCTTGGCAGGATCTTTCTTCTTCCGTACATTGCGGCACATATGGCGCTGCCTTGGGTACTGGGCCTCGTGGATCGATGCGTGACATGTGGGGATGGTGTGATGACAAGGTGTTTGCGTGGGGCTCCGGGCCGCGCTTGCCGTACCCTTGGCGGGATCTTTCTTCTTCCGTACATTGCGGCACATATGGCGCTGCCTTGGGTACTCGGCCTCGTGGATCGATGCGTGACATGGGGGGTTGTATGATGACAAGCTGCTTGAGTGGGGCTCCGGGCCGCGCTTGCCGTACCCTTGGCAGGATCTTTCTTCTTCCGTACATTGCGGCACATATGGCGCTGCCTTGGGTACTGGGCCTCGTGGATCGATGCGTGACATGTGGGGATGGTGTGATGACAAGCTGCTTGCGTGGGGCTCCGGGCCGCGCTTGCCGTACCCTTTGCGGGATCTTTCTTCTTCCGTACATTGCGGCACATATGGTGCCGCGAAAGTTTGCATTTTGGGTACTGGGCCTCGTGGATCGATACGTGACATGGGGGGTTGTATGATGACAAGCTGCTTGAGTGGGGCTCCGGGCCGCGCTTGCCGTGCCCTTTGCAGGATCTTTCTTCTTTCGTACATTGCGGCACATATGGCGCTGCCTTGGGTACTGGGCCTCGTGGAACGGTGCGTGACGTGGGGGGTTGTGTGATGAGCAGCTGTTTCAGTGGTTGTCGCAAGTTGCTTGTCTGAGCTTCTGGCCGCGTTTCCCGTGGCCTTTTTGCGATCTTTCCTCTGCACTGAGTTTCGCTTGGCGAGGTTGGCGATTAAGTTGTGGCAGTGGGCCTGACAAAGCACTGTGTGGTATGGGGCCTGCCTTGATGACAACACATTTGCGTGGTTATCGCAAGTTGCTTGTTCGGGCTCCGGGCCGCGTGTGCCGCACCCGTGGCTGGCTTGAGCTTCTTGGCTGTACTCGGTTTGACGTGGCCGTGGCGGCTTGTTGTTTTCGGGGAGTTGTCCACGTTGTCCTGCTCCGAGCTTCGTTCTTTCGCTTCTGTGTCTTTCTGCTTCTTCTGTTGGTTCTGCTCGTGTTGTAGTGTTGGGTGCAGGTCCTCGTGTGTCGTATCCTTTTTCTCGTCTGGTGTGTTGGTCGTATTGTGGCGTGGGTTTGCGATGCTTTGGCTTGCTGTCGGCGTCGTTTGTCTGTCCGTTGGTTGTGGTCGTGTGCACTTCTTCTTGGGACGGCTGCGCTTGCACCGGACGTGAGGAAGCGGGCGTGTGAGTCTGCTGGCACTTCCTGCTGTTGGTTGTGGGGAGGGTTTTCCTTCTCTTGTCGGAGAGGGGGGGGTGAGAGTGGATTTGCGGCGGCGCGGCGTCGCTTCCGGGATTTGACGTGGAAGCATCTTCGCTCGAGCTGCTCCTTAGTGCGTTGCTGCGACCAGACATGCTGAGTCTTCGGCATCTGGCTTCGTGTTGGAGGATGCACAGCCACGCTTTGCCGAGACGCGCGATTACCTCCTGTGCTGAGCTGCGAGTATGCTGTCGGGGCGAGATTCCACGTGTCGGTGCCATGGCTGCGGTGGCTAATTGGTTAACGGCCTACGCAGTTGCTTGCGGAGTACGTCAGGTCCGCTGCGCTTGAGGGGCTTGGTTGGGTGTTTCGGGCTCGGGATTAGTCCGGTGGAGTGTACTGCGCTCTGTCTATTATTCTCTGTTGGGAAATTTTTCTTGGTGTTGTACAAATATAACAAATGCATGTTTGGTCCTGTGCATGGAAAGAGAATGTGTCGTTTTTTTGTTTGTTTTTTTAAGTTGCGTTTGGGAGCCATCTCGTGTCTGTTCGTTCTGCGGAGCTGTGCTTCGGCAGTGTTCGTCAGAGCCGCTGTGTGATTTGTATTGTCAGCGTGGCCTTTTTGTGTGCGGGCAGCTGCGCCATTAGTACTTGTTGATTGGCGGATGTGCCGGTGTCTGTTGCCGGGCTGGTGGTTTGTCTTCGCCGACTGTTAAATCGTAGTGTACCTTGCTTATCAGGCTTTTCTCGCGGCTTGTTGTTGTGTTGAAGGAGCATATCAGGCGTGTTTTTTTTGGGCTGGCTTGAATGCGCTGGTGAAGTGTGCGCTGTGCATGCAGTGCAGTTCCTCTACGTTTGCATGTTCTTGAATAATCGACCAGGTTGCTATTGGCGCTTGCGGCTGGTTGTTGTTTTTCACAAACCCAATTCGAGTCGAACGGTCGCTAGATCTGTTGTCACTGAAGACACTTGGTGTTATGGTGTTTCTTCAATTTTAGTTGTGGGACTCGGCGCTGTTGCTCTGAGGTGACGGTTCTCGTAGCTCTGAGTGGTGTGCGGGTGGCTCTGAGATCTGCATTTGATTCGTCGAGTGTAGGTGTTCGTAGAACTGGAATCTGTTTGTTGCTGTTGTTGTTGGAGTTGTGCAGCATGGTGACGGCGGTGCTCGTTCGTAGCCAATCAAACGTTTTTGTATGTATGTATGTACGTACGTAGGTATGTATGTATGTATGTATGTATGTATGTATGCATGTATATATGATGTATGTATGTATGTATGTATGTCTGTATGTACGTATGTATGTATGCATGCATGTATGTATGCATGTATGTATGTATGTATGTATGTATGTATTTTTGCCTGTGTGCATGTACGTGTGCATGTATGCATGTATGTATGCTTGTCCATGTCGGTGCTCGTTGCTTCAAGATTCGGTGCTTTTGTTGGTGTATATTTTGGCGACCTCGTTGGAATCGTCGTTGGGGATGCCATCAGTCATGAGTGCACGCTGTCCGTCAAGAGTTGTCGCGCGAGACGGCGTGCGTGGTTCCCAGGAGAGTATGTGTTCTGAAGGGGAGCCTCTGCCTTGCCATTCTGTGCAGGGGACGGGAGCTCTCGTACGGAATGATGGTGGCGGTCGGTTAGGTGCTTGTTTTGGCTGATTCGGCTGAATGGGGATTGGTGTTGTGGACGGTTTCGGTGCCGTGGTTGTGCTTATGCAGTGGTCGTCGGAGTTGATGCCTGCTTGCTGTCTGTGAGTGAGGTTTCTTGCATCGGGGTTGTTTTGTGTTCCAGTACGTCGCCGTTGGCGGGCATGTCGATGTTCATGTTTAGTAGCAGCTCTTGTTGTTCGTGTCGGCGCTGTTGCTGGTTGGACCGCTGACTTGTTTGCACGACAATGAAGCGACATGGCTTCAGCGAGTTAAGATTGAGTGGCTGTTACTCGTCTAGTGCTGCCTGGAAATGGAAATGGCGTGGATGGTAGTCGAGCACCTAGCTTGAGCCCAAGTTTATCCACCAGGAAGGTTGTTATGCTTTGGCTTGTGCAGCTGTTACTCCGGCAGATTTTGTTTGTGCCTTTTTGTCGATGCTTTAGGTGCTGCCAGGAGATCGACGGGGTACGGCATTGGGGTTTGAGAGGCTTGCGCGAAAAAACGGCTTATGGTTCCTGTTGTTGCTCTGAGAGATCTCTGCTTGCAGTTGCAGCCTGCGTCTGTGCTTGGCGTTCGTGGAGATATTGGTAGAGACGGAGTGTTTCCAGGGCGGGCATCAGCATCTCCAAGGCCCACGGATACCCATCTAGCTGGTGGATTCTCTTGCGAGATGCGTTGCTCCTGACGCCGCTTGCGTTTGTCCTCGCATCGAGCAAGAGCTTCACTGTGTGGGGGTTGTCGCTCCACATTGCCAGTTGCAGCGGTTCTGGAAGGAGTCGCACAGCTGCTTCTGATTGGAGCTCGCAGAGGTTTGAAAGGAGCTTGTGGAGGATCGAGTCGTGACCCTTGAAGGCTGCTGCGCAAAGAGCCGTTCCCCCGTGTAAGGCATGTTTCCCGATGTCGGCTTTCTGTTCCAGCAGGAATTCTACAGCTTCGGTTCTCCCGTGCCAAGCTGCGTGCCAGAGCGCCGTGGCCTCTAACTGGCTGTCTACGTGGACTGATGAGCTGAGCAAAAGTTTAAGGCCGGAAATGTAGTTGGCGCTGGCGCATGCGCAGAGAGCGGTTGTCTGGTAGTCGTACTCGTTGCGGGGCTCGTGTACGTCGGAGCGCGCTAGCAGAAGGGTGCTTGCAATTTCTTCGTCGTTATTGTGGCAGGCGACGCTGAAGGGCGTCCGGCCTTGGACGTTGCACTGATTCGGGTCGGCTCTTGCCTCTAGCACCATTTGTGTGAGGGTGTGGTTGCCGCCAGCAACTGCTTCGAGTAGGGCGCTGCGTCCACGAAGGTCTGTTGCGTCCGGGTCTGCTCGGTGTTGCAGCAACATGCGTGCGGCTTCCTGTGCGTCTTGCGTTGCTGCGTGCCAGAGTGCCCGATCGTTGCCGTGGCGGTTCACGTCTGCATGGGCTTGGAAGAGGAGTTCCAGGATGTTCGTGTTATCTGCACTTGCGGCTGCTTGGAGAGCGGTGATTGCCCCGTTTGCGGTGTTGACTTTGGTTCCGCCGGGCATGGACGCGTTGACGTCCTGTGGTTTGCACAGGAGTTCTTCCACTTCGGATTCGGAATCTTCGAAGCTGGCATCAATGAGCTGACGGATGTTTTCCGTGGAAGTGGGGATGTAGTTCAATAGCACGACCTGCAGGCGGGAGGATTTTCGGATCCTGTCCTGGTCCTCGAGGAGGCGTGTGTCCTGGAGGATTTTCTGTCGGAATCGGCAGACTCCCAGGTCTGGAGCTAGTCTGGTTTTGAGCTGTCGCACCGTTATGGCTTCGTCTAGGTGGAGGTCGGCTACGAGGTTGCCTGCGGTGGAGTAGACATGTACTTGGATGGTTTCGATCTTCTGGGTGCTCGGTCGTTTCATGTTGGCTCTCTGGCGGGGTCGGTGGTTGTGCGACCTGATAGTAGTACGAACCGGAGTTCGTGGGGCTCGGGCCATTGATACTGTTGCGGCTGACGTGATGTTGGACATGTGTGTCGTGATGTTTCTGGCTGCGCTTGGTCCTGTGCATGTTTGCTGCTCGGGGCGGGTCGGTTGCATTTGGCTGGCTTGCTCTTTTTTGTTGACGTGCGTGACATCGGCGTCGCTCGGGTTCGTTTTTGATTGCGGGCCTGCACTTGTTGCTCTCGTGCTGTACAGGCGTTGGCGGGCAGTCTGGACGGTGGTGGTCGGGGCGGTGTTTCACAACCTGCAGCAATGGCGGTGGTTTTCTTGTTGGGAGCGTCTACTTTCGCGTTTTCCTCACTGCTTTGCTGTGGTTTTGTTGTTCGTTTTGTGCGCAGCTGTGGGATCGGGTTCTGTTCGGTTTGGGCCTGTCTCTGCTTTCTCCCGTCGTGTCTTGTCTTCCTGATTTTCCGGACTCGGGATTGCATGGCTCGAGTGTCACTTGGGGTGTTGGCTCTGCTGCTCTGCTGCAGTGTCGCTTCTCGCGTCAATCGAATTTTTTGCACAGCTTGGCAATGTCGCCGTCGTCTCTGCAAGATTAATAGCAGTAGTAGTAGTAGTAGTAGTAGTAGTAGTAGTAGTAGTAGTAGTAGTAGTAGTAGTAGTAGTAGTAGTAGTAGTAGTAGTAGTCTCAAGGACAAAAAACCTATGAGTAGTCACCTGTTGTTGCTGCTGTTGTAGCTTTTAAACTTTCAGTGCCCTGCCTCGCTTCGCTCTTGTCCTGATCGCAATGGTGATTCGCCGGGGCCTTTGTAGTCGCTGGCATGGCATCAGTCGTAATAGAAGTTAGTAGCTTCAGCGGCTCAGGTGCATCCTATCTCAGTGAGAAGAGTCGTCGTCGCCTCGTTGACCAGGTCTACGGATTGTGCAGACCCGAGCTACGTGAGTTCCCGGAATAACAAAAATTCAGATGCCACTCTGCAACGGACAGGGGCCAGCGTCGCATCAATATCCACATGCCGCTGACCGGCAAGGTCTGCCGCATCAAGGCGGGCTAGGAAAAGGCTTCGTGAGCTTTGTCTGCACTTCCCCACGCCTCCCGTCAGCTCTTCATGATGGACCGCGTCTACGACCACCTGCCCATGTACAAGCACGATGCTATAGAGCTTCTGACCTACTCGGACGGCACGAAGATTCGTGCCGACCTTACATAGACGCTCCAGGCCTTCCTTCATAGGCGCCACGACCACTCAGGACGTCGCACGCGTGCAGGAGAACTCCGCCAGCGAAACTTGATGCTGCTATTCGTCGCGCTGGAAGCGCCAGGGCCCGAGCATGAACTGTACTCGATGGTTACGGCAACAAGCTCTTGTCGCTCAGGTGGGGCATGGCGGCGCCGTCTAGCGACGAGGAGTCGGAGCCCCGTACGGCGAGATGCAGCACATAGGCCAGCGCGCGGAATCGAGGTCAATGGACGGGTGACTCGCTGTAGTGAGTGCGCGGCGGCGTATCACCCGCAGAGACAGCCGCGACCAGCAACTTTCAGAAGTTGACATTAAAGAACGTGAGTGAGTCTGCTATAGGTCCATGTACCCTGTCCTGATGTCTGCCTATGCTGCAGCACGAACATTGTCACGGTCATGTTTACTTGGTCTGAAGCCTATTGAGATCAATCCAGCATCGCTGCCTTGCGGATCCCCAAGGACCGTCTGTTGTGCTGACAGTTTCGGCCTCGGCTGGCCTGTCTCCGGTGGCGATGCGAGGGTTTGTGGAGTTGTATGTGTGTCTTTCTGGTGCTGACTCGTAAGGATATGGCCTGCATCGAAGCCGCGGGAGCCTCAACGAGCCCGTGGTTGCATTTGGCTGGCTTGCTCTTTTTTGTTGACGTGCGTGACATCGGCGTCGCTCGGGTTCGTTTTTGATTGCGGGCCTGCAGTTGTTGCTCTCGTGCTGGACAGGCGTTGGCGGGCAGTCTGGACGGTGGTGGTCGGGGCGGTGTTTCACAACCTGCAGCAATGGCGGTGGTTTTCTTGCTGGGAGCGTCTACTTTCGCGTTTTCGTCACTGCTTTGCTGTGTTTTTGTTGTTTCGTTTTGTGCACAGCTGTGGGATCGGGTTCTGTTCGGTTTGGGCCTGTCTCTGCTTTCTCCCGTCGTGTCTTGTCTTCCTGATTTTCCGGACTCGGGATTGCATGGCTCGAGTGTCACTTGGGGTGTTGGCTCTGCTGCTCTGCTGCAGTGTCGCTTCTCGCGTCAACCGAAATTTTTGCACAGCTTGGCAATGTCGCCGTCGTCTCCGCAAGATCCCTCGAGGGGGTGTTGCTGACTCGACGTGCGCGTGTTATGACAGTCCTCGTTGTGTGGGTTGGCGTTCGTGCCGGTCGGGCCTCTGACTTCTTTTTTTGCATGGCAATGAAGCGACATCGATCTGCATGGTTGATTTGCTATTGCTCTTCCAGTGCTTTACCCGGAAGTAGGAATGGAGTGCATGGAAGTCGTGGACGTAGCTCGAGCCCATGTACAACCAAGAGGAAGGTTGGCATGCTTGGGCTCGTGCACTTGTTTCTCCCGCAGATTTGTTTGTGTTTTCTTTTTGATGCTTTAGGTGCTGCGACGGGATCGTTAGGCTCCGGATTCGGGCTTGGAGAGGCTAGAAAGAGAGACCGGCCTATGCTTCCTGTTCCTGGCCTGAGAGATTTCTTCTTGCAGTTGCAGCCTGCGCTTGTGTTTGGCGTTCTTGCAGATACTGGTAAAGACGGAGTCTGTCCAGGGTGGGTGTCCGCACCTCTACAGTTGACTGGTATAGCTGTAGCTGTAGCTGGTGCATTCTACCGACGGATGTGTTGTTCTTCACGCCACTCGCGTTCGCCTTCGCATCGAGCAAGAGTTTGACGGTGTCGGGGTTGTCGCTCCACATCGCAAGTTGTAGCGGTTCTTGAAGGAGTCGCACAGCTGCTTCTGATTCCACGTCGCAGAGGTTCGCAATGAGCTTGTGGAGGATCGAGTCGTGACCCTGGAAAGCTGCTGCACAAAGAGGCGTTCCCCCGTGCAAGGCATGCTTCTCGGTGTCAGCTCTCTGTTCGAGCAGGAACTCCACGGCTTCGGTTCTCCCGTGCCAAGCTGCGTACCAGAGCGCCGTGGCATTCAACTGGCCGTCAACGTGGACCGATGAGCCGAGCAGGAGTTTAATGCCGGAAATGCAGTTGGTGCTGGCGCATGCGCAGAGAGCGGTTGTCTCGTAGTCGTACTCGTTGCGGGGCTCGTGTCGGGTGTGCACATCCGAGCGCGCCATCAGCAGGGTGGTTGCCATTTTTTCGTCGTTATTGTGGCAAGCGACGTTGAAGGGCGTCCGGCCTTGGTCGTTGCGTTGATTCGGGTCGGCTCTTGCCTCTAGCACCAATTGTGTGAGGCTGTGGAAGCCACCAGCGACGGCTTCGAGTAAGGCGCTGCGTCCGTGCTGGTCTGTTGCGTCCGGGTCTGCTCGGTGTTGCAGCAACATGCGCGTGGCTTCCTTTGCGTTTTGGGCTGCTGCGTGCCAGAGTGCCCGATCGTTGCCGTTGCGGTTCACGTCCGCATGGGCTTGGAAGAGGAGTTTCAGGATGTCCGTGTTGTTTGCACTCGCGGCTGCTTGGAGAGCGGTGGTTGCGCCGTTTGCGGTGTTGACTTTGGCCCCTCCGGGCATGGACGCGTTGACGTCCTGTGGTTTGCACAGGAGTTCTTCCACTTCGGATTCGGAGTCTTCGAAGCTGGCATCAATGAGCTGGCGGATGTTTTTCGCGGAGGTGGGGATGTAGTTCAATAGCACGACCTGCAGGTGGGTGGATTTTCGGATCGCGTCGTCGTCGTCGAGGAGGCGCGTGTTTCGGAGGATCTTCTGTCGGAATCGGGAGACTCCCAGGTCCGGAGCTAGTCTGGCTTTGAGCTTTCGTATGGTGGTGGCTTCGTGCAGGTGAAGGTCCGCTACGAGGTTTCCTGCGCCGGTGTAGACTTGTACCCGGATCTTTCCGTTCTTGTGGGTGCTTGGTCGTTTCATGATGGCTTTGAGGTGGCGAGCAACAGTACCGGTCGAATTGACGGGGTTCGGGCCCTGCACACTGTCGCGATTGGTCTGATGTTTTGATATTCACGGCATGGGGTTTTGGCTGTACTTGGTGCCGTGTCTGTTTACTGACTGATTGCACTGGGACAGCACTTTTTTTTCTGGATGCACGTGACATCTGCGTTGTGTCGGGCTGGGTCCTTTTGAGATCTTGTTGGTGGTCTAACATGCTAGTAGTTGCTGCTAACATGCCTTGGTGGGCAGACTGAACGGTCGTAGTCGGGCGGTGTGTCTCAGCATGTAGTAGTATTGGCGGTGGCGATCTGGCTGGGAGCGGCTGCTTTGGTGTTCGGAACACTTTGGTGCTGCGAGTTTTCTGGCAATGGCATGCAGCTGTCAAGATCGGGTTCCTGATCGGTTTTGTCCCGTCTCTTTCTCTTTTCGTGTCTTTTCGGCGGTGGGTCCCGGGAACGGGTGGCACGAGTGTCAGTTCGGGGCGATGGCTCTGCTGCTGCGCTGTGGGGTCTCTTTTCGTGCCACCCTAAGTCTTTGCAGAGCTTGGCAATGGTGCCGTCGTCTCCGCGAAAGATCCTTCGAGGGAGTGGTCCCTTGTCACTTAGGTCCAGCTCTTTGCGGACTTGTCTTACGAGTTGTCGGCGCGGTTCGATCCGAGTTTCCTGCTCGAGCCTTTTCACGAGTTCCTGGAGTTTCGTTTTGTTGTACACGATGTTGCTGCTTGGTTGTGCTTCCTCGTTCGGGGTGTTGATCTTGTGCGGGGCAATGTCGTCCGCTTTGTCGTTGGAACTGGCTGTGGTGTCTGTGCTCTTGGGGCTCCGTTCTGCGTGTTCTGGTTGTGCTTCCGCCTGCGCGCTGTGGGTGCAATTTCGGGGGTGCTCTAGAGTCGCGGAGTGTGTGTCGTTATATAGACACGTCGAGCATCTTGCTGTGGGAAGTGGTTTGCTGCTTGTTTTTCTCACTGCCTGGGTCGCCGCGCTTGTCAGGCAGGGTTCTGTTTCGGCGTCTGGCGTCATGTCGGAGAAGCTTTGTGAGGGTTGGGAGTCCCTGTGAGCCGGGAATGGCTGCCAAGAGTCTGTTAGTTGGGTTCCTCTGGCAAGGGCGGTCTAAGTGGTTGCGATTCGGTTCTGTGCGGACTGGTTTTAGCTGCTTTCTGACGATTGAATCGTGTGTGCCGAGACTCTGCGAGGCGTTTTCCCTGTTTTGTTGGATGGATTCGTTTTGAATCGGGCGTCGTGTGCCTTGAGTTACTGCGTCGTTGCCTCGGCGTTTCCTCGGATCTGTTGTTTGCGGTCATTGGCGAGCGTGCCTGCCCAGATGATTCCTTCGTAGCCGCGGTAGTCGAACGTGATGACCAGGCCGGCGCCGTTGTGCGGGTAGTTGCGTGTGGGTGGTTGGGGAATGTAGAAGTAGCGAGTGAAAGCTTCTCGCAAGAAGTCGCTGAGCTGGATGCCTTCTTCCCGCACTGTCCAAGCGTTTAAGATGAGGATCGATTCTGAGGGTGAGAAACCGCCTATGCCGATCTCCTCGAGCCACTCGTGAAGGTCTTCCTGGTTGCCCGCGTGCCAGGGTTCGGTATCGCAGCCACCACAGGTGGAGTAGTACTTCTTCTTGCTTTCGACTAACACGGTCGTTGGCGTTAGAAAACCAGGTAGCCTGAGTGGAAGGGGCGTATGCAGCGGGGCGAGTGATGCCCGTACATGGCCTGCCAGTGTGCGGATCTTGTCACAGCGGTGCTGGAACTCGTTCTGGAAGCTGTTGCAGGATGACAAGGTTGGGACTTGTTCGGGGAATGCGAGATAGTTGAGGATCTTGCTTGCACACTGCAGAGGGAGGTTCTGCAGGTGCATGTAGCGCTGGGGCATGGCCGGTTGTTTCGTGGCGTGTTTTGTTCGCTGGATCCTCTAGTACTCTTGGTTTCATCGAGGAAACAGCGACAGGTCCATTGTGGTGTGTTTTATATGCGCCCGGTTGTCAGGTTTGTTTGCACATATTTCGCGTGGATGTGTGGAAGTGCTGGTATAACCATGCATATTGGTGTGTGTGTGTGTGTGTGTGCGTTGATGTGTCAATGTGTGCATGTGTGTGTGTGTGTGTGGTCGCGGTGAGTGCTATTGTTTTTTTTGCGGTCAGGTTTGTTTCTGATCCGAGTGCAGCACGTTCGTGGTTGGAGCTCGGCAGGGAGTTGTTGTTGCGCGCGTGGTTGAAGTTAGCGACAGATCGCGGTTGCTGCTGCTTCCGTTTGTTTTCTGGCTCGCTTGATTACTGTGCGGTCGGGGGTTTGTTTTACTCGAGCCGTCTTGGCTGGAACGTGCATGTTGCGAAGTTGCATGTGCACGTCCTTGCGTGAGGGGCTAGTGCTGCTTTTGCCGGTATGTGAAGCCCACAGAGTTGGCGAGATCGTCGAACTCAACGTCGTAAATCAGTTGTTGCCAAGTGGAAAATGCAAAGGGCTGGATCTTGCATCGGAAACGCAGGTTGCGCTGCCATGCGATTAGCTTGGTATTGGGTTGTTGCTCCTGGTCTTCCTGGATGTGATGGATGGAGAGCTCGATGAAGGATTTCACTTCTCGGTGCAGGGCTACGTCAAAGTGGAAGATGCAGTTGTGGATGAAGTGGTTGGGGAAGGTGTAGTAGGGGTCGGCATAGGTCTTGTTTTGTAGGTAGAGCTGCCAGTGTCGAACTTGCTCGTCGGCTATGATGCTGTGGGCAGTTGGATCGAACATGATCTTGACAAGGCTTTCTACTTGCGTTTGCAAGGAGTCGGGTGTCTGTATGTGAAATTGCGGAGCTGGTGGAGTGGGAATTCTGACGTCGTGGAACTGGGTCAGTCCTGAACTTTGCTGGCTTTTGTGCTTTTCGGCGGCGTGCCGTCGGGCGCTTGCTTCTCGTGTCATCGTGGAAGCCGTGAGGATGCTGAGTGGAGAGCTGCTCCCTTCCGCTCTGTCCTGGCACGACGGAGGCGTTGGTTGGGTGTCGAGTGTTTGTAGAGCTTGGTGTGTGTGTGTGTGCTTTCGTCGGAGCCTTGGGTGTTTGCTCTTCTTGTTGCTTCCTGGTTGTCTTCCGGTCGCTGTCTTCGGCGTCGCGCGTGGTGGGCGCGGTGTTCATGTGCATCTAGGTTTGTTTCTGGAACGGTCCGTTACTACGGGATTTTGTGGTGTAGCTTGGGGTATTTGATCTGGTACGACAGTGTTGTGGCGCGTTTCGGTGCTCTAGTTGGTTTGTGCGTTTCAACGCTGTCGTCTGCTTGGGTTGCTGTTCGATCTGGCTGTGCTTTTTGCGGGAGCCCTTGTTCTCTTACTGTTCCTCTCGTGTCTTTTCATGTTTTTCGGCTGTGCGACGGGTCTGGTTGCGGCGTCTTGCGTTTTGCGAGGGTGCATCACTCCTTTCACTCTGCGTGGATGAGGCCCGCGTGGTTCTGGTATCGGAAGCTCAGCTGTAAGCGGGCCGGGCTGATGATGTCGCGGAAATGGTATTCGCTCTTGCTGAACTGCGGCATGTAGGAGATGGTGGTGTGGGCGTCGTCGAGGAAATATAGGAATGCTTGGAATTGAGCATCGTGTCGCCAGGATGGGTTTGTTTTCCTGACGAGCTCCGCGAATGTACTGGCTCGACCCTGCCGCAGGAGTTCCTGCATGTGTCGGCTGCTGTGACCGGTCGGGTTTGCGGCTGTGCTATTCGTGAGCGTTTTGACGGAGGTGCCGCAGGAATGGTGCAGCAATTTTCGGTCTAACAGGTGCTGTGGAATGAGTTTGATGCTGTAGACGCTTGGCAGACCGGGAAGGTGGATGTCGAACGTTAAAGTCTCTAAGGTCCATCTAAGCGCTTGAGCGCTTTTCCGAAGGCTTTGGTGCTGCATTGCGTCGTGCGTGCTTTTGCTTGCCTGTAGGAAGTCTTGCAGAGCCCACGCGTCTAGGTGTTCCAGCAGTGACGTGATGACGATTGGTAGGACGATTGCAACTAACACGGATGTGGAAGAGGTTCGGTGTCCTCTGTCGAAGGCTGCCGAGACATCTGTTCGCTGAGACGTGGGTGCGGCGCTGTGCCAACGACGTTGCTGGATTGGCTTTAGTTTGCAGCAGTCTTCCGACGTGATTTGCGGTTCTTGATTTTCCTGTTTGGTTTGGTTCCGTCCTGTGGCTCTGATTCGTTTTGGCTGCGCTGCGGGGAGGCGGCACTCGTGGTTGCTTCGTTTTGGTTGTCGGACACCTGCTTCGGTGGTCGTCTGCGGTTGCGTGGAGCGGAGCTGGCGACCTCCAGTTGGATTCTTTGCGTTTGCGGCGCTCCGGCTTGGTGTCTGTTGCGGTATCTGACCCAGCCCACGGCGCCTCTCGGGTGAAAAAACGGCTGCGGGCTGCGCATGCGCTTGATGTCTGCCATGTGCAGTGCGTGCGTCCGCTGGTATGGCAGCACGTGTGTGCTCAGTCCGTGTTGGTGCTGCATCTGCCGGAAGGTCGTAACGGACAGCTTTTCGGTGTGTGTGATGTAGGCCCTGCCATGGAGCAGTTGATTGTGTCCGAACCAAATGAGGCCTGCCCGTGCAGGTTGGCCTCTGATTTCGATGGTTTTCTGTCCGTTTAGGATCATGGACAGCCACTTGGCTTTGAGGATCATGATTCGGTCCCCGTCTGCTGGTACGGCGTCGTCTTCGAGCTCCGGTACGGGTTTGTCGTGGGGCGCGCTTGCGTTGGTGTCTTGCATGGCTATTCGTTAGGTCGGGTCGCAACAACGTGCGCTTGGAATGGGGTCTGAGACTACCGTGCATATGTCTGTTCACTTGAACCGCTTAGCGGGGGGGGGTGCGGGGGGTCGGAGGCGGGCTCAGCCGCGCTGTTTGTAGCTTTGCTGTGCCATGCTGTCGTGCTGAATTGTTGACCGTGAGGTTGTGAGGGTAGCAGCAGCTACGCATGTGCAGTATGGGTGCAACCGGTGATAACTGTGATACTGCATGTCCGATCTTCTTGCACTGATGCTTCACTTGCAACGCGTTCGTCTAGCTCTGTCCCTTTTCGTCGTGGTTCTTCGTCTCGTCGCGTCCGACTTTTGCGGGCGCAGTGGCTTCTGGGTTGGGTGCGTCTTCGATTGGCAGGGTGGGTTGGTGTTGCTCGTCTTGGACTGGCAGGGCGAGTTGCCGTTGTGCGTATTCTTCAGCTTCCTTGCGTTTGCGATAGCTCCTGCTGATGGGACACAGGTCGTCTGGTCCAGTGCGGTACCGTGTGAACAGGGAGGGGGGCATCAGTTGGTAGTAATTGAAGTTGATATTGGTTCGGCGAACGTTTGTGATCGCGAGCGCGTAGAAGTTTTGGGAATCGGGTGGGTCCAGTTGGAGGTGTTGGTTGTAGAGTTCGTGAAATTCCTGTCCATCAATGCGTCTCACTTGTTCGATGGTAGCTCTTGCTTTGATGCAACCTTCGCTTGCGAGCCAGATGCATTTTGGCCTTGTTTTGGTGCCGACGACGAGTATGTGCTGCTTCTGGGCCAAGATGTTGTTCAGGGTCTGTGAGTATAAAGTAAGGATGCTGTCGCCGATGTCTGGGTGGTCTTTGTTGTCTGGCACAGGTCCGTGCGGTTGCGCGTCGTGGTTGGAAGTGGTCAAGCTGCGGGCGTCGGCTTCGTCTCCTTCTTCGGATTTTTCCTTTCTGCTCAACTGCTGGCTGGAGAAGGTGCCGGACGTGGTTGAGGCGCTTTCTTCCTGGGTGCGAGTGAGGATGTCGGTGGTTGTGGGCTGGGGGGGTGGACAGGGGGTTGGTGCTGCTGATTCTGGGTTGTTGCGAGGGCGCTTCGGCAGCCGGTTCGTGCGTTGTCGTTCTGTCGTCCGTCAATTTCTGTCTGTGGGTCGCACGTTGATGCGCGTATTTTGTACTTTGCTCCGAGTTGCATCCTGGTGCATCGTGGTGCTCGAGTCACGTTGGCTTGGGCGCAGCTGCTTTCGTCACATGTCGTGAGCTGGCACTCGAATGTTGCAGGCTGGCTTGTTGTCCTGCTGGGTCGAGATTCTAGTGGAAGGATGTTCTATGACTTCCTGATGTCTGTCGCGGGCTGTTGTGTGGATGAGCTTCTTGAGCATGTGGTAGCGTCAGAGCTTTGCATGTGTGTGTTGTTTCGTGTCGTTGGAGCTGATCCGGACTTGCTGCGGCAGCTGCTCCA
>CAJNDT010001675.1:0-45553 GCA_905221615.1 Symbiodinium sp. CCMP2592 | reverse complement strand
CCTCCGGCTGCAGAAGACGGCGGCGGTGTTTCGGATCCTGTATGGCTTCGGTCCAGGTTCATGTTCTGTCTTAGGCATTAGCAAGGGCATTCGGCTTTGTCTGGCCAGAGAGCCGAGACTCCTGCGATGTTGCATGCAAATGTCTAGCTGGTGCATGATCACGACCGCAATAAGTCACCGGCGCGTTCGGTTGCTTTGTTTTAGGTATGGTTCGGTAGACCTCGGCGCATGTTTTTTGGAGCTCTGCGCGACATGTTGTCAGCGTATCACGGCATTGCACTTGTCTTCGAGAACTTGTGGTTCTTCTGCAAGAAGAAGTAGCTGACCTCAGAGCAGACCAGATCGAGCAGGCACACGTCAGCGACTTGAGCAAGAGCTTTGGCTGCCAATTCCACCCTGGCCGTCTGTACATCCGTCCAGCAGACGCCGCCTTTTGCGTCGTCCGCAGAAGCGGGCTCCGGCACGTCGTCTTGTCGGAGAACACCGAAAACAACCGCAGTTGCCTCCGATGTTCAAGGACGGTGTCGAAAGGTGCTGTACAATTTAGGAAGAAGCGTGCAAGAAATCGTCACTTGCATTCGTCTTCTGCTGCCCCAAAAGCGCAGGCCCTCCGGCATGCGATTTGCACGGTATTTTCTCTCCGGTGAATTTTCTTGATTGTTCAAGCAAAGGTCGGCGTTTGCAGTGTGGCAGTGACGCAGGTTGAAGTATCGCAACATGTATTCTGGATTTCTAAGCTGTCTCGAAAACAATCGGAGACAGCGTGGCCGTCGGCATGTCGCACTGCGGCTTGCAGGCTGGCTCGAGGCCAAAGCGTCTCGCCGGGTCAAGCACAATGTGTTGACATTGTTTTCGGACGAAAAAGTTACCTCGGCAGTTCCAGTCTGGGAACCCCATGAGGCCTCGCCGCGACGGAGAAACCTCCAAGGTTCGCAAGCCCACCCTCCGTCGCAGTCTCCCTCCCCTCCGCCCGTGGCCTGGCCACGTTCTTGCGAGTTCAGTGCAATGGTGGGGCGAACCGGATATGTTCGGCTTCTAGCAAAGCATATCCGGCTCGCGCCCCGTTGCGTTGCAAGCTGTGTCTTCCGCAGGACAGTTTCGCGTCGTCGCTCGAATTCCATCCCGTGGGTCGTGCAACGCCACGCCTCCGGCTGCAGAAGACGGCGGCGGTGTTTCGGATCCTGCATGGCTTCGGTCCAGGTTCATGTTATGTCCTAGGCATTTGCAAGGGCATTCGGCTTGGTCTGGCCAGAGAGCCGAGACTCCTGCGATGTTGCATGCAAATGTCTAGCTGGTGCATGATCTCGACCGCAATAAGTCACCGGCGTGTTCGGTTGCTTTGTCTTAGGTGACCTCGGCGCATGTTTTTGGAGCTCTGCGCGACATGTTGTGAGCGTCGAACAGTACTGCACTTCTTCGAGAACTTGTAGTCCTTCTGCAAGAAGAAGTAGCCGACCTCAGAGTAGACCAGATCGAGCAGGCACACACCAGCGACCCGACCGAGATCTTTGGCTGCCAATTCCACCCTTGCCGTCTGTACATCCGTCGAGCAGACGCCGCCTTTTGCGTCGTCCGCAGAAGCGGGCTCCGGCACGTCGTCTTGTCGGAGAACACCGAAAACAACCGCAGTTGCCCCCGATGTTCAAGGACGGTGTCGAAAGGTGCTGTACAGTTTAGGAAGAAGCGTGCAAGAAATCGTCACTTGCTGTCGCTTGCTGCAGACACGAAAGCGTCACTTGCTGTCGCTTGCTGCAGCCGCAAACCCGCAGCAGCCTTGGCACGCGGTTTGCACGGTGGTTTCTTTGTTTTTTTTGTCACTTTTTTGGCGACCTCCTTCTGATAGTCCACGCGGCGGTCGGCATGTTCCTGCCGGCCTGAAGCTGGACTGGACGGCAGTGTGGCAGTGAGGCAGGTCCAAGCATCGCTACATCTATTTTGGATGGCTAAGCTGTGCTGAAAACATTCGGAAACAGCGTGGCCGTCGGAAGTCGCCCGCTGCATCTGCAGGCTTTCCTGGCGTCAGACGGTCCCGCGGGTACGTCGCAGGTCTGTCTTCAGACGGTCCTTGTGTCAGACGCTCGAGTCGGCGTGTCAAATGCACAGATCACGTTTTCCGACCCGCTCAGATCGAAACTTCTTTTCGGTGCAGTCTCCGGCTCAAGAACAGCTCGGTTCTCTGACCCGCTCAAGCCGTTCTTTTTACTCTGTTGTCATGGTTCTCATCTGGAATTCACGGAGCAGACGGTTCAACAGAAGTCGTACTTTTTTTCCGTGTAGTCCGACGTCGATGTGCTTCGAGCGGTCGTCTGGCGATCACGGACGCAGCTTCTAGCAGCCAGGCCAAGCATCCGATCAGATGCGAAATCTATGCACTGGTTACTAGCGTGAACGTACGCGCGGCTTAATAGGAGCCAGAAATCCATCCGCCGGAGCATTCGCGACATCATGATGGCAGTCATCATAGCGCAGCTGTTCTCCTTGGAGCTCGTGGTCGACGAGTTTCTTCTTGTCCTCAGAGCATAGATGTCGGCAGCCAAGATCTTGCACACTGCATTGCCTGCTACCTCGGCAGTTCCAGTCTTGGAACCCCATGAGGCCTCGTTGCGACGGAGAAACCTCCAAGGTTCGCAAGCCCACCCTCCGTCGCAATCTCCCTCCCCTCCGCCCGTGGCCTGGCCACGTTCTTGCGAGTTCAGTACAATGGTGGGGCGAACCGGATATGCTCGGCTTCTAGCAGAGCACATCCGCTTCGCGCCCCGTTGCGCTGCAAGCTATGTCTTCGGCAGGACCATTCCGGTTCCATCGCGTGTGTCGTGCAATGCGACGGCGGCGGTGCTTCTGATCTTGCATGGTTTCGGTTCAGGTTCACGTCATGTCCTGGGCAGGTGCAAGGGCATGCGGCTTAATCCGGCCAGAGAGCCGAGATTCCTGCGAAGCTCGCACTCAAACCGGTTGCGGGGGCATGCTGATTGTTTCAGAAAGCAACTGGGGTCTCCGGCTGTTCAGACCGATGCGCGGTTCGGCAGACCTCGGCGCACGTTTCCGGAGCTAGCTTCGCGCGACGCGACACTGCTAAATATATATATATATATATATATATATATATATATATATATTTATAGATATATATATATATATACATACATACGTATATATATATATATATATGTATACGTATATATGTATATTTGCTTCTTATAGACAAGTTCCAGACATTCTGCAGGAAGAAGCAGCTCACCTTACAGCAGACAAGACGAAGTAGAGACCGACCATGCAGACGACAGCGATAGGGGTAAGATCTTTGGCTGCCAATTCCACCCTGGCCGTCTGTACATCTGTTCAGCAGGCGCCGTCTTTTGCGTCGTCGGCAGAAGCAGAAAAAAAGGCACGTCGTCTTGTCGGAGAACACCGAAAACAACCGCAGCTGCCCCCGGCTTTCAAGGACGGTGTCGAAAGGTGCTGTACAATTTAGGAAGAAGCGTGCACGAACTTCCGACTTGCTTTCGATTTCCGCAGCAGCTCTGTCAGGCGATTTGCGCGTTGGTTTCTCGTCCACACTCTCATTGCTGGATCCGGCGATCCTTTTCGTCAAAGCGATCGCAGTTGATTCTGCGGTCCGGTTTCTTTTCTCGCTAGGCAGGCCCTAGCATCGCAAAGTGCATTCTGGATTGCCAAGCCGTCCTGGAAACCATCGGAGACAGCGTGCCGTCCTGGAAACCATCGGAGACAGCGTGGCTGTCGGCACCTCGCAGCTCGCGGTCCTTTTGTCGGACGGTCGCGAATGGGTGCGGGCATGTCAAGCCGAAACTTCTCTTCGCGAAGTGTCCAGCTCTCGGAGCGCGGTTCTCTGACCCGCTCAAGCCGAAACTAGTTTATCTGCAGTCACCAGCTCTCGTCTGGCCTTCACCGAGCAGACGCTTCGATGAAAGCCGAGTATCCTTCTTGTGTACTCCGAACCCGAAGTGCATCTGGCGGTCATCTGGCGATAAGAGAGCCAGCTCTGCTGCTTCATGCCATCGAGCCACGGCCGTGAGCCGAAGCATTCGCGACGGCATGGCAGAGAATATATGGAAGATCTGTGCGCCGCGCACTCCGAATCCGAAGTGCATCTAGGGGTCGTCTGTCTATAACGGAGCCAGCGTCGCGGGAGCCATTACAGCACAGATCTTGGCATTCCAGATCTTGCACACTGCGTTCTTTGTTACCTCGGCAGTTCCATTTTTGGAACCCCATGAGGCCTCGCTGCGACGGAGAAACCTTCAAGGTTGGCAAGCCCACCCTCCGTCGCAGTCTCCCTCCCCTCCGCCCGTGGCCTGGCCACGTTCTTGTGAGTACAGTGCAATGGTGGGGCGAACCGGATATGCTCGGCTTCTAGCAAAGCACATCCGGCTCGCGCCCCATTGCGTCGCAAGCTGTGTCTTCGGCAGGACAGTTCTGCCTCTCCACTGCAGTTCCACATTGTCGGTCGTGCAATGCGACGCCCACGGCTGCCGAAGACGACGGCGGGTTTTTCGGATCCCGCATGGCTTCGGGCCCGGGTTCATGTCATGTCTTGGGCAGTTGCAAGGGCATTCGTCTTATTAGTCCGGCCAGAGAGCCGAGACTCCTGCCACGGTTACATCCAAATTGCTAGCTGGGGCATGACGATTGCTTCACGAAGTCGCTGGGGTCTCCGGCTGCTCGGACCGATGCGCGGTTCGGCAAACCTCGGCGCAGGTTTGTGGAGCTCAGTTTGGCGTGACACGAGACTGCAAGATTGTTGCTCCCTATCGACAAGTTCCAGACTTGCTGCAAGAAGAAGCAGTTGACCTTACAGCAGACAAGACCAAGTAGAGACTCATACGTACGGTACACGAGGAAGATCTCGGGCTGTCTATTTTGTGTCGCCCGTCTGTACTTGTGTCCAGCAGCTATAGTCTCCTGCTTTGTTTGCAGAAGCGGAAGCGGGCTCCGGCGCGTCGACTCGTTACACAAGATCGATAGTTTGTCTAGTCTGTCTAGTTTATTCATGCAGGCTGTGCCGGTCTTTTTCTCTTTCAGGAGGACGTACTGCTCACTCGTTGGCGACCGGCGTGGACGCTCGCCCCACCATCCTCTGTCGCTGGAAGAGTCCTTGAACGAGAAGCAAGAGATCGTCCAGAAGAACGGAGAGGTCGTAACAAAAATCCAGAACGGTCGGGTTCTGCGTCTTCTCGCAAATGTATCTAAGCAGTGTGAGACAACGAGGAAGAGCCAGAAGCAACAGACGCGAAGTGGCATCTTTCAATGACCCCCAGGCCATTGTGGCTTTTACGTCGAAAGGCAAGTTTCTGCCGAGGGACACCGCCGCTTCCAGGTCGGCACGGCGGATGCATTCTTCCACGTCCAGGATGCGCTCGTCGCCGACTTGCAATTGATCTTCGGGAGTGTGCCTGAATTATCACAAAGCTGCAAGAAGAGCGTCCGCACTCATAGCTTCTATTTAGGGTATTCGGCAACGCAACAGCACAACTTTGTATTCTTGCTGCATACAAAGCGACAAAAGCGTGCTGAGCACGTCGGCGGAGAATGCTAATGTTTGTAGCGAGACAGCAGGACCGACGCGAAGAACTCGGTAGGCGGCCAGCACAACCGCGTGAAGGTCCTGCCACGCATTGTCGACGCTCCGCCGTAGTTCATCGCTGTTCGGGGACAGTGCCCGCCGAGCGGAGTGCATGGCGGCGGCGGTGTTCCACACGCCAAACGCGCAGGGCGCCAGGTCCATGTGGGTGTTGCGGCTGCAGGAACCAATGATGTCGTGTCGACTGCGGCTTGGCCTGGCTAGCGAGCCGAGACCCTGCGACTGTGCCGTCCGAATCCAGTGCTCTTTCTGGGTTCACACAAGCAACTGGGCATTCTGGCCTCTGCTCTGGGCTGCGCTTTGGTCGTCAAGCGCTGGAAGTGATTGGACCTTGGTTCCATGGTCGACAAAGCAGAAAACATTGGAACGAAGACGTTGTTCAAAGGCGCAGCAAGTCTTGGCAACAAACGCACGCAGCAGTTTTTTTTGGGGCCTTCCATGGAAGAGTTCGGGTCATCCAAGGCAACGTCATTTTCGGGGGGGGCCACCGGGCACGTTAGCTCATGAGTCCAGATGTCATGGTCGGATGCCCGCCGACCGTTGGCCCCAACCCCCCCCATATGCTCCAGGACCAACGATTTTTGTTCGGTCTCTGTCAAGAAGCAATAGACCTTGGTGTACGTAGAACGAGATCTGAGATGGTTTTGCAACACAACGGTCGAGACGCAAAACTACATGCACTCCGTCTCTTTTTGGGACCGTGGCCACTGACAGGACTAGTAGACTCTCACTTCGCGAAGGAGCATGTAGATTAATGCACTCAACTGCTTTGCCGTCATTACGCTGGCCGAAGTGTTGTGAGCCAACACGTCAGGATGCACGGCCACGAGCTGCATTCGGAGCCAGCTTGTAAACTTCGGTTTGTTCATTTCCTTTCTGGTGTCGAAGTCGTGCAGTACGAAGGATCCGCTTCGTTGGTCTCCTGAGTTGTATTGGGGTAGCCAGGAAGGAGGCAAATCCTTTGGTGGCACGTTCAGGATCGTTTCCACGCCAGTCTCAGATGCCTTGCTCCAGGGTTCTGCCGATGCTGTCCCGGTCGATGTTCCTGCGGCCGACGCTGCGGCCGTTTCCGTTTCCTTCGATGTCGAGGGGAGATCTAGATCCGGCGGCCCGGGAAGCCGGCGTGGTTCCATGTTCCCAACCTGCAAGCTAGGGCTGCGATGGCTGTTCTCAATCCCAAATGGAACCATGGCTAGGAGGCAAGGAGTCTGTCTCTAGTGTCTAATATCAGCTTGGCCTGGGCAGACAGCCGAGACCTTGCGATTCGCGGATGGAACTTCTCTTGCATTTATTGGGTAGGCAACCCAACACACGTCGAACCGACATGCAGCGACCAGACACGTTTTGGCGGTCGCCACGGACGTTTAGTTTCTGGAAACATGAAGAGCGGCATCGGATGATTCTCAGGTTTCGTCGGCCTGGGCTGCGGCGATCCACTGTCCGTTCTTTGGCATAAACCACTGTCGTATTTTATATCGACACGCCAGACGGGCATTTTCCATGCTGTCTCGATTGCCACAGCGCGTAGTCGGAGAGGATCCGGCCGCTCCAATAGACGGATGAAGACGAGGCGTCTCCAATTTCCATAGTTGTGGACGATGCGTTTAATCTCACGAGGCAATCCGGCAACTAGACAGAGCATAGGCAAGAAAGTTCGCTGGGTTCGGAAAAAGTCTAGTTTTTTCAGAGAGACGTTCTCAAGGTATTTCTCCCAGCAGAACGAGGCGAGCCGCCAGCTGTCCTGGAGGGTCCTGATAGCATGCCGCAAGATTGATTTGCAGGTAGCGCACAGGAGCTGCGATTGCATCGTCCCAGCTTGCAGGAAGCGCACCTTGATCTCTCCAGTCTGGTGGTCCGTGAGCACTGAAAGCCGAGGTAGTCTGCCCTTCCAGGCTCGCAGGTTGGCCTTGACCTCTTCGTCCGTTAGGCGCGGCCAGCTGTACAGGAATTTGCCTTCTTCGTCTTGGTATCGATAAACACGTTCTACATTTTCCCGGGGTTCGCAGAGACATAGTTTCGCCCGCACCAAGCATGCATATCGAAAAATGCGCTCGAGCAAAATAGCCGGCAAATCCAGAAGGTCTGTCTTCTTCCCGAAAAGCAGCTCTTTTCCGGATGCTGTCGATCTAGAAAGGGAATCATGGCCGGAAGGCAAGGCGTTCGTGTCTAACATCAGCTTGGTCCGGCCAGAGAGCCGAGACCTTCGGGATTGTAGCAAAGGTGCGACTTGTTGGGGGGGGGGGAGGAAATCGAGTATCCTGCGTTAATGAGGGTGTTCTGATAATTGGAGCCTTCGATCTTGTCTAGTCCTATTTACGAAACGAGGCTAGTACTGAAGAATCGTTAGTTTTCTGTGCCACTTGTTAAGAGCGTTCGGCTTGGTCTGGCTAGCGAGCCGAGACCCTGCGAACGCAACCTTCGAGAAACGATCTGGAATGTTTTCATCGAAGCGACCGGGGTCTCCGACCGCAGACACGTGGATCTTTGTATCGTCCCCTGCGTGCGCCGGGGACGAAAGGTTTCTGGACATCATGTTGATCAGCTGAGGCAGGCGACGTACTTGCCTTCTGGTTCAAGTCCACGTAGTTCTCTATCGGTTCGAGGGAGTTCCGAAACCTGCTGGCAAGGGCAGCGGGGATTTACTGCTTGCACAAGCGATCCGTCCTGTGTGTTTCCGTTTGATAGCTTCACGTGCAGGGTGGGTACGAGGCTGCCATCTGGTAGAGTAGAAAACCCAAGTGTTGAAGAGCTTCCCCCGCTGGCATCGAGTGGGTCATCATCTCACACAGACTACTGGCTAGCCAGAACGTGCGCACACATAAAGGCAAAAAGTCCTCGAGTAAGGCTCGCGCGGCAAAGCACCGACGAACGAAGTCGTAGAGCGCGAGAAATCACCTGCGATGTGAGGGGAGCGTGGCAGCGGTTGGTCAGGATGCTAGCGATCCTCTTGGAGATCAACACAAAGAGCGAGAGAACTTTTTCATGCGTGATAAGCCCGCTGCAAGCGTGGTACGTCACTCCGAAAGAAACCAATGAGGTTCAGGAAGATGGCTCGAACTTCACGATTGCACACACGCAATGCCTTGGAGGCAGAGAATCCCAGATGTAGGAGCAGGAGCGCGGAGGAACGAGCTGCTCCAAGCAAGTTGCGCAAATCGGCGCGTGTCTGTCCGGGACGCAGAAGGATCTCGGAGCGCCAGCCAGGAATCAGGGTTTGCTCCTGCAGCCATAATAGAATCAATCGTCCTCGCGGGACTCTTGCTACCTGAGTGAAGCGTCGACGGAGGCGCTCGGGGCCGGAGGTCATTCGTTTCGGTCGGACGGGGGGCATTTTTTTTGGCCGTGGGGCCAAGGATAGTTTTTTTTTCATCATTTGCTAGAATCTTCTGTGCTCGAAGCAGGTCTCGAGGCCGACAGTTGTCGGCATTCTTTTACAGTTGCTAGAAGCGTTCGGCTTGGTCTGGCTAGCGAGCCGAGACCCTGCGCTGGCGGCGAAAAAGCTTGCGTCTGATTCCTGGTTAATCGAAGCAACTGGGCCGCCCGGCCGCTGGCGCGTGCAATTCTTGTTCTGTCGTTGTCAAGAAGCAATAGACCTTGGTTTACATAGAGTCAGATTTGAGATGGTTCTGCAACACAACGGTCGAGACGTAAAACTGCATGCACTCCATCTCTTTTTGGGACCGTGGCCACTGTCAGGACTAGTAGACTCCCACTTCGCGAATGACCATGCAGATAAATGCCCTCAACTGCTTTGCCGTCATTACGCTGGCCGAAGTGTTGTGATCCGCCACGTTAGGATGCACGGCCATGAGCTGCATTCGCAGCCACGTTCTAAACTTCGGTTTGCTCATTTCCTTGCTGGTGTCGAAGGCGTGCAGGATGAAGGATCTGCTTCTTTGGCTTCCTGAGTTGTAGTGGGGTAGCCAGGAAGGAGGCAAATCCTTTGGTGGCACGCTCAGGATTGTTTGCACGCTCGTCGAAGACGCCTTGCCCCAGGGTTCTGCCGATGCTGTCCCGGTCGATGTTCCTGCGGCTGACGCCGCAGCCGTTTCCGTCTCCTTCGATGTTGAGGGGAGGTCTAGACCCGGCGGCCTGGGAACCCGGCGTGGTTCCATGTTCCCAACCTGCAAGCGAGGGCTGCGATGGATGTTCTCAATCCAAAATGGAACCATGGCTAGGAGGCAAGGAGTCTGTCTCTAGTCTCTAATCTCAGCTTGGCCTGGCCAGAGAGCCGAGACCTTGCGAGTCGCGGATGGCATTTCGCGCCTTTTTTCTTGGGCAGGCAACCCAACATGCATCGGACGGACATGCAGCGGCAGGAGACGTTTTGGCGGTCGCCACGGACACGCGATTCTTGGAAACACTTACAGCGGCATCGGAAATTGCTCAGGTGTCGTCGGCCTCGGGCCGCGGCGATCCGCTATCCGGTCTTTGGCCTTAACATTCGTCAAACAAGGGATCGATACGCCAGACGGGCATTTTCACTGCAGTTTCGATTGCCACAGCGCGTAGTCGCAGAGCATCTGGCTGCTCCAATAGACCGTTGACCACGAGGCGTCTCCAATGTCCGTGGTTGTGGACGATGCGTTTAATCCCATGAGGCAATCCCGGAACGAGACAGAGCATAGGCAACAAAGAGCGCTTGGTCCTGAAAAAGTCTAGTTTCTTCAGAGACACGCTCTGGAGGTATTTCTCCCAGGAGAACGAGGCGAGCCGCCAGCTGTCCTGGAGGGTCCTGATAGCATGCCGCAAGATTGATTTGCAGGTAGCGCACAGGAGCTGCGATTGCATCGTCCCAGCTTGCAGGAAGCGCACCTTGATCTCTCCAGTCTGATGGTCCGCGAGCACTGAAAGCCGAGGTAGTCTGCCCTTCCAGGCTCGCAGGTTGGCCAAGACCTCTTCGTCCGTTAGGCGCGGCCAGACGTACAGGAATGCGCCTTCTTCGTCTTGGTATTCATAAACACATTCTTGACTTTCCCGGGGGGCGTAGAGACATAGTTTCGCCCACACCAAGCATGCATCTCCAAAAATGCGTTCGAGCAAAATTGCGGGCAAATCCAGGAGGTTCGTCTTAGGTTTTTTGTCGCAAACCAGGCCTTTCGTGGATGCTGTCGATCTAGAAAGGGAATCCTGCCCGGAAGGCAAGGCGTTCGCGTCCAACATCAGCTTGGTCCGGCCGGAAAGATGAGACTTTCGGGATTCTTGTAATTGGGTCACTTGCTGGGGGGGGGGGAGGAAATCTAGCATCCCGGGTTAATGACGGTGTTCTTAGCTTGGAGCCTTCCAGTTATTCTATTTCCATTTACGTGCCTGAGGCTAGTACGCAAGAATCGTTTGTCTTCCGTGCCACTTGCTCGGAGCGTTCGGCTTGGTCTGGCTAGCGAGCCGAGACCCTGCAAATGCAACCATAGAGCAACGATCTGGATTTTTATCATCGAAGTGACCGGGGTCGCCGACGTCGCCGACCGTTGCCACCTGGATCTTTGTTTCGTCCCCTGCGTGCGCCGGGGACACAGGTTTCTGGAAATCGAAAAAATCGGTTGAGGCAGGCGACGTGCTTGCCTTCTGGTCGAAGTCCACGTATTCCTCTATCGCCTCGAGGGAGTCCCGAAACCTGCTGGCAAGGGCAGCAGGGATTTTAGGCTTGCACGTGTGAGCAGTGCTGTGTTGTATTGGTTTCAAAGGACGAGCACTTGCATCGTTGCATCGGCAGAAGCACCGACGGGATCGCACGGCTAGCCAGAACGGCACCGGTCTTCCCGGCGGCATCCGTGCCGGCCTTTTTGCTGGTCTTCTCGACGGGGATGTATTGCCTGAAGAATATACTATACCCTGAAAAGGTCCTATCGTGTCCTTGGCATTCCGAAGAAGGAGCTGCAGCGGCACACACATTTTTTTCGACAGGCCAAGCTTCGATGTTCTTCGCGGCTCAGCTCGCGAGTCTCGGCCGCAGTCCTGCTCGAAAAACTTTGCACCTCGGCGCAGTTTCCTGCAACAAGACGAGATCGAACTCCGGGGATGTTTGTCAAGCATCGTACACAAAGGCGGTCAACGCCAGCTGCCCCAAGCAGCAGGTCGGTTGGGCCAGTCAGCGGCAGCGGCAGCACGCATTCTTTCTGCGGACGCTGCAAGAAGCATGAGTTCGGCCAGGCGACTGTAGGGAAAATGCGCGGATGTCGTCGGGGAAGGCCCAGGCGTGCAGCCTAGCACAAACAGAGAAGTGTCGCCGGGCCGGGAGATGGTGCAGCCTCCTTGGATGCGGGCTCGCACACGGGGGCCTTCCTCGGTGAACACGAGGTTGAGGCAGAAGTTGCCGTCCACGCCAGGGAACTCCTGCAATTGACGTTTAGCGATTTGTTTTATGCGCAGGCATCGTTCGAAGGCTTTCGCGGCGGCGCCACCGAGCGTGCTGTCGTCCATTCCATCAGTTGCTGTCTTCATGGCATCTATGAGCGAGCGCAGCTCGCACGTGACCGTTCGAGGGGGCAGCGTCACATACACGTCATTCAGCTCCACGATGCCTGCCATCGTGCCGTTGTAGGACTCGTCTTCTTCCGGAACACACACTCGGACTCGTAGGTGCCGGCGTACGCGAAGCACGGTGACCAGGGCGCCGTCGTGAGCGGGGAGAGCAACAGAGCGAGGATCGACTTTTTCGTTTCCAATGACGTACTGCAGTTCGTCAACGCCGTCCGGGTCGAGTACTTCGTCCAGGTGCGTCTTCCAGTTGTCGTACAATGCGATCTTGCGGGGGATGCACTTGCCGGACAGGTCGACCACGTCGAAGCAGATCTCGTTCGGTCTCTTGCCGCGCGGGGATCCGGGATCTTGCATCTTGGTCGAAGGACACAACGTGCAACTCCGAGGCTAGACTGCGTGTTGGTTCAATGCGCAAAGAAACTAGCAGCGAAGCATCTTCTTTTTTTATGCTGCATGCTAGGATTTTCGGCTTTGTCTGGCTAGCGAGCCGAGACGCTGCGGCGGCAACCTTCGAGCTCGGACTTTGTTTTTTTTGGGGGGGGATTCAAGCAACTGGGTCTCCCGGCGGGCAGCATGCGTATGTTCTGCTCATGTACTCCGATAAGAGCCGGGGAGGTAGAAATCCAGAAACCTGAAGCGTCCTCTCGGTCGGTTCTTGCTCCTGTCAATAGAGACGAGCGCTGACGAACTGTTGCAATCGTGGTCTCTCGCGCACCCATGCTGTCTCGTCCTTTTTTTTGCATCTCGGAAGCAAACGTGTTCCGGTCGAGCACGACGAGGCCGCCTACAGTGGCGAAGTGGTAGGATCCTTTTCTTCAATGTGGCTGTTTTCGAGAACTTTGTTTCTGCATGGTTTATTCTACTGTACATGTTTGCCAAGAAAGATCGGCGATCAGCGACTTTGTGGCATTAGAAGTCACGTGACGAAGCTGGGAATCTGGGGTCTCGCTTCTAGTGTCTCCGGACGCAGCGGGCATGCTTTTTGCTTTCGGAATCTGTCGACGGTCGGCAGGTTTGCAAAAACGTTTGGTACCCGGCTGCAGAGCTTTGTCCTCACTCCTGGTTCGGATGCAGCAGCGACTGAAACGCATCCTCGGACCCGTTGAGGCAGAGGTCCATGATGGCTTCGGACGTCAACCGGGCAGCTTCGGTGTCCGGCGGCCACAATGCCATGCGATTCTCAAAGACCCCGAACTTTTTGCAGAAGTCCAATTTGTTCAGAGCTTTGCATAGCATGCGAACTGCGTTCAGGTCGCGCATCCGAACGACCATGGTTCGGACTTGGGAGTTTTGTCGGTGCACTCCCATAGCATGATAGATGTGCATGATTGCTTCTTCACGAAGCACCACTCGCAGCGCTACTCGATCCGAGCGACACTCTTTCCAATAGTGCGAGGCGTGCTTGGTGACGATTTTGTTGGCTTTGTGGCTCGCCAGTCTCATTCCGAGCCTTTCTTCCTGGTTGGCATTCACGATGGCCGCTCCCAGGATATGCTGTTCGTGCCAGAGGGTTTCCTGGTAGGCGTCTTCCAGGCCGTTCACCCGCCAGAACGGGATCGAGACCAGGTGCGGCCATCTCTGCGCTTTCACATCGTTGTTGACTTGCCCGTTGTCAAGGGTCAGGTTCCAGTGCACTGCATCTAACAAGTAGCTCATCATCGTCCGGCATTGCTCTTGCAGGGAAGGTTGCATGTCTGCCTCGTCGTCATCAGCCTCGGGCGGGAAGATCTCCTTCACGAAGCCTCTGATTTTGGCCCGCCCCGCTTCCCAGGCGTGCGTTTCCTCGGTGGTTCTGGTGTTCTTGTCCATCCGGTTCTTGCCCTTGCCCTTTCCCTTCGGGTTCTCTGCTTCCTTCAGGACTCTTGATCCGGTTCTCGAGATGCGGTCGAAGAGCTTCTGCATCTTTTCTTGATCGGGCAGATCCTTGAAGCAGGTTGCAGCCTCGGCGTTGTCTCGGTTTTTAACCGAGAAGAACTGAAACTTCCTGACCAGGTCGTCGAAACGACTCTTCTGCATCGCGTCGCCGAGTTCCACGCCCTTTCGAAGCTCGTGCAAAGTCGCAGGTGCGTCGGTCTTCTTCCAGTGCTGGGTCGTCGGCTTCCACTCTTGGGGGTCTTCGCAGTCTCCCAGGGCGTCCGAGGCACACTCAAATCGGGCTAGTTCACCTCGGAACCGGAAAGTAGGCCACACGTGTTCCA
Source organism: Symbiodinium sp. CCMP2592 (assembly GCA_905221615.1). NCBI lineage: Eukaryota > Dinophyceae > Suessiales > Symbiodiniaceae > Symbiodinium > Symbiodinium sp. CCMP2592. The sequence goes on along the minus strand of CAJNDT010001675.1, from coordinate 31,276 downwards.
GTATCTTCCAGTTGGACCTTCCACTTCTGTCGAATGGGGTTTCACTGCCGGAATCATCGGCCTTGCGGTGGGAGATCGCCTTCCTGGTCGTCTCGGCAGCTTGTTTCATGATCCAGTTATCTAGCACGACCACGAGTTCATAAGAGGCACGGGTCATGAGGACGGTGCGGACGCCCCTGGAGGAGAATGCGATGCCGAGAGGATGCTCGTCCCTTCTGGCTCTTTTTGTGAGCAATGCAACGACGGCCTTGAAGGTGAAGCCCTTCGAAGCCCGCGCCGTGTGATGTGCCGTGTGCCCGAGGATGACCTTGGTGCTGTCCGTGATGATGTTTTCGCCACCCACAGCCCAAGTGACTTCGCGTAATTTGTCTGAGTAGTCTCCCGAGCTTCCGGATTCCAGAACACGCAGTTTCTCCTCCAAGTTCTGTGTGGATGTGAACTGATCCAACTTTTTCTTTTTGGCCAGATCTGTGATCATCGTCACCAGCAGCGGCAGCACGAACTCTTTCTGCAGCCTGTAGCACGTCAATATCGCACACTCCTCGTGTTTCAACAACATGTCCAGCACGATCTTGGCCATGACGGCAAAGTAGCGGTAGGAGGGCATGATTCGATCCTGGCAGTGCGGTGCTTGCCGGCTCCACTGGGGCAAGATCCCCGGGTCGTCTTGTGAGTCCACGATCACCAGAGCGCAGGCCGTGTGATGAGGATCCTGACCAGCTCGCAACATCATACCTTTCTCGTGATCCTTGCCAGCGCAACACATTATGTGATAGCCGTCCAACGCCATGTTTCCCATTCTGTAGGTTACCGGCATGGAGCGCAGTTCCGCGGGATTCACGATTCTGCACGTGGTCTGGATCGTCATCTTCGGCACGTCCATGAGGTTGCCGTGCGCGCTGAAAAGCATGTTCCAGTAGTTTTCCTGGTGGTCGATGACGCCGTCGTCCGTCTGATGAAACGTTTGCTGCTTGTCCTGCAGGAAAACCGCAGCATCGACGAGGGTCGCCATGCTCAGAGCTTGGAAAAGATGATAGTCCTGGGCCTCGTCAAACACGGCCAGTATCTCTCTTCGCCTGAAAATCTTGTTTTCGGCTCCGCGTCCAGAAAAGATGCGCATGAAAGACACGATCGTCATGCCGGCAAGCTTGATCTTGTCGAACACCTTCTCGTCGATCTTCGCGTAGCCTTTGCAGTACACATGGAAGCACTTCCGATGATGCGAGGCGACGGTGTTCATGAGATCCTGGCGTTGCCTCTGTTCGTCGAGCACGATCTTCGCTTGCTGGATTTTTTCTTCTGCTGCGATGATCGCCTCGACTTCGTCGGGATGCTGCCGTTCCAGCTCTTCGCACAGCCAGCGTCCGAACGGCTCTTCATTCTCTTTCATGATGCTTCCCAGGATGACACGGCTTCCCTTCTCTTCGAACATATCCTCTGCCTGGTTCAGAGCGTCTCGGCGCAGGAAGACGGAGGGAGCCACGTAGACGGCCATGGGCGGTCTTTTGCGCCCGTCCTCGTTCTCTTGACATTCGCCTGGCTGGTCGCTGGCATCAGGAAACTTCGGCTTGGTCTGGCCAGAGAGCCGAGACCGACGCGTCGGGGGGTCCCCCGGTTCCTCCTCGTCGTCATCTTCTTCGGAAGATTCCTCCAAGGTCTGCCGCTTGGCCGTCTCCCGCAGCTGGTCCGTCTTCTTCATGTATTCACAGAGCGGCAGCAGTCTGGCGTCTCTGGCGTCCGGGCTCGACCTCTGCCATGCCTGCAGCTCTGCGCGGCTTTGCCTAAGATTGCCCAACGCGAAGATGTCCCCGGGGTTCGGGTGGTCCGAGGTCGAGTCGAACTTCTCGAACAACACGGCAGTGTCCTCTGCACCTCTCGTGGTCTGCTCTTCGCCAGGCTCGTCTGCAGGTGGTTTCCAGTCGACCCAGCTTCTTATCAGTTGCAAGCCGGTCCACGTCTTTCCGGCCCCTGCGCCTGCCTGTGCGAAGCGAAGCGGCCGTGCGTCCCGAGAGTCTCTCCATTCCCGGATCAGCTGTTCCTGTTCCGGCTTCAGCGCTCCGTGCGGGTTCTCGGCCAGGTCGCTCAGAGCTCCCCGAAATCTTCTGTTGGACCGCCTCGCGAGATCGTCTTCTTGGCCGACTTGCAAGCAGCAGGATCCTCTTGTTAGGCCCTTTTTTAATGCCCTGAAGGCCGCTTCCTCCGAGAAGGTGTCGCCCAGCAGCCACAGAACTCCGATCTCCGTGTTCAACCAGACCTCTCGAGGCATGTCGTCCTCCTCGTTTGCATCCGGATCTTTCGTTTCGGGGTTCTCGGCAGTTCCCGCCGCAGCCGCGTCGTTGTCCTCTTGCGTTGGCTCCAATCCGAATTTTAGCTTGAATCTTTTTCTGTCGGGGGAGACCTTCTGGATGATACACATCTTCTTTGCGTTGAGGACACGCAGCAGTCTGGCTTTGTTTTCGAGGCTGCTTTCGGCAGCGGGCCAGGAGTTCAGCTCACGAATGTCGTCCAGGTTCAAGTAGACGGCTGCCACGTGCGTGAGACTGGCAGGAGTTTCACCGAAAGCTTCCACGGTAACACACAGGTCGCTGTCGGTGTTCCTGTCGACCAGCAGGGCGCACAGGGGTGATTGGTTCTGGAGGATGTTGCGCCAGACGAGCAGGGAAGCTTGGGTCGCGGACCAGGTGATCAGGGCATCCTTCTCCGTGCTGGAGATTTCCAGTGGAGGCGTCGGAAAGCTCCATGGGTTCAGCAGAAACGTGGCCCAAGACGAGTTCAGCGAGTCTCGATGCCACACTCTGCATTTTCGCAGGTCCATGCAGTCTTGCCGTTGCACGAGGGGACAGTTGGTGACTCTGCGTAGTCCAGCCTTAAGGAGGGAAGCTTCGTGAAAAGACGCTCGTCTGTTCCCGTTGTCTTTCATTGCAGCATTGACGCATTCAGCTGCAGCCGCACAGAACGATGCGAATGTTCTCGGGCACATTACCTCGCAGATGTAGTCCAACGGCACGACGAGGTCTGCTTGCCAGTCTTTGGGAGACCCAGGGTCATCCATAGTGGGCACACGAGGTTGACTCCGGCTCAGACTATTTCTGTACTCGCTGTGTAGGGGAGTTCTTGCGCTGCCGCCGTCTTGCAATAGCCAGTCCTCCACGTGCGTGCCCTCGACGAAGTTGCAGCCCACCCACTTTCTGATCTTGTTTTGCTTGGCATCCAGAGCGTCAAAGTTCACTTTCTGGTATCGGACGCATCGCTCGCTTTGCGAGTCCTCCGAGCTGAAAACAGCACAGAGGACGAAGCAGCTTGCTTCCTTTCGTCTCGCCTCCCCCTCGGCGGGAGCCTGCTTGGAGAACTCGGCCACGAACATGTTCGCGGTCAGGTCCTTCATCTGGAGCTCGGGGATTTCGTTCTTTCTAATGGCCTCCATGAAGTCTTCGAGATGATTTCGTCGATAGTTTGAAGCTATGCACACACGTGCTTTCGCGGAGGTCTTCGGCGCATGCTCGGGCGCGCCCAGGTCGAATAATTCCTGCCAAGTAGGAGGCACTTCGCGTCTCTCCTTGTTTTCTCGGCGACTCCGGTTGTTGCCACTCTGCTCGGCCCATTCCCGCCGATGCTGGCGTTTCTCCTCGTTTTCTCGGCGACCCCAGTCCTTGTCACTTTGCTCGGCGCACTGCTGGCGATGCTGCCAACCCTGCCGGGACTGCCAATCCCAGTCCTGGGAAGTCGACCACTGCTGCCAATTCTCGGAACTCCACCAATTCCAGTTCTGAGCATCCGCCTGCGTCTGGTTGTTCCAGCGATCCTGCTCTTGCCAATTTTCATCTTTCGAATTTCGGCTGGCCTCGTAGACGCGCTTTCGCTTGGACGTCATGGCCGACGCGAGGAAAAAAAAACCAACTTCGGCGTGGTCTGGCCAGGGAGCCGAGACCTTTATTTGCTGATCTGTGTCGTATCTTGCTTGTTCCTATATGTAGTCTTTCTGTTACGGACAGTAGTTTGGTCAGCTACGGGTTCGTCTGCCTTGGTCCCGGGCTGCGTGGAGATGCGAGTCGCTGGTGCACTGCTGCACACGGATACTACTTATTTCTGGTCTGCATGAAGGAAGCAAACGCATTCCCGGCCTCCGTTGTCAGCCGCGCTGTCGTTTCGGCCAGCGAACCTCGGGCCTGTCGCTCGTGCACTGAGCTGCAATCGTGTCGACGAAACTCGAGGTAAGTCTTGTTTCTAGGAATGCAGAGGAAGAGATGCTTAGATCGACATGTGTAGACGTAGTAAGCTCGGCTGAGAAGGGCTCTTGCTCGGCCAGATGGCCGAAACCTTTCTTCTTTCTAGGAACTCCGAGGAAGAGATTTACATTTCGGTCACGTCCACATGTGCTCATTTCGTCTTCTCGGGGCTGCTGCTTGTCGGAAGATAAGATCTCGGCTTGGCCTGGCCAGCCAGACAGCCGAAGCCTTTGTTCTTTAGGGGAACGCATAGGAAGACATCTTAAATTTGTTTTTATGCGTCCACACCCTTCTGGCTCGCCTTCGAAGGCCTTTTGCCTCTCTTCGGAATAGACGTCGGCTTGGCCTGGCCAGATAGCCGAGACCTTTGCGATCCCGAAGTCGAGACTTGCAGCTCCTGATCAGGCTCCAACTCGAGACGCTGGGGTCGCTGCGTTCTGGATGCGGACGTTGACAAGAAGAACCTCCCGGAATGCACCGCAACAAACGAAACCTTTGCGATTTCGCAGCGGAGGCGTAGACGCGCTTTCGCTTGGACGTCATGGCAGACGCGAGGAAGCTTGCCAACTTCGGCGTGGTCTGGCCAGGGAGCCGAGACCTTTATTTGCTGATCTGTGTCGTCTCTTGCTTGTTCCTATATGTAGTCTTTCTGTTACGGACAGTAGTTTGGTCAGCTACGGGTTCGTCTGCCTTGGTCCCGGGCTGCGTAGAGATGCGAGTCGCTGGTGCACTGCTGCACACGGATACTACTTATTTGTGGTCTGCATGAAGGAAGCAAACGCATTTCCGGCCTCCGTTGTCAGCCGCGCTGTCGTTTCGGCCGGTGAACCTCGGGCCTGTCGCTCGTGCACTGAGCTGCAATCGTGTCGACGAAACTCGAGGTAAGTCTTGTTTCTAGGAATGCAGAGGAAGAGATGCTTAGATCGACATGTGTAGACGTAGTAAGCTCGGCTGAGAAGGGCTCTTGCTCGGCCAGATGGCCGAAACCTTTCTTCTTTCTAGGAACTCCGAGGAAGAGATTTACATTTCGGTCACGTCCACATGTGCTCATTTCGTCTTCTCGGGGCTGCTGCTTGTCGGAAGATAAGATCTCGGCTTGGCCTGGCCAGACAGCCGAAGCCTTTGTTCTTTAGGGGAACGCATAGGAAGACATCTTAAATTTGTTTTTATGCGTCCACACCCCTCTGGCTCGCCTTCGAAGGCCTTTTGCCTCTCTTCGGAATAGACGTCGGCTTGGCCTGGCCAGATAGCCGAGACCTTTGCGATCCCGAAGTCGAGACTTGCAGCTCCTGATCAGGCTCCAACTCGAGACGCTGGGGTCGCTGCGTTCTGGATGCGGACGTTGACAAGAAGAACCTCCCGGAATGCACCGCAACAAACGAAACCTTTGCGATTTCGCAGCGGAGGCTTGCCTTCTCCCGGTTGCCGTCGGACTCCACACATCGGGGTTGCCGGCCTCTTGGATGCGGTGGTCGAGAAGATCAATCTCGACGCCCCCGCGGATCTTGGACATGCTAAGATCGACCGAGAAGACGACGGCCGAGACCTTCGCGATTCGAAGTCCAAAGTTGCCGTTCTGGCCAGTGTCGAATTCGAGACACTGGGGTCGCTGCTTTATGGATGCAGATGTCGAGAAGAAGAACCTTGAGGAACGCACGGCAAATGTTCTTTGATTTGACTCGGCAGGAACGCAGGGCTGCGAAACGACACAATCTCTCTGCGATCTAACTCTGGAACGTGTGACTCCGTCCAAGCTGCAGTTTTTGCCCTTCTTCAGCACGACCCTTTTCACTGCGACCAATGCCGGAAAGTATCTGCTAAACAGGTGTTGGGCGAAGCTCAATTGACATGTCCGCTCCGGACAGCAGATATGTATACCTCACAAAACGCATCGCACAGAAGACCTGCTCGATATCCGCGTGCCAACAACACAATCTCTCTGCGATCTGACTCTGGAACGTGCGACTCCGCCCAAGCTGCAGTCTTGCCCTTCCTCAGCAGGACTCTTTTCACTGCGACCAATGCCGGAAAGTACCTGCTAAACACGTGTTCGGTGAAGCTCAAGTGACATGTCCGCTCCGGACAGCAGATATGTATACCTCACTAAACGCATCGCATAGAAGACCTGTTCAACATCCGCGTATAGGTGCAAATTATCGACTGCAGTATGTATTACTTTATCATACAGTGTCTTCTATTATACTATACAATTTACTAGCTCACGCGGTAGTCTAGCTGCCTAGAATATTATTCTACTATACACCTGGTACTTTCCAGATTCTAGGACATTACTAGCTACACGCCGTGCAGCAGGGTGGGCACGGTAGCCCGAGGTCGCCAGTCGTCTCTCCAGGTTTGTTTTTTTTTCAACGTCTCAGCTCGGAGGCCACAGGGATAGCAGAGGAAGAGATTCTTCAGTCGTTATGTCCAGACGAACTTAGCTCGGCTTCGAAAGGCTCTTGGTTGTCTTTCAAAGCTTTCGGCTTGGCCTGGCCAGATAGCCGAGACCTTCGCGATCCGCAGGTTGAAACGTGCCACTCCTCGCCAGGGTCGAACTCGACACGCTGGGGCTATCTCCGCGACGTGTCTCCGGAAGTTCGATTCTGCCAAAGCTGCTGCCTCAATCCCTTTTTCTGCGAGGCATGCCGGGGGTACCTGCCAGCCATGTGTTCGGCGAAGCCTAATTCAAATGTTCACTCCGGACGGCACCTTTGTATACCTTGGTAAACGCTTCGCATTGAATACCTGGTCAATCTCCATGTGCCCGTGCAAAGTATTGATTGCAGCATGTATTACTTCAACGTATACTGTCTTCTATTCTAGGATACTACGTCCTATCCTGTACTGTATCGTCTCTGATTTAACTTGTATTATCCCCCACGGCTGCTAATGTCTTTATTCGACGACAATTTTGTATATGCCGTGCAGCAGAAAGGCCATGGTGGGCGGGGGCTCTCACTCGTCTTTCCAGACGAAAAACCTTAGCATGCTACAGCATCACGAAGTTTCAGCGAGAAGCAGGCAGGCCGGGTTACGCCAGGCGTGTATTTTTGGAGCATCGACAACGTCGGGCCACCTGGCTAGAGAGCCGAGACCTTCGAAGAAGATGTTGCTGCAGCTTCCAGGTTATCTAGTTATTGCGGGGTACTTCTTGTAAGCGCAACCTACGAAGGATTTTGAACCTAAAGCCTTCTAGGCGGCTCGCTGAAGTTTGCGGTAAACCTGATAACCCTCATCCCTACGCGACCCTTAAGCGTTTGCCCTAAACCTGAGAACCCAAAGCTCTACGCGACCCGAAAGCGTTTGGCCTAAACCTTAAAGAACCCAAGCCCTACGCGATCCGGAGCCCTTTTTCTTGTCGCTAGCTTCTCTAGGTCTGCGAAGGGGAGGGGGTCGGGGGGAGGCGCATGCATTTTGTCGGAGGCAGCATGGGGGACCCGGCAGCTGTGGCCGTTTCGTATTTTTCCACAAGGGAACTCGCGTGCATGAAGTCTCTGAAAGCGGATAAGTTTCAAGACACGACACCGCAGCACAGGAGAAAATTCGAAGGTGGTCAACGTAAAATGAATCAGTATCGTTCCAACGTCTCACTTCAGCTTGGCCTGGCTAGAGAGCCGAGACCTGTGCCATTGTGGCATTTGCTTCGAGTCCTGATAACTGCTTGATCTGGCGAGACGCTTTTGCCTCGAGCCAGCCTGCAAGCCGCACTTGCAACATCGCCGTGGCTCTGCGCGTGCCTTTAAAAATATAGAGGGGCGACGCCACGGCGATGCGTGCGCGGGGCTACGCGAGCCAAAGTGCCGAATCCATTGTAAAAACCATAGGAAAGTGCACTTGCCCTGTCGGCAAGTGAGGACTTCCGGCACTTTCTCGCTCGTTTCTGCGCCCTTGCACCGCTTCGCGACGAAGAATGCCTGTCCGCAGTTTCCAATCTCTTTTGCGCATGCAAAATGCAAAGGGACTGCACCAGGCGGCCCATGCGGGAAGCCCAATCCAAAGAAAGCGGAGGCATCCAGAATTGCGCGTCCCCGGGAAAACCGTCCACTTGGCTTCTCCACCTCCTTTCGCCAGCTGCGAAGCTTCCTGCGCCTCTATCGTGTACTTCAGCAAGAGGAGAAGCTCTCCGGTGTAGTAACCATCACAGTAGCTATCCTCATAGAACTTTACAACCTTGGCTACACAAGCCGATCTGTGCAATGATCTGACCGTTCCCGTCCTGCGAGCAGCCGGGGTCGTCGCCGCGGTTTTGCGCGTGCCATGAAAAAAAAATAAATATATATATATATATATATATATATATATATCTATAATTTATATATATATATATATATAAATTGAGAGCGACCGCCACGGCGACGCGCGCGCAGGGGAGCTGGATCATTTGGCCAACTAGCCGAAGGCACCGCCAATCCTGCTTTGGCACTTCATGATGATGTGCTCATCTGCCATATTGGCTAATGTCTCCAAAGGCTCAGAAACGGGCAACAGGAAGAGCACTGCCGCTCGAGCAGGCCTGCCCACGACTTTGATCTCAACATGGTCTGCAGAAGCACCCCACAGCAGCAGAGAGAACTAAGATGCAAATAAATCCCGCTCAGCATTCACCACCCAAGCGCGCACATTTCGGTGCCACCAGCAGGAAAGAACATGCTCGACCTTGTTCGAAAGCTCTCGCGGAAGCTGCTTCTGAGGACCCTTGCTTCGCGGGATAATCTCAGAAAGCCTTTGTGTTCTTCTGGTTCGCACAGCAAGAAAGGTCCCATTTTTCCTCTTCGCCTTCTCCCATTAGTTCTCTCCAGGATGAAGGACCTTCTGAAAGAACTTTGTCGATGTGCTCGTCGACCATGCGGCATCAGCCCATCGAGATCGGCGAGTCGGCCTTCGAGTGTGATCTTGGGTGTACTTCAGCAAGAGGAGAAGCTCTCCGGTGTAGTAACCATCACAGTAGCTATCCTCATAGAACTTTACAACCTTGGCTACACAAGCCGATCTGTGCAATGATCTGACCGTTCCCGTCCTGCGAGCAGCCGGGGTCGTCGCCGCGGTTTTGCGCGTGCCATGAAAAAAAAATAAATAAATATATATATATATATATATATATATATATCTATAAGTATATATATATATATATATATATAAATTGAGAGCGACCGCCACGGCGACGCGCGCGCAGGGGAGCTGGATCATTTGGCCAACTAGCCGAAGGCACCGCCAATCCTGCTTTGGCACTTCATGATGATGTGCTCATCGGCCATATTTCCGTATGGTCTGGCGTGTGAATGGAATGACGGAGAGAGTATGCGGGCTTTCCGAATGCACGGGCACCATACTGCGGGCACGCACCCGCCGATCCTGCTTGTTTGCCTCTCCTTGAGTGCTTGCGAAGTTGCCCTCAATGAAGCCGGAGCTTTCCATGATGTGATTCTAGAGCAGCGCCATCGCATGCCTTCGGTGGGGTTGTTGGTCGCCGAAGAACAGTGTGATCGGAGTTCCATGACTCACGACTCTTCCGCGTCCTTGCCAGCTTTACGCACTGGCTTTGCGGCGTGCCTTTAGTGCCCGAGACTACGACTTGGCCGGTAACATCCTGTAGCGTTGTCTCTTCTTGAACGAGGAGCCGGAGCATGTAGTATTTGGCGATCACGGCCTTCTTTTTTTTTGTTGGGCGGTGAAAGGACGGGAAGTCAGTGCTTTTTCTACGCTGTTACACGCGCGGACATTTCCGAACAGGACGCCCGGCCACGCCGCTCCGCTTCTGCTCGCGTCCCGACATTGGGGAGTTGGATCGGTCGCCATACTTCTCATGGCTCGAGCAGACGTCAATCGCGTCGGTGCCGATGGCCACTCCGCGCCGAGCACAGGGGTGGCGCTTCTCTCCTTCCCTTTGGTCTCGCTTCTCTTGGAGTTCCGCGCTCATGTGCCAGACGAGAATCTCTGGGACGGAAAACGGGGGGGGGGGGCGGGGGGTGGGGTCCCAAGAACGTCCGTGTCTGACGCGTGCTACAAAAAAAAGTTCATTGGAACCCCGGAAAACGCAAGCTCGGAGGCTGGAAATGTACGTTCCGGTCTGTCTCGGGGTGGTGGGCGCCAATACCGTCCGTGTTCGACGCGTGCAGCAAGGGCAGTATCCGTGGAACCATCGAATACGCACCTTTTTTTTTTATTGTAGGCTCCAAAAGCATACTCGGGTTGGTCCCGGGTGGGGGCGGGTGGGGGGGCGGGTGGGCTGGGGGGCTAATAATGTCCGTGTTTGACGCCTGCAGCAAGAGCAGTCTCGTTTGGATCCCTGGAAGAGGCAAGCTCAGCGGGTTGGGGCGGGGTGGTGGGGTGGGGGGGCTAATAACGTCCGTGTTTGACGCGTGCAGCAAGAGCAGTATCGTTGGTATCCTGGAACAGGCAAGTTCGGGGGGCGGGGGTGGGGGGGTGGGGTGGGGGGCTAATAACGTCCGTGTTCGACGCGTGCAGTAAGAGTGTTCTCATTGGAACCCTGGAAAGTGTTTGACGCGTGCAGCAAGAGCAGTCTTATTGGAACCCTGGAATAGTACTACTACTACTACTACTAATACTACTACTACTAGTAGTACCACTAGTACTACTACTACCAGTAAGACGACTAGTACTACTATTACTACTACTAGTACTACTACTACTACTACTACTACTACTACTATTACTACTACTATTTGTACTACTACTACTACTGTTACTACTACTACTATTACTACTACTACTACTACTAGTATTACTACTACTACTAGTAGTAGTATTAAAGATTCAGGGGGGGCGGGGTTTCGGGTTCACGGCGTCGAGCTCAGATCACGGGCAGGGGGGGTGGGAGGGGCAGTGCGAAGGGCTTGTCCCTCCGCCCCCCTCCCCGATCCCCCCCCGATTGGAGGAGCGTCCTTGCTCATACTCCAAAATTTTTGGATGCTTCCGTGATCTGAGCTCTTGCCGCTTCGGGTTTAGGGTTTAGGGGTTTATGAGGAACAATCGTCGCTGCGATACTATTACTACTGCGATTATTACTAGTACCACCACTAGGACTACCCGTACTACTCGTACTAGTACTAGACTACTACTACTACTACGACTACTATTTTTGGATTTACTACTATTACTACTACTACTAGTACTACTACTACTACTAGTAATACTACTACTAGTACTACTACTACTATTATTACTAGTACTACTACTACTACTACTACTACTACTACTACTACTACTACTACTACTACTACTACTACTATTACTAGTACTACTACTACTAGTACTACTGGAGAAGGTTGGGTCACCCGGCTAGAGAGCCGAGACCTTCGAAGAAGAACTTGGTGCAGCCTCCAGGTTATTTATTATATTCAGAGTACTTCTTGTAACTTGAGCTTACGAGTGTTCGAGAACCTAAAGCTCTCGGGGCGACCCGAAGGAGTTTGCCATAAACCTGATAACCTTTAGCACTACGCGACCCTTAAGCGTTGTCTTAAACCTGAGAACCCTAAGGCCTACATGACCCGAAAGCGTTTGTCCTAAACCTTAGAACCCAAGTCCTAGCCGATCCGGAGCCCTTTTTCTCGTCTCGAGCTGCTCTAGGTCTGCTCATGGGAGGGGGTCGGGGGAAGGTGCAGGCATATTGTATTCGCAGGCAGCACGGGGGACCCAGCGGCTGTGGCCGAATTGTATGTATTCAAAAGGGAGCTCACGTTCGTGAAGTCTCAGAAAGCGGATAAGTATCAAGACACGACACAGCAGCACAGGAGAAAATACTAAAGTGGTCAGCGTCAACTGAATCTGTATCGTTCCAACGTCTCACTTCAGCTTGGCCTGGCTAGAGAGCCGAGACCTGTGCCATTGTGGCTGAAATTTTGAGTCGTCATAGGTGGCTTCCGGTTTTCAAGCCTTCTCGTAGTTCGCTTCTCAACCCTGCGCCACCGTGCTGGGGACAGTTCCCCGCGCACCTGCACAGCTTCGAGACGAAGAAAGCCTGTCCGTAGTTTCCAATCCTTCCTGTGGGTGCAAAGTGTAAAGGGAAACCACCATGTGGCCCATGCGGCCAGTCCAATCAAAAGAATGCGGGGGCTTTGGCCATTGCGCGTCACCCAGAAAGCTGTCTGCTCGGCTTTCCACCTGTTTCCGCAAATTGCGCATCTGTTTGCGCCCCTAGCGGGGCGTCGTCCAGGCTCTTGCCGGAGGTGTCGCCACTGCTAGGTGCGACCTTGTGACACTATGCCAGGAGCCGAAACCTTTTTTTTTTTCCCGAAACCCCGAAACCTTATGAAACATCAAGAAGCTAGGAGCGGACGCTGAGCGGCCTTGAACAAACGGCAATCGCATCCACGTGACTGCGAAGCTCGACACCGTCGATTGACTAACACCCTGATTACGCACACTGCATAGCCGAAGCAATGTGCATGCATTCTACGCAGAAGGACAACTGCTCGACCTGGCGAGGCGCCTAAGCTTCGAGGTAGCCTGCAAGCCGCACTTGCAACGACAATCGAAACATTGTCTTGCCGCAACTAGAAGCTGGCGCAACAGCCAATCAAAGCGAGTTTGCTCGACAGGTTGTTAAAAGTCATTACTTAACTCCCAAAGATGCCGAGACCTCCCAGAGCGCCGTGCCGCGCAATGCGTCGCCTCTCGGGCGCGGAATTTTCGGCCGCGGAGGCCTCGTGCTGCGACTCCGACTCTGCATCGCTGACTGTCTCCAACTCCCTGCAATGCGCCAGCTTTGCGATGCCGCTTTGGCCGGAACGTTTACTGTGCGGATATTTCAAGCTTCATCTGCAGGTTGACGCTCATGCCAAGACATGGCCGCCCCGAAACCGGAACGAGCTTCATTTCTGCTTTTGGAGCTGCGCCTATTGTTAAGGTTAAAGGCAGAGATTCCGAAGCCATGGCCGCACCGCACAACAACAGTCTGCTGCGGTAAAAAGAAATTCATGGAACACCGCTGCTCGCACAAGAATACCTGCTGCCTCGCCTGCAACAAAAGGTAGTGATACGAACGCCGAACTTCCTTCTGGTGGTTTTCATGTTACTGTGAAGTTCCTTTCGCTTGTCGACGAAGAAAGGCTATCCGTAGTTTTCAAGCTCTCGTGCGTGTGCAAACTGTAAAGAACCGTAAAGGGAATCCACGCGAGCGCGAGCGGGGCACTCGATGCGTTTTTTGCAGCCAAAAGATGTCTGCGCGGTTTAGGGTGTAGGGTTTGGGGCTTCGGGTTTACGTATTACTATTACTACTACTACTACTACTACTACTAATACTACTACTACTACTACTACTACTACTACTAATATTATTATTATTATTATTATTACTACTATTACTACTAGTTCTAGTACTACTACTTCTAGTACTAGCACTAGTATTAGTACTATTAATAGTACGATTACTTCTAGTACTTTTAATAGTACGAGTACTTCTAGTACTACTTCGACCACTACTACTACTACCACTACTACTACTACTACTACTACTACTACTACTAGTAGTACTAGTACTACTAGCACTACTACTACTACTATTACTAGTAGTACTACTACTACTACTACTACTACTACTACTACTACTATTACTACTAATACTACTAGTACTACTACTACTACTACTACTATCACCACCGCCAGCACCACTACTACCGCGACCCTCGAGAGACCGGGCCGGCCGCCTTCTGGATGCAGGGGCTGGAGTAGGGTCGAGTGCCGTCGTCTGCCTGGGCACTCAGAGTGCGGGATGCAGGACGACGACGTTGCCGAGGACAGTTTCGCTGTTGCTGTTTCTGCATTCTAGTCGATGGTGCAGAGCCGAGCTTTCGGAAGCACTGAGATGCTTTTTCTTTCAGGCACTCCCTTTTGCTGCAGACCAGTGCAAAGTTGAGTTCAAAGAATTGTAGCTGTGTTAGGAATCGAGTAAAAGTACACGCGATACGGCCGAGGACGGAAAGGAACGTCCTGCCTCGCTCCTGCCAGGGAGGTCGGGTCTCGGCGTTTGCGTCGGACCCGGTCCTTGCGGACATCATCATGCTGCGAATTTCGGCCGGGCTCGCAGCCGAGGGTTTTGGACCCGACAGCGCGGTTGTCGCGAGGAAGTCTTCGAATTTCGACTTGGTCTAGCCAGGGGGCCGAGACCCTTTTCTGTGTTGCTGCTGGATTTAGCGCTCTTTCACTTCAAAACTTGGCAGTCTGCGCCGGAAAGGCTCCGAATCTTGCCTCACCATGCGAGGCGGTGGTGACACGCGGGCCCGGCCGGCTCCGAATCAGTCGAGACGCAGGAGCTTTCTGTCCCGCTCCTCATCGCAGCCGGAGGTCCGCACCGGGTTGCCCGCCGAAGGAAGCTCGCGTTTCTTGCCGGGCAGAGCGGCTTTCGAACTTTCCCGGCCGAGAACGTGCTGATCGATCCTGGACATTGCAGCACGCAGATTCATGCGCGCCTTGTGCAAGATTTCTGCGTCCCGCGGCTCCAATTGGCCGGCGGATATCACCGTCAGCCCCGCTTGCGATTTGTCAAGCGCCTCCGCCACGAATGCACGGTCCTGTTTGGATTGGAACGACCAAGGCCAGTCGGTGGGACGACCGCAGAAGTATGCTGCGCCTGTGTGAACCAATTCCAGCACACGAAGAACGTCCCGGGCCTCGACTTCCTCCTCGCGTCTGAGGTGATTCTCCACCTTTTCAGCGAGCGTTTCCGCCACCCACAGCACGTTAGGATAAGTTTCCGCCACCCACAGCACGTTAGGACGACTCCGGCCGGAGTCTGTCGAGCCCACAGGAGGGGGGCGGCCGCTCGTCGTGTCCGGATTCTCGCGCTCCAGGCTGGCCAAAGCGGCGGAACTATGGTGATATGCACCCACAGCATCCACCTCGACGGCAGCGCTGTTCACGTCACACAGAAGGTCGGACAAGGATTCTCGTTTGCTGTACTCTCCGTCGCTCATCTCTTCCATTCGATCGCCTGGCATTAATGCGCTATTTCGGCTTGGACTGGCCATAGAGCCGAGACCTTCGCCAGCCCGGGGCTAGGACTTCTCCAAGATGTTTGGGCCGAAGGAACACGACACCGCGCTTCGATGGCGGTCGGAACAGGAGATCTCTCGCCGGAACTAACGGTCTGGGAGCCTGCACGACCGTTGCGTGCGTTCGCCGTTTCAACGGGCGAGTGCATACCTGGAGATTGTCGCATCCAAAGTCGGTACTTCATGGCAAGTGGCTGAAGCGACAGGTCTCCCCGCCTCCACGGTTGGCCGTGTGGTGTCTCTGGAACCGGGACGACAAACTTCGGGTTTGTTAAGATGTAACGGACCTCGGGAAGAACAGGAGGTGGAACGGGGATTCCTGGACATGTTTTTCATCTCGGATAGCTGCTCTCTTGTGTTAGACTCAACAGCGTTTCTAGTGGAAGATGGCGAGCCTTGCCAAGTTCTCTTGCTTTCCGGGAGAAGCATGACTTCGCGGCGTTCGTCGTTCCTCGGTTTAACAGGCAACACCAGTCTTTTCACAAACTTTCGACTTCTTCAACCAGCTGCATTGTGCGGACAGACTAGACCTTGCAAGACATGCCCGTGTTTCAATCGATCAAGCAGCAAGCGTGTCTCTGTGGCGGCCTCCCCGGCGTCTTTGCAAACACGAGCGTGCTCTGACAGTCATGCGGACTGGAGACTTTTACATGCCACCCCCATTCGGCCGTGCTATGGGGTCGCCCCGCTCCGGACGTCGCGACGAGGCGCCTTGTCCGGCTGTCCCACCTCGCCACGGTGGAGCTCCATCGTGATGTCTACGGGCTCGGACGAGAAGAGTCCGTGCTCCCGTGCTCGTCGTCGAGTGCACCGACATCTGCGTCTCCGGGGCGAGCGGCAGTCGACGAATCGAGCACCGCTTCGGGTAAGTGGCAGCAAGCACAGCATCCAAGACCAGGACAAGAGGCAACTTGCCGCTTCAGCTCAGGCAAAAGTATCACCGATTGACTTCATGTCAGCAGGGACACTTGTAGGATTCGAGGTCGCAGAAAGCGGCCAAGAAGAAGCCGCTGCAGCCTCGAGCTCCAAAGTTTTTCTCTAGAATGGTTTCAGTTTCGGAACTTGATGCAAGCTGAAGGCAGACGTGACATCGGCGAATCTGTTTTTATTTTTTCCGCATGTAGGAAACGTTCGGCTCTGGGCTTGGCCTGGCCAGAGGGCCGAGACCCGTGCGATACCACTATTGCTGCTGTTGTTACTACTATTTCTTGTACTAGTACTACTACTATTAGTGCTAGTACTACTACTGCTACTACTATTACTAGTACTAGTACTAGTTTTAGTACTAGTATTTAGTACTATTAGTAGCAGCACTAGAACTATTTCTCTGGACTCCCAGCAGATCATGTCAATAACTAGCACCCTTGCAAGGAACAGAACTCCTCGCCAAATGCTTCTTTTCAAGATCTGGAAAAATTCAAAAGAATAACAATATATATATATATATATATATCTTGTTATATATATATATATTGTTATATATATATTTATGTTTTTATATATATATATATATAATATATATATATATATATATATATATATATAGGCTCCAGGTCCATTCCGAAGTGGTTTTCTTTCGTTCGCTTGCAATCCCAGACAGCTTCAGGCCTTAAGCCGTGAGCTCCGGCATTACCGGTGGGTGCTCTACCCACAAATTCGGGTCGGCGGGCGCCGTGGCCCTTCCGGGCGGGTGCTTTCACCCGTATAATTCCGATGGTAAAGTAGCAGCCTCGAGCGTACGTCTCCATGTCACGGCTCAACCTCAGGGTGGGACAGAGAGAGAGAGAGAGATATATATATATATATATATGTATATGTCTCTTTAGAGCCCGAACAGATACACATACGCAGAGAAATACATACGTAGAATAAAGGGTTCGAGGTTGCACGAAAAAACAAGCCTCGCTCTCGCCCTGTAGCTTCATGTCCTGTATCAGCTGCTCCAGCGCATTCGTGCTGGGACAGACCATGGATCGCATCTCGTCATCTCGGATAAGGCTTTGCGGCATGAAGCAAAAGGATAGTTATATATACATATATATAAGTATGTATATATATAACTAT
The DNA here is from genome assembly GCA_905221615.1 of Symbiodinium sp. CCMP2592. Classification (NCBI taxonomy): domain Eukaryota; class Dinophyceae; order Suessiales; family Symbiodiniaceae; genus Symbiodinium; species Symbiodinium sp. CCMP2592. The sequence goes on along the minus strand of CAJNDT010001675.1, from coordinate 13,974 downwards.
ATATATATACATATAGGTATATGTACACATGTATGCATATCTATATATATATATATATGTATATATATATGTATGGATATAGATATATATATATATATAAATATATCCAGAGAGAAAGACAACGTGAGTAGTGCATCCCGGAGACGAAAGTACTTCATGAAAAAATTCATGGCACGCAGAATCCACTTCAGCATCTCCACCGAGTTGTGGTCGCCCTGTTCCAGCGTTAACCCCATCGCGGCCTGTATCAAGAGGTCGCAATTCCTGAGATGTCATTACCAAGAAGCAATGAAACATGTCAGTAAATTGTATTGAGACACACCCACGATGGTTTAAGAACATAGATATCTACGTACACTTATATAGAGTTATATACATATATATATATATATATATATATCAATATATAGATAAATATATATATATATATATATATGTTGATATATTGATATATATATATATATATTGTTTGACATATATATATATATAGTTTTTGTTATATCTCTATATATATCTATATATATATATGTATAGACTTCACACGTATCAGAATTCGCCGAGATGCTCAGGGTCGTCGATTCCAGTTCGTCGCACAACCCCGGGTGTCGTGACCATCAGCAAGAAGCGGTTCATTCTTTTCCCGCGGGTTCTGAAGTTCATCTGTCCTACACGGCGCAGTCGTTTCTTTTCGGGCAGAGGTAGCTCGTGCACATAGGAAACCAGCCAGTGCCAACCGTACTCCTCCAGTTCCCACAGGACCATGTATAGTCTGGAGCGAACGATCAACAGCTGCATTTTATCCGACCATGAAGCACCGGCCATCGCGGACGCAGGAAAAGTCCAAAAGCTAAGCGCGGTGCTGGCAAAAATGCTCGAGCATCATGTTGCGAGCAAACGCCGCAGCTGGGACAAGTCTGAAACGGTGGCGGATCATGCTTCCGAATCCATCTCGCCGTCAAGCCACCTTGCTGCCTGTGATGGCCACGATGGAGGTGGAAAGGAAGCGGAGGACAAAGGCGACAGCGATAGAAGAGCCGGGAAGCCGGTCGTCGCTTTCGAAGCAGGAGCCTCGTCGCCGACGCGACCGCCGAGTCGAGGCGGAAGTGTCTCTTCGGATACTGATATAAGAGCCGGGAACGCAGCGATCGACTCCGAAGCGGCCGGCGACCGCGGCAGAGGAGACGTCCAAGCCTCGTCGCCGACGCTGGCGCCGTCTCGTGGCGGAAGCATTTGCTCGGACGACGGCGCAGCAGGAGCATCGGCCGGATCCGGTACTTCCGACGTCGGCGCTTCGGTGGTTGCCTCCCAAATCGAAGGCGAAACAGACGCCTCGGTTGGGTTTGGCACCGGAGACGCCTGCGCTCCAGCAGCCGGCACGGATGCCCGGTCGTTCCAGCGGAGGTGGGGAAGGTGCAGCAGCGGGCAGTGTGGCATGATGCAGCGATGAGTGCGGCAGTAGTCGGCGGTCTTGTAGCACACAGGACAATGCAATCCGGGGCGCGCCGCCCGTATCAGTGCCTCTGCTCGCAGCGTGAAGTTTTCTTCGTCGCCGATGTTGTTGTACTGCAGTCTGAGCCACAGGGGCACCGGACCCTGCGAAAAGGGTCGAGCAGACGGATAGTATCGGTTCTCCGCCACTGCCTGGATGATCTCGAGAGCACCCGCGGCCTCGATGCGGTTGTGCGTGAGATGAAGTTCGAAGAGAGGGATTACCGCGGATTGGATCCAGGTCGCCAGGAGGCCGGCGCCGACACAGGTTAGCTCGTTTCGGAAAAGCTTCAGTATGCCCACGACGACCCTTGCCCTCGCCAGCGTCTTCAACAGGATCTCCAGAGAGCTGTCGTCGAGGTCAGCCCGACTCACGTCGACCTCGCGAGCAATGACGTGTCCCTCGTGCTGCCAGAGTCCACCGTCGCGGGTCAGGCGTCGTCTCTGCAATTCCGATTCCAGCCAAGTCGCGAAGTCCCGAAGTGTGGCCTGGCTGACAGGCCGACCAGAGAGATCGATGTCAAACAGGCCACCGTCCAGCAATTTGAAACAGACGTGCCAGTTCATCGCGGCGATGTGTGTGGATGAAATTCTGCTGGGAGTCTACTCACTGCACACACTCTTGGCCGTACATGCGTGCTTGTCGAGACCTGCCACCTCCGGGCGCACGTGATGTTCTCGTTTTTACATGCAGTGACTTATTTTGACTTCAGCTTGGTCTGGCCATAGAGCCGAGACACTGCGAGACGCGTACAGACACTGCGGCAGCGACACTGCTCCTTTATTTTTTAGCCCGAGCACCGGACAGTCGTCGGCGGGAGGATCTGCTCGAGCGAGAGTTGAGTGAGAGGTACGTGCCATTCTCGTTGGAAACTTCAGTTTGGCCTGGCCACCGAGTCGAGCTTTCGCGAGAGGTGGCCAAGCGCAGTCAAACGCTTCTGACTTCTGGCACCCGAGCACCGGGCGGCCGGCGTTGGCCGGATTTGCTCCGGCACGAGTCAATGCAGCGGTCGAGACCCGAATCTCCTGGGGAGAGGGGCTCGGGCGTAGAGGTGATATACGGGGAAAACACAGGATGGAATGTTTTAGCTGCCAGACTGCAAAACGCTGCTTCCTGTGTGACGAACCTCCAGGTCTTCGGGATCGCCGAGTCTCGGACCGAGCTGCGCTCGAGTTGATCCCTGTTCCCAGAAAAGCAACTTCCTGGCCTAGCTTCTCAGGCAACAACACTCTGCTCGCCCGGGGCCGTGGCTGCTCGAATCTGGTCCTTCCAGGTCAAGGACGTCGAAAGGTCGTTCGCTGCCTTGCAGGCCGAAACAAAGTCTCGATTTTGAAGTCGAGCGCAGGACGTGTCGCTAATCACACAGGACGCCCTCGCAAGACGACCGTGGCGTTCAAGTCGGGAAAAGCAAAGGGCGATCCTTTGTTTTCTGCCGCTCCGGAATTTCAGACGGTGTGCTGTGATGGAGGGTGCTGTGATGGAGGGATGACGCAGAAGATGCTTTGCACTTCGGTCGCTGCGAAAAATGCTCTGCATCGGGAGCCAAGAGGAATTATTCTGGCCAATTGCTGAGATTGGACAAGAATACACACTCGCGCAAGGGCATGTTGTTTTCCTGTCTTCTACCACGAGACGCAATCGGGGCAGGAACAGGAGTTCTTCCAGCTTTTTCCATCCTTTTTGAACCATCCGTGGTCGTTGGCCCACTTTACCGGGAAGTTGCCTCTGCCGGCTCCTGTGATCTGGATCTTCTTACAATAGACGCACACCAGCACGTAGATCCACTCGTCGCTGTTCGGGAGGTAGATATCCATGGTATGTTTCGGAGCGTCGGCAGGCAGTATGCATGCCGGGACCCCCGCAGGGACGTACGCGGTGTAGGGAGGAGGAGCGGCCGGCCTGGTCGCTGTGCCGCCGGATCTGCGGCCGCCGGCGTGGAAGCCGGGGTATGCTCCGGAGGCCGGTCTGCCAGCATCCGCACCGCCTCGGGGGGTTGTATTGGGCGGCCGCAGGTCCCCGTCACGCGTCGGCCGAGGACGTGTTCGTTCTTCGATGGCACGAAGACCCTCGTCTTTCAAGTCGAGCATGTACTGGAAGGCGTGCGTCACGCGTCTCCGTACGTCAATCTCCGCCCTGAAGTGATGGAAGTGCTCTTGGGCCTTGTCCGGATGCATGACCAGAGACATTTTCTTGAACCGCTGCCTGAGATTTTCTCGCGTGCACGTCGCAGCATCCAGATGGTATGCCTCCGACCAAGACCACCTGTGCCTTTGTGCATGTTCTGCGAATAATAGCTGTTGCCACAAGCTGCTGCGAGGGCCGGCATCCGCACCGCCTTGGGGGCTTGTATTGGGCGGCCGCAGGTCCCCGTCACGCGTCGCCCGAGGACGGGTTCGTTCTTCGATGGCACGAAGACCCTCCTCTTTCAAGTTCAGCATGTACTGGAAGGCGTGCATCACCCGTCTTTGCACGTTAATCTCTGGCTTGAAGTGATGGAAGTGCTGCCGGGCTTTGTCCGGATGCATGACAAGAGACATGTTTTCGAACCGCTGCATCAGATCATCTTGCGTGCATGTCGCAGCATCCAGATGATATGCTTCCGACCAAGACCGCTTGTGGCTCTCTGCATGTTCTATGAACAATACAGATTGCCACAAGCTGCTGCGAGGGGACGACATGGCCAGGATCGGAAGTTTGCCGGTCCGGCGACTCGCTATATTTCGTTGTGGGGACTACCATGGCGCGAGGTTGTTCCGAGTACCAGTATCAGAAGGGAATTCGACGGCCGGGAGACTGTGCTTGTTCGGGTCAACATCGGCTTGGTCTGGCTAGAGAGCCGAGACCCTGCGATCCTTCCGCTCTTGCCTGCTTTTCGCGAAACCGACGGAACTGGAGCTGGCGCTTCCGCTGGGTTCCCCGCCCTGGCTGCATGTGCAAGCGGCCAAGATCCTCCTTCTGCGCTCGTCCAAGTTCGCGTTTGTTCGAAGCAGGCACAAGTAGCTTACCTGCCTGGTCGAGAACCTCGTTGGCCTCGGAACAGAACAGCAGAAGAGGCGGAGCGACTTCTTCGATCCCGACTAGACTCGGGGCAGTACGGCTGCAACCAAGGATTTTTCAATTCAGCAGGCTACTGAGTCGGACAAGCGGGGGGGGTCATGTGCCGGTGCTTGTTCCGGTGGAAATAGGTGTTGCGACGATTTACCTCAACAAAATGTGGATCGTACTGTGAGACCCCGTTCCTGTCCCATAAGCTCGGGAGTACACAGTAGCTGTCGCGTCTTTCCAGCCGCTGAACATACTTGATATTATTCCGACTGTGAACCAACGTCCTGAGGCAGTGCCGCAACCATCTCCTGACCAGCTCCGGTTGACTCATGACCCAGCATCTGCGAGCACGACGGCAAGTTGTCCGAAAATTGCAGAGGCCTTTAACGGTGAGCAGCTCGTGGGTCACGTGAAGCCAAAAGCGACCGTGATGCGCGTCGACTAGATCCTGTAGGAAGATCGCGCCCACTTGTGGGCTCATATCATGCAGGTCAAGGCGAGTGATTCGCATTCGCCGTCGCACCGGTTGCCACGGGAGCTGCTGCCTCCGGACGGGACGAGGAGGTAATTTCTCTTCCAACACATCATCGATCAATGTAGGGCGCTTCCGTGGCTTGCACGGTTGCTGGGTTTCCGCGACTGGTCCGTTGCCCTCTTCCTCCCAGCCGGACAAAACGTAACCATTGACGGTCGCCCCGTTTGGACGCTGGTTTCTGGTCCCGAATCGAAGCATGTCCAGCGACTCGGATCGGTTGGACTGCGGCTTGGGCTGGCCATGGAGCCGAGACCCTGCGCTCGTCATGCTAAACTCGGAAGTGGTGTCCCTGTCAACCACAGTTAAATCTGAGTCGGGGGCAGCTAACTCCGTAGTTTGCAAACCAACAGCGAGCTCCTGAGCAAAACCAAATTCATCCGAGGACGGGCCAGCCCCTGCAGAACCGTCCAGCTCCAACCGAGGAAATTTATCGAACCGGAGTGGGCGGACCGCACCTGCAGGGAATTCGACGGCCGGATGAAGGCGCTGCCGCCGCATTCGACTTCTGCTTGGCCCAGCTCCTGCCGATGCCTGCGAGTCCCGGTCGCGTTTGTTCGAAGCAGGCACGAGTAGCTTCCCCGCCTGGTCGAGAATTTCGTTGGTCTCGGAAGAGAACAGCAGAAGAGGCGGAGCGACTTCTTCGATCCTTACCAGACTCGGGGCATTACGGACTGCAACCGAGGATTTTATCATCCGATGTAGCAGGCTGTTGAGTCTCGGTCGGCGAAAGCGGAACGTTCTCTCGTTCCTCTAGGGCCTGCTCCATCCCGGTCCGTGCTCTTCCTGGTCCTCCGCGAAGATCGGCCGTCCATCTCTCTCATCCACACTGTCAGGATCCGTGTCGGGCTCTTCCTGGTCGCGAACCGCAGGCAGTGTGCGCCGACCGCGCGTCCCGGGACAATACGCAATCTGATGGGTCGGGCGGGTCAGCGACCAGTGCTCGTTCCGGTGGAAGTATTGGCGACGACTTGCCGGGACGACAGTGCCCGGGATCACGCTGTAGCCGTGGTCCGTTTCCAGGCGCCGAACATAATCGTAATTTTGGTGAGTATGAACCAATGTCCTGAGGCAGTGCCGCAACCATCTCCTGACCAGCTCCGGTTGACACATGACCCAGCATCTGCGAGCACGACGGCAAGTGGTCCGAAAATTGCAAAGGCAGACCACGGTCAGCAGCTCGTGAGTCGTGTGAAGCCAAAAGCGACCATGATTCAAATCCACCAGATACCGTAGGAACGTTGCACCTTTTTGTGGGTTCATGTCATGCCGGTCAAGGCGGGTGATTCGCCGTCGCACTGGTTGCCACGGGAGCTGCGGCCTCCCAGCGGGACGACGAAAAACAGTATTCAGCACATGATCGATCAAAATGGGTCGCTTCCGCGGCGAGCATGGCTGCTGGGTTTCCACGACTCGTCTCGTGCCCTCGTCCTCCCAGCCGGACAAAACGTAACCATTCACGGGTGTTCTGCTTCTGGAATATTGACGCCACCGTGGCGGCGGCGTCAAGGACGAAGTGCTCCGGCGACGGCCCCTTGGCATGGTGAATGTTGCCGTGCGCAAAACTGTCCAGCCCCCTGGCACTGGTGCTACTAACTGGCCCCATCAACAACTGAGCTGCTACCAAAGGATTCTTTCAGGTTCCAGTTCCCTACACTTCTCGGCAAGTGCTCGGTGATCTACGAAGCTATTTTTCCTTTCACATACTAGCTCGGCTTGGCCTGGCCATGGAGCCGAGACCCTGCGACGGGCGCAGTAGAATTGCAGTTCCCGGCAAGGTGATGGGTAGCACGTCTAAGTCGCGGACAGGCAACCACGTCTCTCGAATAAGGCGCGGGCCGCAGAACGGAAGCTCCTTGAAGGGGTCCGCGTCTGCGTCGGGAAGCCGTCTTGCAAATCCTAGGAACACCGCAAGAAATATCTCCGACTGACTCGCCGCCCGTCCGGACGAGAGCCTAGGTCGGCCCGGCTGCGGGGCATGCGGTCGTTGTCGCCTCAGACAGCACAAGCCGCGGGAGCGGAGCAAGTTGGTTGTTCGCTGTCACACTCCGGGAGCTTTGTCGTCATTGAAGCAGCACTACGATGCCGAACCCAAGGACATTTTATTCCAGCCTTCTCGGTCCACGACGCTGGGCACCTACTTCGCGGACAGGCCAGCACGTCCCTTGTGACACTGCAGCAACCAAGAAAGCTTCCTTTTCAGGAACAGCTGTGCCGCATATGCAGATTTCCTCTGCCGGGAAGGTGCGAGGTGTCTCTCTTCCAGCCTCTTTTGTATTCTTCATCCCACGGGGCCGGGCCTTCCCAGCCGACCCAAGCAAGGTTTTCGCTTCGGCTGCTCTCTCGCAGCTCCCAGTCCAGGGAGCTGCGAGATTGTCTGTCGAATAAGTTAGAGATACTGACCTCGGGGAGCCAAGAGCCTCTGCAGAGTTTTTGATCCTCCACTAACTGCGGCCATTCATCTCTTTCGTCCACACTGTCGGGATCTGTGTCCGGGTCACGTTCCGTGTCCGGGAGAAGCACGCGGCGACCGCGCGTTCCGGGACAATACCCAATTGTGTAGGTCGGACGGGTCAGGGACCAGTGCTCGTTCTGGTGAAAATAGCATCGGCGACACGCCGGGATGACGTATTGAGCGAAGTCCGGCCCGTACTCCTGTGCCTCCTCCCACAGGTTGTCCTGGAGCACCAGAAAGCTGTGCTGCTTTTCCATGTTTTTAACCCACCAGAGATTCACGTCGGTGTGCACGTACGTCCTGAGGCAGTGTCGCAACCATCTCCTCACCAGTTCTGGCTCGCTCATGACCCAGTATCTGTAGGCGCGACGGCAAGAGGAGCGAAAATTGCGGAGGCCATCCGCAGACAAGAAGTCGTGCGTGGCACGCAACCACAAGAAGCGTTGGGACACGAATTTGTGAATTGTCCACGCAGCCAACTGTTGGTCGATGTGACAGCACTCAGCGCGGATATATCGCGCCGGCCACCAGGGTTGCCCACCTGCATACGGTGGCTGCTCGGGAACGCCAAAAAGTTGCAGGGGACGGTCGATCAATATGGGACGTTCCCGCGCCGATAGCGGCCGGGCTTCCCTCCCGACCTCGTTATGCCATCCGGACAGAACGTGGCCGTTGATGTCCCCCCTGGCCGCACGGCGTCTGGAGGGCGCGAATCGGGTCGAGCACGATCGATCGGAAGAACCACGGTTCGGCGACGTCGCTGGGCTGCTTCTCGCCGAGCTGGGCGGGCTACTGCCAGCAATGTGGCGCAGCTGCCGATTCGGCAGCGGCGGCGGCGGAGGCGAACCGCCTCGCCTCCTTGGCATAATGGAAAATGCTGCTACCCGAAAGGCTTCTTGGTCGCCGAAGTAGTATGTACCGCAGGTGCTTTTCCTGTGCTCACTGAGTGACCAAGTAATTCATTTTGGCGAACTCGGCTTGGTCTGGCTAGAGAGCCGAGACCTTGCGATGGGTGCAGCAGTGCTGCGACTCCTGCCCAGGTCGTGTGTAGGACACCTAGCTCAAACACCGGCCAGTCCGTCTGTCGCAACAAGGTACCGACAGCAACAGCTTGTTTCTGGAAGAACGGGCCGGGTCAACCTGCGGAATTCCACACGCAGCTCGAGGTCTCTCTCGCTCTCCACACGCAGCTCGAGGTCTCTCTCTCTCTCTCTCTCTCTCTCTCTCTCTCTCTCTCTCTCTCTCTCTCTCTCTCTCTCTCTCTCTCTCTCTCTCTCTCTCTCTCTCTCTTCCAGCCTCTTGCGAATCTCGACGTCCGACCATGTCCGACCGAGGAACTTGCACGAAGCAATCTTCGCTGGCAAACGCACCTGCAGGGATTCGAGGCTTCCAGCTCTTGCGAAGCCGATACAAACGCGGCAGAAGTCCAGCTGCATCTCTTCTTCTGCCTTGCACCGTGAAACGGAGGCCTTTTGCCTGTATAAGTCCGGGAACAAAGCACGGCGAGGTGCACTCGAGCATTCAGGAGTCCATGGGTCTGACGTCGGACGAGCGATGTCTCCTTCTGGCCGCTTGAGCACGCGCCGCCTCCACACGCAAGAGGAGTGCAGGCTCCACGGAACAATTGCGGGCCTTCAACGCCGTCCTCTGCGCCTGGGCCACCATTCGAACGGCTTGCCTGCCGCGCCCCTCCGCACTGGCTTGCTGCGCTCGCAGTCTCTCGTTGACGGCTTCCAGCCGAGTCTGAATCTCGTCTTCCGATGGACACCGACTAGGCGGCGCCGCCGCTGCGGAGCCCGCTGGCGACGAGGGGGCGGAACCCACGGAGCGAGCTCGCGACCGAGCGTCGGAAGTTTTCCGCGAAAAGAACACCGGCAGCGAGCTTTCCTTCTGAAATGCTTGCTGGTCCAGCATCTCGCGACAGCGCCGCTCTAACGTCCCCAATCGAGCTTCCCGTCTCTCCAAGCCGGCCCGGACCAGGTCCACTTTAGCCTCGCAGTCCGCGGCGGTCCGCTGTAGCTCAGCCAGGAATGCCTCGCACTTGGCCACGTTTTCCGCGTACAATTTTTTCAGAGCCTGCTCCGCGGCCACCATCTGTCCGCGTAGGTCGTCCATCTGACGAGCCACCTCGCCTCGGTGGTGCTGCTGCATTCGAGCCCACCACTGCTGCGCCGCATCGTCCATGGTACCTCTGACAGCTTCGGTGATGCGATCTTCGAGATGCTCCAAAGACTGCAACCGATCGTCGTGGCGTCGAAATGCTTCACGATTAGACCTGCGAGTTTCGTTCAGGAGAGTTTGCACGATCTCGACTTTCCTGGCCAGGTCCTCCGGCCGCAACGCGCGTTGGACCATGGCGTCTGGAGACACGTTGCACTTCAACGGCGGTGACGATGGTCCGCGCGCTTCGACGCTGGTGTGACTCCGTGTTGATCTCTTTTGCAATTTCGGCTTGGTCTGGCTAGAGAGCCGAGACCCTGCGAAACTTTCGCGCTGCCCACGAATGCTTCACGACAACAGAATCTAAAGAGTCCGTGGCTCCCCCGCCTATCCGAGTTCGTGTCTCGTCAATTCAGGGACGGAGTTTGACCTCCGAGAAGCAGAAATCGGAACTGGAGGCATAATGCGCTTAAAGCCTCAGGGATTCGGACTCCAAATCGTAGGCGCCTCGGCTCTGGCTTCCCATGCAAAGAAGAACGGACGCAGCTTCGAGACGACCGTGCTGCCCGAAAGCGAACACCGCTGGCGCTCGGACGGAACGTTCGGGCGGCCCTCCGTCCTGCCGCACAAACTCGGCTTGGGCTTGCACAGAAATTGAGGTTCAACTCGTGGGGTCGGTGTCCTTGTTCAGATAGAGCGCATGTCGAAGGGGTCTCCTGGCATCGTGCTCGCCGGAAGCGGTCCAGCCCTCCTGGCATCGGCTAGTGGAGAGCCTAGCTGTTACAAAAACTCCCAAGCCCCCCGCTGGCCCTCCTCGCCCGTGGCTTCCGCTCCAGCTCCGCCTGATTCTCCTGCGGCAACGGCAGGCCGGCCTGCACTCGAAAGGCCGTCGGGCCTCGGTGGCGTGCAGCTGGTGTCGGACCTTACCAGGTTCGTAATCAGGTCAGTCAATACTATGGACAGCACCTCACCGAGAGGAAAGCGAAGGAGGAGAGGAACCGGGAGCCGGGAGACGGTCGCCGGGCCTCGACGCTCTTCCTCGTGGTTTTCGGGTTTCAAAGGTTTTTTTTTCGTTAAGTTTCCAGATTTACGGCTTCGAGCTTCTTTTCGGGTGGATGTTTGGCTTGGAGGGTTTTAGGTCCGGGCCTTGGGCTTCTAAAAGTAAGAGTACATCGGCTTTGGGACTTTCGGCCTCGGGAACCCGAAGACTTAAGAAAGAATGCAGCATCGGCATTGGCATCTTCTGGTCATGCGGCCAGCTCAAGCTCGGCTGTACATGAGGAGGCCGACAAAAGAGCTGGACGGCTACATGCGACGAGCCGTAACCACAAGTCTTAGAGCCGCAACCACGTCTTGCTTCTATAAATAATTCCAATACAAGGACACTGTCTATTGAACTCGTACCCTGTCTGTATAGGCATCATCCTTCCGTGGGTTCCTGCAACTTCGATCCTAAGCAAAGAGCTCTTCGATCGCTGCCTGGCATGAAATTGCGAAGGCTGACCCATCTCCCATCCGTTGTGCCAGCCCGCGTTAAGATCAGCGCAAACCATTGGAGAGACTGTTCCAGCTTCACGGGGTGAAACTGGGTGAAACGGAGAGAGAGGCGTGCGGCTTCGGCGCGGCCCGGCCAACCGGGTGGCCACCCGCGCGAAGAAGAACAGACGCAGCTTCGAGGCGACCCTGCTAACCGAAAGCAAACATGACTGGCGCTCGGATAGAACGTCTGGGCCGCCCTCCGTCCTGCTGCACGAGCTCGGCTTGGTCTGGCCAGGAAGCCGAGACCCCCCTATTCTCCTGCGGAACCTCGCGGCATCGGCTGGTGGAGAACCTGGCTGTTGCGGCAACGGCAGGCCGGCTTGCACTCGAAAGGCCGTCGGGCCTCGGTGGCGCGCAGCTGGTGTCTGACCTCACCAGGTTCGTAATCAGCTCGGTCAAGAAGATTGACAGCACCTCACCGACAGGAAAGCGAAGGAGGAGAGGAGCCGGGAGCCGGGAGACGGTCGCCGGGCCTCGACGCTCTTCTTCGGGGTTTTCGGGCTTCCGAGGTTTATATTTTTTCTGTTGGGTTTCCGGATTTGGGGGTTTAAGGTTCTTTTCGGGCGGATGTTCGGGTTGGAGGGTTTTGGGCACGGGTCTTGGGTTTCTGGGGGTAAGACTACATCGGCTTCGGGACCTTTGGGCTCAGGAGGTTCACACCACATGCTCCTCTCTCGGAGCCTTGAAGTCTGGCGGGGCTCGACTTTGGAAGGGTCTCGCCTCGGTTTTTTAGCTGGTTTCTACTGAAAAGAAGTGTCACAAACAGCCTTGCGCCCCCCGAGAAGCCTCCGTTTACCTCAAGCCGCAAAAAACATCTAAATACGGTCCTGAATGCTGGACTTCCCAAGTCCCAAACCCGAAGACTGAAGAAAGAATGCGGCATTGACATTTTGGCACTTTCAGATCGTGCGGCCACCTCAAGCTCGGCTGTGCGCGAGGAGGCTGACAGGAGCTGGACGGCTACACGAGACGAGCCGTAACCGCAGTTCTTACGGCTGCAACCACGTCTTGCTTCAATAAATAATTCCAATACAAGGACACCGTCCCTCGAACTCGTACCCTGTCTACACAGGCGTCATCCTTCCATGGGTTCCTGCAACTTGAATCGTAAGCAAAGAGCTCTTCGATCGCAGGCTGGCATGAAATTGAGAAGGCTGACCCATCTCCTGTCCGTTGTGCCGGCCCGCGTTAAGATCAGCGCAAACCGTGGGAGAGACTGTTTCACCCAGCTTCACCGGGTGAAACTGGGTGAAACAGAGAGAGAGGTGTGCGGCTTCGGCGCGGCCCGGCCAACCGGGTGGCCACGCGCCTCTGCCCGGGAGCGGCCCCGTCCCGCAAGGGGGCCCGGCTCCGGGGCAGAGGCGGATGGCGACCCGGTTTGCGGGGTCTCGCCGCAGCCGCACACCTCTCTCATTTTTCTCTCCATGGTTTGCGCTGATCTTAACAGGTAAAGGTAATTCTCCAGATCTTTCTGGACCTGCTTCTCGTGCGTATCGATAACCGACAAGCACGAGAGCCAGGCCCAGAAAGATCGGAAGAATGTACCTTTACCTGTACCCTATGCTTGGGCGTCGAGGCCATCGCCATCGAAGGCTATGGCCGCGGTGGCACGACCATCGTAAAACGTTGCTTGCACGTTTCTAGCACATCGTCAAAGCTGCCACGAGTCAATGTCAAGTGCTTTGGCGAAGCCGCACCGAACACGTTCTCGAAGCCCGTCGAGAAACTTTCTTCGAGAAAGTGCAGCCGCAAGGGAATCCCGTCGTATGGTTTTTTCTTGCAGCATGTCCAGGAGCACTTGCACGTTCGTGTCGACGCCTCGCACGGACGATTGCTGGCCGTGCCCCGAAATTTTACAGAAGCCGTGCCGCATCGTCCGTGGTACGTCTGACAGCATCGGCGACGCGATCTTCGAGATGTTCCAAAGACTGCAAAGAATTGTCGTGGCGTGGAAAACGGACCTGCGAGTTTCCTTGAGGAGCGTCTGCATGATCTCAACCTTCCTCGCCAGCTCCTCCGGCCGCAACGCGCGTCGGACCATCGCGTCCGGACGCGCCTTGCACTTCGATGCGAGCGAAAATGGTGTGCATGCTTCGAAGCTTGCGTGAGTCTGTGTTGTTGTCGTGTACTATTTCGGTTTGATCTGGCTAGAGAGCCGAGACCCTGCGAAACTCTCGCCCTGCTGCCCAGGAATGCTGCACGACAACAGAAACAAGCGGGTCAGCGGTTCCCCGCCTCCTACCTCTGCAAGTCAGGGACGGAGCTCGACCTCGGAGAAACAGAAATCTGAATTGGAGGCAGAATGCACCTAAAACCTCAGGGATTCGGACTCGAAATTGCAGGCGCTTCAGCTCTGGCCTCCTCACATGCAAAGACGAACAAACGGAGCCTCGAGACGACCGTGCTGACCGAAAGCGAGCACGACTGGCGCTCGGATCGAACGTCCGGGCGGCCCGTCCGTCCTGCTGCACGAACTCGGCTTGGTCTGGCCAGGAAGCCGAGACCCGGCTATTCTCCTGCAGCGGCTTGCACAGGGGTTCAGGTTGAAGGCGCGAGGTCGGTGTCCTTGTTCAGATAAAGCGCATCAGGGGCAGTTGCATTCGCCTCCTGAGATTCAGGGTCAGTATGTCGCCTGCCGATAACACCAGTCCCAGCTTCCGGCGCATCAGGACACTCAGGAAGCGGCTTTGATGCGAACACCAGAATTGTTGCAAACGATGTCGCGTCAGGGGCGCCCTGGCCCTGTTGTGCAAA
>CAJNDT010001674.1:0-42500 GCA_905221615.1 Symbiodinium sp. CCMP2592 | reverse complement strand
TTTTCCGTGTCGGGGCTGCGGAGCTTGGCGGCTCCCCTTTTTCCAGCAGCTGGGTACACGACACGGGGACTCTGGAGAGCACTTGAGAGTGGCCTAATCGAGCCTCATCGCAAAGCCTGAACTGCGCGTCTTCCAGCAGGATATGATCATAGTGCCGTTGCCTGGGACGAGACACATTCTTCGATGTTTTGCCGTAGCATAGTTGAGGGGTATGCCTGTATGCCAGACAGTCGTGTGGGCTTCGCCAGGCGTGACAGGTGACTCTCATCCAGTCGACTTTCGCAACTTCAGGCTGATTCCGTTTTGCAGGGGGCCATGCAGAGCACGGAACTCTGGCCTGCCCATGCAGTGCCGGTTTTGAGCCTCCGAGCCAGGCTGCTAAGCTGCTGGAGGTAGCACATAGCTCTGTGCGGGCTGCAGCAGAAATACTCATCTCTTCATCGTAGACAACGGCTTGACGGTCTCTTTGTTTTGCCGCGTGTGCAGCGGACATCAGTGGACCCTGCGCACCCTGCCTGCGAATGCTGGTCGTGCCAGCGGCGCCATGGCGCCATGAGACATTTAGACTCTGCTGGTGCTGTGGGCTGAGACGGAACAACATTTATCGATCTTGAAAGCAACGTGTGAGCGAGTGACGGCTGTGGCCTCGTGCGGCCAAGCCAAGGGCTCTGGGAAGTGAGGCGTGTTGTTTAGCTTCCTACATGTCCTTGTGAGAGCCCCCAGCTTCGAACACGTGACTGTGGATGTGACTCTGCACCGGGGGGTTCTGTTTTCGGCCTGCAGATGACGGCCTCCCGCCTGGATGGGCCAATTTCTTTTTGCAGGGTTGTCGCAGCACTCGGGTGATGTACATTACGCAGGCTTAGGAACTTAGGAACGTGTTCTCCCAGACGGAAGGTTTGCAGACCTTCTGTTGCAGCACGTGCTGCGGCAGCTGCGCATCGTGGGAGCATACTCAGCAATTGAGGGGTTTGCAGGGGGTGCGGCCCGTCGCTCTCATCGAGGCCCACTTTTGCGAATCAGTCTTGATGGTCATCGCTCGGAGATGAGGCCTCGTGGCAGGCACGGTTCGTGTCTGTGAGAGCAGATCTTGCCCGGCGAGAGCCAGAAGCTGCTTCTTTGGAGGCTGTCCGCAAATTGGGGCACCGGGGTGCCATGCGGATCCTTGCAATCAAAAGCCTGCGTGGAATTATTGTTGCAGCATGCCCGCACTGTCGAAAGGCCACTCCTATCAGCTGTCGGCACTAATGTGACTTGCAGCCGCAGATGACGGCCTCCCGCCTGGACGGCTCAATGTCTTTTGCAGGGGTGTCGCCGCACTCGGGCGATTTGCATTTCGCACGCTTAGGTTAGGAAGGTGTTCTCCGCGCAAGGAGAATACGAGTCATGTGGCGAGCTTCTGCAACTTATGCACGTGAGTGCAGCAGCTAACTCCACGAAAAGAATCGCAGCAGATCCAGTGTGGTCAAGTCAGCTGAGCAAGCAAGTCGGTGGGTTTGCCACTCGCGACAGGTAGCTCTCGTCGAGGCGACTTTCGCAGCTCTAGGTTGATTCCGCTCTTCAGGGTGCCATGCCGAGATCCTCGAGTCTGCACGGAAGTTTTGCTCTGGACGGTCCGTGCCGTTCCTATTAGCCGGGCAGTTCTAAGATGCCCAAGGCAGCATAGCTTTGTCCGGTTTGTAGGTCATGGAAATGCCATTGTTCCGTCTTAGACCAGGGCTTGACGATCTCTTTTCCCTGCCGGGTGTGCAGTGGGCACCAGTGGGCTCTGCAGGGCCGCAGCTCAAAGGTCACGTTGCTTCTGGAGAGCAATTGAGACTGACCTGATCGAGCCTGATCGCAAAGACTGAGCTGCACGACAAGGCAGTGTGACGCCGAAGTCAAGCAAAGGAAGGCCGGACCTAAACTCAGTTTGTAGCTGAGGCTGCATCTTACTAGGACATGTTTCGACTGCTTATGGGGATGTTGGCTGAGACGCAGCAGAGCCGGTTGTGTAGGCAGCAACAAGTACGGCAGCAATACTCGCCCGGTCATAATGAGGATTGAGCAGCCAAGGCAGGGGCTCTGGGGAGTGCGGCATGTTGCACTCATCGAGGGAAACGCCATTGTTCCGTCTTAGACCAAGGCTTGACGATCTCTTTTCTCTGCCGGGTGTGCAGTGGGCACCAGTGGGCTCTGCGAGGCCGCAGCTGGACAAAGGTCACGTTGCTTCTGGAGAGCAATTGAGACTGACCTGATCGAGCCTGATCGCAAAGACTGAGCTGCACGACAAGGCAGTGTGACGCCGAAGTCAAGCAAAGGAAGGCCGGACCTAAACTCAGTTTGTAGCTGAGGCTGCATCTGACTAGGACATGTCGCGACTGCTTATGAGGATGTTGGCTGAGACGCAGCAGAGCCGGTTGTGTAGGCAGCAACCAGTACGGCAGCAATACTCGCCCGGTCATATTGAGGATTGAGCAGCCAAGGCAGGGGCTCTGGGGAGTGCGGCATGTTGCACTCATCGAGGTGACTTTTGCAACTCTTTGGTGATACCTTTCCGAGCCCTACATTCTCGAATTTGCCCCAGCAAAGCATGCTTGCTGCATGCATGCCCGTTCTCCCATTCGAACACCCGGTGCTCAAGTGCTTCGTTGCGCCACAGAAGGCGGAGAATTGGAATAGGGGATAAGGCCGTGTGACTCTGCCAAGCAACCGCCAGGGGTTTTGGGGTCTGGCTTGCAGCCGCAGATGACGGCCTCCCGCCTGGACGGCTCAATGTCTTTTGCAAGGGTGTCGCCGCACTCGGGCGATTTGCATTTCGCACGCTTAGGTTAGGAAGGTGTTCTCCGCGCAAGGAGAATACGAGTCATGTGGCGAGCTTCTGCAACTTATGCACGTGAGTGCAGCAGCTAACTCCACGAAAAGAATCGCAGCAGATCCAGTGTGGTCAAGTCAGCTGAGCAAGCAAGTCGGTGGGTTTGCCACTCGCGACAGGTAGCTCTCGTCGAGGCGACTTTCGCAGCTCTAGGTTGATTCCGCTCTTCAGGGTGCCATGCCGAGATCCTCGAGTCTGCACGGAAGTTTTGCTCTGGACGGTCCGTGCCGTTCCTATTAGCCGGGCAGTTCTAAGATGCCCAAGGCAGCATAGCTTTGTCCGGTTTGTAGGTCATGGAAATGCCATTGTTCCGTCTTAGACCAGGGCTTGACGATCTCTTTTCCCTGCCGGGTGTGCAGTGGGCACCAGTGGGCTCTGCGGGGCCGCAGCTCAAAGGTCACGTTGCTTCTGGAGAGCAATTGAGACTGACCTGATCGAGCCTGATCGCAAAGACTGAGCTGCACGACAAGGCAGTGTGACGCCGAAGTCAAGCGATTGGAAGTGCTTGCACATGGCGCGGCACGTTGGGGTTGCAGATCGGTTCCGAGACACGTCGCATGCTCACGCGGATGTTGCCTAAGACTTTCAGGCAGAACGACGTTCGTAGATCTTTGACTGAAGCATCTGCGCATGCCCGCAGAGTGGAAGCTTGCTCCGCGTGGGGTTGGCAGCAGATCAAGGCGGTGCGGCAGGTCGCTCTCAGCGAGTCGACATTCGCAAGTCCAGGTTGATTCCTTTTTCCAGGTTGCCATGCAGAGCCCTGCATTCTCGAGCTTGCCATCACAGGTGTGCTCTCAGCATGTCGGCGGTGTCCACGAGAGGGTGCTTTTGCGTGCTTCGAACAGCCGGTTCTCACGTGCTGCGGCACACGACACGAATCGAAGAGCCGGATATAATCGGACTGGCAGACAGCGGGATGTTGGGGTTGTCGGTTCAGAGACACTTCGCATGCTCACGCGGATGTTGCCTGAGATTTAGAGGTTGCACGATCTTTGGGGGGATCTTTGTGGCTGAAGCTTTGCATAAATTTGCCCCGGGCAGGAGTGCCACGGTCCCATGCGATTCGTCTCGGGGTCTCCGGAAGTTGCTGGGAGCTCTAGTGCACGCGAGCCATCGTGCATTCCTGCAATCACCCACCAGCTTCCAGACGAAGATGGCTGGCTTGACGTTTCGGTGTGAGTACTTCGGTTCTTCCTTACCGAATCAAAGGAAGTGTGTCCAGCTCCAGGGAAGCGACTAGACTAGCAACCTTGATGCATGTCCCTTCATATGGGGCTAGCACATGGATGTTGTCGCTTCGGGCCCGCTTGGCTTCGTACGCACCTGCCCCATTTGAAGGAGCTTCCGGCACAGGGGAAGCAAGCAAAGTCAGAAAGATTGTAATCGGAATTGACCGCTTGTTTCTGGCGGAGCGAATCCATGTGAAAGAAGTTCAGCAGTTTCTCAGACTCGCAGCGCGAGCCCCGTGCTCGCTGTTCAAGCATCGGCACCGACACTACGACAGACTGACATGCAATAGCGAAGTGTCCTTCTGCAAGTCGACAAAGAAGTCCTTTGCAAAGAACTCCTGCTCCATGTGCGCAGTCTCTTCCCTCCAATCAAACCAGAAGACTTTCGTGGAGATTCTATCGGAGTTCGCAGGCGCCGGTCAACTGTAAGCCAAACTCACGGCGGCCCTTCAGGGTCAGAGCACGGCTCCACGCTCCCGCTCGGTCCTGATTCCGACACAGCTTGTTATTCCTCTTGCAGCATCCTTCTTCAGCTGACCTCAAGGCTCGCAGCCGGGGCGTCCCATGGGATGTCGCGACTCACATATCTTCGACATGCGTGCTCCTGGGGATGGCCGAGACGGAGGTGGTGGATCTTGGTTGCAAGCGGCTCAGCGAGTTGAACTACAGCAGATCCGTCACGGTCAGCTGCATGATGAGTTGATCTCCGGGCTCAAGGCAGCGCGGCAGGTCTCTCTCAGCGAGTCGACATTCGCAAGTCCAGGTTGATTCCTTTCTCCAGGTTGCCATGCAGAGCCCTGCATTCTCGAGCTTGCCATCACAGGTGTGCCCTCAGCATGTCCGCGGTGTCCGCGAGAGGCTGCTTGTCCCAGCTTCGGTACAACAAAGGGATCGATCAGCAAGACATAGCCGGACTAGCAGACAAAGCGGTGTGTCAAGCAATTAGAGGGTGGACCGAGATGAAGCTAGCAGCTGAGACAGAGTCCAACGTCGGGATGTCAGGATTGCCGATTTTGAATCACTTCGCATGATGACGCGGATGTTGCCTAAGGCCCAAGATGTGTATGGCGGAACGACGTTTGTGGACGTGTGGCTGAAGCATCTATCTGCACATGACCGTAGGTGCGAAGTCAGCAGCTTGAATGGCAGCACATCCAGAGCTGCCAGGTAGTTTTGTGAGCGCTTGATTCGGGTTCGCCACGCGGGGCGGCAAACAACTCTAATCGAGTCGACGTTAGCAACTCCAGCTTGATCGTGCCTTCCAGGCTGCCATGCAGAGCCCTGCAAGCTCGATTCCGTCCGAAGCATTCTTTCAGCACGTTTACATTGACCGCGACCAGCCACTACTCCCAGCTTCGAACACCAGGTGCTCGCGTGCTGCGGTGCACCACAGGAACTGCAGAACCGGACTAGCGGACACGGCCGTGTGCCAAGCAGCCGGGTGGACTGAAGTTAGGTTCGCTGCTGAGGCACAGTACAAGTTAGGCATGTGCAGATTTCTTGTTCGGAGACACTTCCTATGCTCACGGGGCTGTTGCCTGAATTCGAGGATCTTCGACTGCAGCGCATCGCCGTGGAAGCGACCTCAGCGCTTTGAATGGCAGCACATCCAGCGCTGCCAGCTAGTTGTATGAGCACTTGATCCGGGTTGGCCACGGGGCGCGGCAAGCAACTCTCGTCGAGTCGACGTTGGCAACTCCGGGTTAATCGTGCCTTCCAGACTGCCATGCAGAGCCCTACAAGCTCGATTCCGTCCGAAGCGTGCTTTCAGCACGTTTACATTGACGGCGACCAGCCACTACTCCCAGCTTCGAACACCAGGTGCTCGCGTGCTGCGGTGCACCACAGGAACTGCAGAACCGGACTAGCGGACACGGCCGTGTGCCAAGCAGCCGGGTGGACTGAAGTTAGGTTCGCTGCTGAGGCACAGTGCAAGTTAGGAATGTGCGGATTTCTTGTTCGGAGACACTTCCTATGCTCACGGGGCTGTTGCCTGAAGGAACTACATTCGCCTACGCCACTTTCCGGGTAGAGCAACACAGAGTGTTGCACAGCCGCCCTGCGTCCGGAGCGCTTTTGCATCATGTTGGCAGCGTTCTCCATGTCACCGTCGGCAGATTGCCGTCCTTTTCAGCTCTCTGGTCAGGTCTTCTCAGGCGGCTGCAGCCGTCGCGCGATTGGCAGACGAGGGCCGTAGTCCTCCAAAAGCAACTCGTGGCTGCGGGCCGCACTGTGCGCAAGGCCAGAACCTAGTCAGATCCCACTGCCGTAGGCAAAGCAAATATTGGCATAACCAGCCAAGCTCGCAGCGCCTGAGTGTGGCTTATGGATCCACACTTTTGCGGAGCCGTTGTTTAAAGATGTCGAGGGCGGCTAGATCAGTGCCTTGACAGAGGTGGCGTCAAGGAGAGGGTGAAGGACCAACATGTTAAGTACCAGATGCTAGGTTGCGGTTGTGTCTTCCGGACGTTCGAAAGCCTGGGGGGCCCTCGGCCGAGCCTTGCGGAGGTCCTATAAACAACTCGTTCTCCTTTGTCCTCTTTCTAAGAGGCGTGTTCACAAGCAGACGCCGTACGGCCACACCGGCGCATTCTGCGAGTTCAGCTGCAGTCGGCATTCCTGTCAGTCAGGTCTTGAAGTTGGCATCCGGGCTTCGTCCGTGAGCGCGTCGGGGGCGCTCGTCCCAATTGCATGGAAGACCAAAGCCTAATCAGCGCCCGCGGCCCGTGGCGAAGCATGCCTTGGACCAACCAGCCGAGCTCGCAGCGTCCGAGCTCGAAATTCGGATCCACACGTTTACGGAGATCTTGTGTAAATATGTGGAGAGCAGCGAGCGCTATGCTTGACACACATGGCATAGCCGGCCTTTCAACATCCGCACATGTAAACGTCAAAGGCTAGGTTGTGGCTTCCGGATGTTGGAAATCTGGGGCGGCCCTCGGCAGAGCCTCGCGGAGGTACTATAAACGACCCTTTGCCCTTTGCAAATGTCCGCTTGCGAAGAAACATGTGCCGTGTGG
Source organism: Symbiodinium sp. CCMP2592 (assembly GCA_905221615.1). Lineage (NCBI taxonomy): Eukaryota > Dinophyceae > Suessiales > Symbiodiniaceae > Symbiodinium > Symbiodinium sp. CCMP2592. The sequence goes on along the minus strand of CAJNDT010001674.1, from coordinate 35,397 downwards.
CCACGCAGGTGCATCATCAAGCAAAGTTGACCAGAGGCCTTGGATCACAACATCTGCGAAGTGATTTCTCTTGCTCAGCATGCTCCAGTCAAGTAGTCAGTCATCCCGGGTCGGGGGACTTCAGCTGTCTTGTGGTTGGCAGGCGGGGGTCGTCTGTGAGCGAGTAGGGCTTGCTCGTCCCAGCTGCATGCAAGACCACGGCTTGCTGAGATGCCGCAGCGCTGAGCGAAGTGCCCCTTGGCACAACCTGCCAATCTCGCAGCATGCGAGTTCGGATGGCGGAGCCATGCGGCGCCCCACTTTCCCACGCAAAGGGCATCGTCGGCCTGTGCAGCTGATCAGCTGCCCTCCCTCCCGATCTCATGTCACATGCAGCAGGCAGTCGTCTCCATTCATGTCGCTCCGGTCAGGTAGTCTCAGGCGGCTTCAGCGATCGCACGATTGGCGGGCGGGTTTTCGGGGTGCCGGTCCCAACTGCGTGCAAGACCAGGGCCTCATCAGCCCCCGCAGCAACCGACGAAGACCCCTTGGCACAACCAGCCGAGCTCGCAGGCATTTAAGTTCGGATTTCGGCCAGGCTGGCAAGGTGTGGTGAGGTCACCTCTCCGGGTCGTCGTCTCGATGCAGTGCTGGGCCATCCCGCATCCTGCCAGGCCACACAGTTCCTTTTGGTCATCCTGCACGCCTGGAAACAGCTGCCTTGCGACGACCGAAGGATGCTGCCGACGTGCCGGCATGTTTGAGGCCTGTCTGCCGGCACTGCTCTGAGCACTTTCCTGAGTGTGTCCTCCGCGATGAGATGTGGGGGTCAAGAGGTGTCGAGTGACCAGCATCAGAGTCGCAAGGACAAGGGAGACCTGGGCATTCGGACAGTCGGCTTCGGCCGACCGCGTCTGCCTGCTGCAAGATTGGTTGGTTCGACGACGTCTATGAAAAGTGGGGCTGCCCGTGTGCACTCTTCCAGCAATCCTTGGTGCCTGGCGTCAGTGTGATCGGCTGATCGTGCCGGCGCCCATGGGCCAGCCAGGAGCCACACTGGACGCTGACGCGAGCTGGGCCATGGCAGCGGCATTGTGCTCCCCGGTTGAGACCCTCTTCGATTTGCAGCTTCGCATCTCGAGTCCTTGCATTCCACATGCCCGAGAGTGCCTACTTCGCACCCTGCTCCGACGCAGTGCCCGTCGAAGTGCAGCGGGTGCTGACGCAAGCAGGGGCAGCGCGGCTCTGAGTGAAATCAAGACAAAGACCTTCCACGCGCAGCTTCTCGCCGGCGCAGGCAACATGAAGCAATGCCTGATGAGCCGTATTGTGTCATTTCGGCATGTGAGTGAGCGCGTAGGGGGCGTTCGTCCCAATTGCATGGAAGACCAAAGCCTAATCAGCGCCCGCGGCCCGTGGCGAAGCATGCCTTGGACCAACCAGCCGAGCTCGCAGCGTCCGAGCTCGAAATTCGGATCCACACGTTTACGGAGATCTTGTGTAAATAGGTGGAGGGCAGCGAGCGCTATGCCTCGCACACATGGCATAGCCGGCCTTTCAACATCCGCACATGTAAACGTCAAAGGCGCGGAGGTACTATAAACGACCCTTTGCCCTTTGCAAATGTCCGCTTGCTAAGAAACAGGTGCCGTGTGGCCACGCAGGTGCATCATCAAGCAAAGATCGGCAGCCGGCAGGCGGGGATCTTCTGTGAGACTGTAGCGAGTGCGGCTGGCGGCGGTCGCCATGACCAAGGCTTGATGGGCTCTCGCAGGCCCGGGGCCACTTGGCCCCAAGCGAAGCTCGCAGCATCGGCCTTCGGATCCTTCGGATTTCGGAGCCTTACGTACACCACTTAACGAGCCATCGTCGGGCTGCGCTGCGCCGCCCTTGAGGGGCCGCCAGGTGGTTTTGGCCTTGTCGGCGAGTTCATGTCGCTGTCTCTGTTTGTTCATCTCGCTCCAGTCAGGTAGTCTCAGGTGGCTTCAGCGAACACTCGATTGGCAGCTGCGGGTCCTCCGTCAGCGTTTTGGGTGTGCCGATCCTAGCTGCGTACAGGACCAAGGCGTAGTCAGCTCGCGCAGCAACAGACAAACAACTTCCTTGTCAGAACCAGCCGAGCTCGCAGCATCCGAGTTCAGATTTCGGCGGGGTTGCATGGTGTTGTAAGGCTAGGGTGACATGCTGTTCGTCTCGGGTTCGTGATCTTCTCTTTCGCGGCCGCCGCATCTTGCCAGATTGCCAAAGTGCGGTGCTTTCCTTCCGTCTTGCGCGCCTGTCAACGGCTGCATTTCGACGAGAATCGAAGGATGTTGCCGATGCTCCAGTATGCTTGAGGCCCTTCTTTCAGCACTGAAACGGCATATCCTGAGTATGGTCACGGCCACACACTACACGGGTCAACAGTTGTTGCAGGAAGTGATCAGCATCCGAGTCGCTCATTCAAATCGATCGAAGCCGACCGTGTTTGCTCTAAGATCGGTGAGGTAGAAAGGCTGGACCCCCGTACTCTGTCAGCAATCAACGGTGCCTGCCCTCAACGTCACCGGCTGATCTTGCCAGGTAACAGCGGAGCGCACACAAAATTGGGACCCCCCCTTCGACTTGCTTCGCATTTTGAGGCTTTGCATTCCTCATGCCCCACGATACCTTGCACTCTGCTCCGGGACAGCGCCTGCCAAGTGCTGGTGGTGATTCTAGCATTAGTCTGCGCAGTCCACATGGCTTAAGCGTTCTTGCCATAAGCAGGCGAGGGTGCTCGTGACCGTTTTGGCGAAGGTCGCAAGCCCAAGGCCTAGGCCACTAGGTCACTAGGCAGCTTCAGCCTGTCCACCGCACATCCTTCCAGTCCACAGGGTTCCTTGTCCTGGACCCCTGGAAGCTGCTTTTCCACAAGAATGGAGGAATGCTGCCGATGCGGTCGGCTTGAGGCCCTTCTGTCAGCGTTGCTATGAGCACCTTCCTGAGTGTGGTTTCCACGAAGCGGTGCAGGCGAAAGGAGGTGCCGGAGGAAGTGATCAGCATCAGAGTCCCGAGGACATGGTAGCCCTTGGTGTTCGAACTCCGGCGAAACTGACCGTTTCTGCTTGCTCCAAGATTGGTTGGCAACCTCTATTTATGTTCGAGTTCATGTCTCTTGCAGCAGGCAGCCGTCTCTGTGCATGGCCGGTGAGAGTACTCCGTTGGCATGTTGTGGGTTCCGGATCCGGCTTCATCCAAGACCAAGGCTTGATCAGCCCCCGCAGCAACCGGGCTAAGTCCGAGCTCGTAGCATCTGAGTTCGAGTTCGGATTTCGGACCCCGGCGCATCGGGTTTCGCCACGGCAACGCTCTAAGACTTTAAGACTTCAAGTTGCAGCAGCAGCCGTCGTTCATTTCGCTTCCTGGTCGTAGTCTCAGGTTGTTTCAGCAGTGCAGTGGGCAGGGTCTTCCATGGGCGTCTTGGGAGCGCTCGCTGCTTGCAAGCCCAAGGCATGATCAGTTCCCACATGCCGGGAGAAACACCCATCGGCGCAACAAGCCGAGCTCGCAGCATCCGAATCCACAGACGTAGGGCCACGGTGGGACACCGTTCGTCTCGGGATCATCGGCTCCTACAGGAGATGCCGAGCCGCTGATCTTGATTTGTTCCCGCAAGTAGCCAGCAGCACGAAGAAGAAGATAGCTGGTAGCTGGTCTTGCATGTCAGGGACAATTCTTCGGATCGTCGTTTCTCGGCTGCCGAATCGTAAGCACTAAAGTGAGCTCTATGCAGGCTTTAGGAAGTGACTAGACTAGCAGCTTTGGTGACCAGACTTCCTAAACAAGAGACTTCGAAGGTGGAGCCGAGGTGCTAGTAATGCCTGGCTGGTCGCCGCTTCCAGCACTGGTGATGGCAGCAGAGGCAGCCACGTGCATGTTACCGCTTCTGTCGGACCGTAAGAGCATGGAAAAAGTCCGGGCAGTTTTCCGAATCGAAGAAGGTTCCTTTTCCTTCTGCTTCCTGCTGCTCTGGCACCGACACCGCGATGGCAAAACGACACGAAATTCCGAGATAGCCTTGGGCAAAGAGGTCTCCATCGAAGAACTCCTGCTTCACTCGCCGGGCTTCTTACCCCGTGCCAAGTCATGTGGAGACTTTGGCAGAGACTCTATCGGTGTTCGCAGAAGGCACTCGTGATTGTAAGCATCGAACCCCACCACACCAGCCCCTGGGGCACCGTTAAACACGCGCACAGCTCTTTCTCTTCTATGGAATCGCTCGGTCCTGTTGATGCCGACACGCCGACATGTTTTTCGCACTGCTGTGGGCGCATCTTGAGCGGAGCGACATAGGCTCGTAGCTGAAGCTGCTTTCAAGGTGGGGATGCCGCAACCTGTGCTTCTTAGTCTCACCTTGCAGACTCATGCGGATGCTTAGACTATGGCTTGGCCGTGTCATTGCGCAGTGGACATGGGTGGAATCTGCGCAATTTTCCTGCCCTTACTCAGGCCTTTGCTGGGTCAGCTTCGCCAGCAATTTACCTGGTACCTGCATCAGGGCCGTGTCACTCTGATCGAGGTCGGCTTTCGGCTGTCAAGTTTCAACATAAAATCTTACGGAGTGACGGGCATAGCAGCAGGGCCAGCTTGGTCAGCTGCACGTGCACTTAATCCGGGGTTTCCGGCAGGTGCGGCATGTTTCTCTCATCGAGTCGACTGTCGCAACTCAACGGTGATTCAGATCTTCAGGCTGCCATGCAGAGCCCCTCGTTCTCGACTCTGCTCGAAAAGGGGTGCTTGCATGTTTGTGTGGTCCACGAGAGGCCACGTCACCGAGCTTGGAACACCTGCTGTGCTGCTGTTTTGTTGCACGACAGGCGCCACATACTTCGACTAGCGGACAAAGCCGTGTGACCCTGCAGCCAAGCCAGGGCGGACAGGGCAGACTGAAATCAGGTTTGTAGCGGAGGCAGCGGTCAATGTCTTCATGCCGCGACTCTCCGTTCTAAGACACCTCGCATGCTCACGGAGATGTAGTCTGAGACCGTCCGTTGCGCTCAGCTGCATGTGCACATCATCCTCGGTTCCTGAATGGTGCACCCAGATGTTCTCGTCGAGTCGACTTTCGTCGCAGCGCGGTCAACATCATGTGCACTTAATCCGTGGTTTTGGGCAGGTGCAGCATGTTTCTCTCATCGAGTCGACTGTCGCAACTCAACGGTGATTCAGATCTTCAGGCTGCCATGCAGAGCCCCTCGTTCTCGACTCTGCTCGAAAAGGGGTGCTTGCATGTTTGTGTGGTCCACGAGAGGCCATGTCACCGAGCTTGGAACACCTGCTGTGCAGCTGTTTTGTTGCACGACAGGCGCCACATACTTCGACTAGCGGACAAAGCCGTGTAACCCTGCAGTCAATCAAGCACAAGGCGGACCGAAAATTAGACTTATAGCTGAGGCATCTGCAGTTTGTCCGCAGTTTCCGCGAGGAGCAGAAGATAACTTTCATCGAGTGGACTTTCGGAACTCGAGGTTGATTCCCACCTCCAGCGTGCCACGCGGATCCTTGCTTTGTCGAGCCCGACTGCTGCTGTGCTTTGGTGCACCACAGGAGCCGCTGAATCAACAAGCGAACAACGTTCTGCAGACCAGAAGGGGGTTCAACCGAGATTAGGCTTGTAGCTGTGGTTGCGTCCAGCATAGGAATGTCGCGACCCCGCATGCTCACGGCGATGTGGTCTGAGACCGACCAATGTTAGTGGTCAGGCTGAAGCCTCTGCACAGCATAAAATCTGACGCAGTGACGGGGATAGCAGCAGATCCAGCTCGGTCAGCTGCATGTGCAATCAGTCCGCGGTCTCTGCGGGGAGCGGAAGATGACTTTCATCGAGTGGACTTTCGCAACTATAGGTCCCTAGGTTGATTCTCATCTCCAGGGTGCCATTCGGATCTCTGCATTCTCGAGCCCGACTGCTCAAGTGCTTCGGTGCACCACAGGAGCCGCTGACTTGACAAGGCTCCGCAGACCAGAAGCGGGTGAACCAAGATTAGTCCGGAGGCCGAATGTGGGGATGTCGCGACTCTCCGTTCTTTAAGACTCTTCGCATGCTCGCGGCGATGCTGGCTGAGAGGGAAGGATGTCTGTGGGTCTCCTGCTGGCGAATCTTCACGTCACTGTAGAAGCTTTCTGAGCGAATTGAACAGCAGCAGATCCAGCTCGGACAGCTGCCTGTACAATCAATGCGGTGTCTCTGCGAGGCGCGGCATGTTGCTCTCATAGGGTCGACTGTGGCAACTCAACGGTGATTCAGATCTTCAGGCTGCCATGCAGAGCCCCTCGTTCTCGACTCTGCTCGAAAAGGGGTGCTTGCATGTTTGTGTGGTCCACGAGAGGCCACGTCACCGAGCTTGGAACACCTGCTGTGCAGCTGTTTTGTTGCACGACATGTGCCAGAGACTTCGACTAGCGGACAAAGCCGTGTAACCCTGCAGCCAAGCCAGGGCAGACAGGGCAGACTGAAAATAGGTTTGTAGCGGAGGCAGCAGTCAATGTCGGCGTGTCACGACTCTCCGTTCTAAGGCACCTCGCATGCTCACAGCGATGCGGGCTGAGACGGAACGGCATTTGTGGGTGTTCGGCTGTAAAGTTTTCGCATCAACATAGCATCTTACGGAGTGACGGGCATAGCAGCAGGGCCAGCTTGGTCAGCCGCATTTGCACTTAATCCGTGGTTTCCGGCAAATGCGGCATGTTTCTCTCATCGAGTCGATTGTCGCAACTCAACAGTGATTCAGATCTTCAGGCTGCCATGCAGAGCCCGTCGTTCTCGACTGTGTCGAAACAGGGACGCTTGCATGTTTGTGTGGTCCACGAGAGGCCACGTCACCGAGCTTGGAACACCTGCTGTGCAGTTGTTTTGTTGCACGACAGGCGCCAGAGACTTCGACTAGTGGACAAAGCCGTGTGACCCTGCAGCCAAGCCAGGGCAGACAGGGCAGACTGAAATCAGGTTTGTAGCGGAGGCAGCGGTCGATGTCGGCATGCCGCGACTCTCCGTTCTAAGGCACCTCGCAAGCTCACGGAGATGTAGTTTGAGACCGTCCGTTGCGCTCAGCTGCATGTGCACATCATCCTCGGTTCCTGAATGGTGCACCCAGATGTCCTCGTCGAGTCGACTTTCGTCGCAGCGCGAGGTCAACATCATGTGCACTTAATCCGTGGTTTTGGGCAGGTGCAGCATGTTTCTCTCATCGAGTCGACTGTCGCAACTCAACGGTGATTCAGATCTTCAGGCTGCCATGCAGAGCCCTTCGTTCTCGACTGTGTCGAAACAGGGACGCTTGCATGGTTGCCTGGTCCACGAGAGGCCACGTCTCCGAGCTTCGAACTTGTGTTCGGGTGCCTTGGTGCAGTACAGGCGCCAGAGACTTCGACTAGTGGATAGAGGCGTGTGAAGGCAAGCACAGGATGGATCGAACCAAGTTGGTAGCCGAGGCAGCAGCCAATGTGAGGCTGTCTCGACCCTCAGCATCTTGGCCGGAGTACCGATGTGGACCTGCATTGCTTGGAGAAGGCGTGGTGGTCGCGTGGTTCCGCGTATCAGGGAAGCTCCCGAAAATGAGGTGAACAGGATCCGCACGGCGCGCTGGATCGGCTTCCGTATGAGTCTCTGCGAATGCCAGCTTGGGCAGTCCGACACTGGCTTCTGCCCCAAGTGCAGACTGAAAACGATTCGGCTTGCCGATTCCAAGCGTGTTGATTCGGAGAACATATTCGGAGACTTGCACCCGGCTCGCGATGCATTGCTGGACTGCCCACTTGCAGCTTCTTTTCATGAGTATGCCGGCAAGGGCAGGGGCTGCGCCAGAGAGCATGCTGTGAAGTTCCGGCTCTTCACTGGCTGCAGAACGCGGGCCTGCATCATTCGACTTGAGCAAAGTGCTTGGCAGACGAGGGCATCTCGGGTCGGGGGGATCACGGGCTACAGTTTGGTGGCTGGGCCAGCTGCTTTCACCATCTCTCCACGGCGCCATCTTGGCACATTACGCCGATGCGAGATAACCTGCGGACGCCAAACGGTGCCTCGGGTCCGTCTGGAAGCCGCAGCACGGAGTCGGCATTGCCAGGCTGCCAGGCTGCTAGACATCTGCTAGACCATGGCTTGATGGTTGCCGTAGCTCTTGAAGCTGGCTCTGCCTCCGCCTGGCTCGCGGCTCGCAGTGGAGAACTAACTTCTGGTCACAGCGACTCCAGCGTGTCCGGAAGGCCGTGCCGCTTTTGCTGATCTCAGCTCCCGGGATCTTGGTGAAGCTTGTGAGATGAGACCCTGCATCGTGGGCCACCGACTGGGCGTGCTGAGATCAGCTGGGAGTCCCAAGAATGACTCGACTCTGCTTGCATTAAGTCGAAAACCCCAGTGTGTGACAGGCTGCGCAGGTATCTGCTGCAGTCTTTTCTGCAAGCTTCTGCAGGCCAGGCACATTAGCAGCAACCTCCTGGTTGGCGAAGCTTGTTTTGGGCCGGTGTGAAGAGGCAAAGCTAAGCTCCAGGAATGTCCATTCCGCAGATTGGCCGAGCGCTTCCCCTTCATTTATCCAGAGGCCTGTCCTGCTGACGGAGAAACCCTAAGCGCGAAAGCCTGAAGCGCAGAGCGCACCCCTCCAAAGCCTCCCAGAAAGCAGGGCCCCTTTTTCCCTGACGGGAGCCAGCTCCTGTGAATCGGAAGTTCACAGAAGCCTTGGCAGAGCTTTGAGGGAGCTGGCCTTAACTGCGCTGGGCCGCCTCCTAGTCCTGGCCCACGCTTTCCGGAGGCCAACGTCGCTGCCCCGACGACAGCGTGCACCCGGCACCTTCGGTGTGGCCTCCGAGCCCGTCTTTTCCAGAGGGATGCTTGGAGGGGTGTTGCAAGACAGATGCAACTGCTTGTTGCAACTGTGTGCTTTTTCTGCTTTCCGTAGCCTTTCTCGCAGTGGCCTTGTGCAGCTTGACATACTGTGTGTGCATTGAGGGGATGTCGGAGTAAGAGCAGGGCCAGGGCATCGTTTCGTGGATGCTTCTGTCCTGGAGTCACCGCCTCTGGGTGTCGGCCCAGAGGTCACGGCCCTCGGCCCTCGCCGCGTCGCCACGAGCATGCAGTGACCAGAAGGGACAGGTCGTGAGTGCCCCTTTGGCAACGTGCCCGTCGTCGGGTGAGATGTTGCAGGATGGAGGCCTGATGAGCTGCCCGGTCCGAAGTGGCCCGGTTCAGCTTTCAGAAATGCCTGCCTCAGCCCAGGAATTATTGCTAGGGCCACTAGGAGTAGGAAGAGCTGAAAGCCGGAGGAGCACCCAATGATGCCGCAATGATCCGCCACTGAGCTGAAGCTATTCGCACCGGTCGCACAGCGCCAAGCGCCAAGTCGGGTCAAGCATATCGTGCCGTGCCAACGTCTATCACTGAGGCTCCTTTGTGAGGGCCCTCGCCTCTAGGCCTATCGGAGAGCTTGCTCTGGCACGGAAGCATGCTGCGATTGGTGGCGGCTCGTTGCAGCTGCAGAATATCGAGACGAGCGGCTTTGCCCGTTGATGTAGGCACGAAAAGAGGTTCGTTAACAACTGAGCCACGGAGGCTGACTCAAGGCGCTTGTTGCTGTCAGTGCTGGAGCCATCGCGGTCGCGGTGGATGTGGAGGCTGGCCTTTGTCCTGTGCACTCGGTTTGGCATCAGCCGATTGCTTGCCGGATGCAAGCCTTCTCGAAGCGAAAACCGGCAGTGTACCTGCTATATGCAGGTCACCCGGAGACGCAGAGGCTTTGTCATTTAGAAGCTGTGGTCATCTTCGCCATCGTTGCCGGCCTTGCCGACCGTATTCTTTCCTTCGGAAATAGGACTGTGCCACCGAGCGCGACCCTGAGCACCCTCATCCCGTGCTGCTGCATGGCTCTGAAGGATTCCTGGCTTCTGCTTCCCTCTTCGCCAGTCCCGTCTGCAAACATCCAGCTTGCAGGAGACACCCCGCTGCTGCAAGTGTTGGAAATTCGGGGCCGTTGGCATAAGCTTCAGTTCGGTTCTCCAGATGCACAGCCGTGGACTCCAGTCCCCAGCTTCCGGGCACGGTGTTGTGCTGTGAGGGTGACGACGAAATGCAGATGCCGTGCCCTCACTTCCCTGCAGCCTGCGTCGCGCTGCCTCGTGCTCCGGGTACCTGGCGGTTTCCGGTGCCGATTAACTCCCAGAGCACAGCGCACCAAGAGGCCGGCAACTGTGCACCAGATTCGGCCATCGTTGCCTCGGTGTTCCACGCTTCCGTCTTGTAGGAGGAAGCGTTGCAGAGGCTTCTGTCTGTAAATCCCTCGGCACCAAGAGCATCAGTCCACAAATCCTCAAGAGTCGTCACTGACGCACTAAAGGCCACCAGCCCAGCGATCCCGCATCCCAAGACATCCCTCATGGACCTCGGCTAAGTGAGTCAGGGGTGCTTTCAACAAAATGCTGTAGCAATGCCAGCAGATGTCAGGTTCTTTCAGTGTAAGGGCTCCTCCGATAAATGTGGTGCATATCCACTAGGCCAGCATCTGCTCAAGCATGTGCCTGGCAAGCTGTAAGCCCCGCCCAGAAAAGCTTGCAATATTTGCTCTGCCGGACGTGGAGCATGCGTCGCGCAGCAGCTTAGGGAGCGGAAGTTTTCCTGCCATCATGCACTGCCCCAAAGCGAAGGTAGTCCAAACACGGGGTGCATCCGGAATTGTAGAGCAGCGCCAGCGCTGAGGGGTACCTGAAGGGTGCACCGCAGCTTCTTCTGAACAAGACTAGCAACAAGTGCATTGGAGGCTGAGGCATCCGTTCAACCTCGTTTGTGTTTGAGCTCTGCTTCCCTGAAGCATTTTCCTACTTGTGCCGCGGCCTGACGTCGAAGCCTCTGGTTTCTGATGCAGGGTATTCAGGTCTTTTGCAGCAATTGTCGCTCCGGCAGGGCCTAAAGGCCACCAGCCCAGAGGGCCCACATCTTCAGACATCCCTCCTGGACCTTGGCTGAGTGAGTCAGTGGTGCTTTCAATAAAGTTCAGTAGGCTCAGGGTGCACCACAGCTGCTTCCAGACGAAAAGATAAGAAGTTTGGAGCAACCCGTGCACCGGAGGCTGAGGCATCAGCTTATCCTCTTTTCTTAAGCTCGGCCGTTTGCCTGAAACATGTTTCTGATTGTGCCGCAGGCTGACATCCAAGCCTCCTCGGGTGTCTAGTGGAGGACGTAGCAGGTGTATTGGGGTCTTTTGCAAGGGTTTTGGTTCGGGGATGCCGGCGGCCTCCTTGCAGTTGCAGGTTGCACCTTTCTTAGACGCAGCGTGATGCAAGATGCCTGAACTTTTTAGTCGGTGGCTGGACGAATGTGCGCATTCTGATGTCACATCGCTTCTCGAATCCGAGTCTTTCAACAACAACAGCAACAACAACAACCCGACGAAGCAGATAAAATTGTGCTTGGCTGGGGTCTGCTGACGACCGTAACGGTTCCTAAACGGCATGGAAACATCGCCGAACGATGCCTCCCATCTGCACCTTCTACGAAGGCTTGTGCCGCCGTGATCTTGATGGCACGGAATCCTTATGACAAGCTCGTAGAAATCTTCATGCTGCGGCAGTCGGAAGGAAAGCTTGGCGTCGAAGATCTGGGTTAGTTGCAAATTCGCTGTTTCCATGGGTTGTAGCGGGGAGGCATACCTCAAAGCCGGTGATGTCGATTGCGCGAATCCCGCAACCGCCCCCTCCCACAATGGCCAGTCGTAATCTAAGCTTGACTTAGGCGTTGGTATGGCAAACGCAAAATTTGGACCTCGCCCGGTGCAGCATCGCTCTTGTCTCGTTTTGTTCGAGACGGACTCTGGCAGCAATGTCCGGCAGGGCCGCGATTGTTGCTCCTCTGCAAGCATCCAGGTTGCAGGAGACACCCAGCTGCTGCAAGTGTTTGAACACCGGGAGCTTGCTGTCACCCAGTTTTGCTGTGAGCGCCACGGGCGAAATGCAGCTTCCGCGCCCTGGCTGCGCAGCAGAGTGGCTTCGAGTACCTGGCAAATTTCAGGTACGACCGGTCAACTCCCAAAGCACAGCGCACCAAGAGGCCGGCAATTGTGCACCAGATTCGGCCATCGTTGCCTCGGTGTTCCAAGCTTCCGTCTTGTAGGAGGAAGCGTTACAGAGGCTTCTGTCTGTAAATCCCTCGGCACCAAGAGCATCAGTCCGCATTTCCTCAAGAGTCGTCACTGACGCACTAAAGGCCACCAGCCCAGAGATTCCGTCCCCCAAGACATCCCTCATGGACCTCGGCTAAGTGAGTCAGGGGTGCTTTCAACAAAATGTTGTAGCCATCCCGGGACCGGTTGCGTGTGCAGCAGCTGCTTCCAGACGAAAGGAAACCAGATGTCGAACAACTAGTACACTGGTGGCAGAGGCATCAGTTCAATCTTGTCTATGCTCCTGTTTGGGCTGCAGGCTGACATTGAAGCCTTTTCTTGATTCTGGCGGAGGATGTGGATTGCAAAAGATTTCATTCTGCACGGCCACCAGCCCAGAGGGCCCACATCTTCAGACATCCCTCCTGGACCTTGGCTGAGTGAGTCAGTGGTGCTTTCAATAAAGTTCAGTAGGCTCAGGGTGCACCACAGCTGCTTCCAGACGAAAAGATAAGAAGTTTGGAGCAACCCGTGCACCGGAGGCTGAGGCATCAGCTTATCCTCTTTTCTTAAGCTCGGCCGTTTGCCTGAAACACTTTTCTGTTTGTGCCGCAGGCTGACATCCAAGCCTCCTCGGGTTTCTAGTGAAGGACGTAGCAGGTGTATTGGGGTCTTTTGCAAGGGTTTTGGTTCGGGGATGCCGGCGTCCTCCTTGCAGTTGGTCGTACTTTTTGTTAGACTCTGTTTGATGCCAGCTGCCTGGCGTCCTCGTCGCTATCTGGACGCAAATGCATTGCCCGACGTCGCATGCATTCCGGGCCACCCACTTCTCGAATCTCGGTCTACCACTACAAGTAGCACACAGTGTCGAGAATGACTGGCTGGGGCTGGGGCCTGATGGCGACTTTGAAGGCTCTCAGGCGACATGGAACCATCGCCGAACGATGCCTTCCATGTGCACCTACGAAGGCTGGCACCGTTATCCTGATGGCAGGGAGTCTTGTCAAAAGCTCGTAGAAGCCGTCACGCCCCGATTGTCGGAAGGAAAGATGATCGCTGAAGATGTGGGTTGATTCTGCACTCTGCACATTCGCTACTTTGCATGCCTTGTACCAGGGGAGCATATCTCAAGTCAGTGTCGTTGACTGCCCAAATCTTGCAACCTTCTCCTGCCAACATGGCCAGTGCCCTGCTCGGGTGCACTCATGTAGCTCGAAATGTGAACTTGACTTAATGGTTGGCATAATCGTGGCAAAGGTTGGACCTCTCTCACCGCATTCTCGATCTTGCCTGGTTCTGTCCGGAGTGCCTCACAAGTTTGGCATGGGTGTTGAGAATAGCTCTGGCTGCAATGCCAGGGTGATCAGCCAGGCCTGGCTGGGTCCCCCAGAAGTTGATGCCGCGATTGCTGCCAGCACGCCTGCAAAATTCATGGTTATGGCACGGCCGGTGCTCCTCAATCCAGGGATATTCCGACTCATGGGTCCGGGTCAGTGCTCATGCACCCCCAGGCAAGACAGGTTTTGGAGAAGGACACCCAGCGAAGCCTCGTCTCGAAGAACGCCCTTGTGCGCTGTGCGGTGGCCGTGTATTGGTCTCAGCAGCTAGGTGCTCCGCCAAATCTTCCTCCCGCGGAGGCAGGGTGCTGACTGTAGGTGGGGGCGCTGCGCATGCGGAGGTTCATCGGGCCATCGGTTGATCCTGAACGATTTTGTAAATCACGATTATATCATACATGCATGAATCTGTATGAAGGCTTCATTTGAAGTCATTTGAATGTTCCGAAGCACGAGCTACTCGTAGTAATCGTAGTAGTTTCGCAGCAACCCGCTCGAGCAGGCATGCTTTGTATGAGGCTCTGTCGTGTGAGGCGCGTGCGAAAGATAGAAGCGACGTGCCTACATGCAGATGTCATGTCCCGAATCTTAACATCTAGGCCCAGCATACTCTCCCGAAGCAACCAATGAGAAAGACATCATCACAGACTTTTCTGTGCAGGACTGGGACATCTCTTGCCATCTGTGAGAGCTTGGCTGCCCAGTGCGGCCCCGGTTGGCACTTAGACGTAGTGGGAGCTGTTCGCCGAAGCGGCCTGCGGCTAAAGAAGCTCGCGCTCCGTGGATGGCGTCCCCCGAAACACCTCAACATTGATATGAACTAGAGGTGCAACACGAGATGCTACTTGCATGCTTAGGTATGCAGGTATGTAAGTGCATGTATACGTGGACGTTTCGATCTATTTGTACATCGATTCAGAACACGACATGTCTGGACAAACATGTGAGCATGCGTCGCTGCTGCAGTGGCCAAGCTGAGTGGACACACCGAGCATGAGTGCTGTATCTAGGTGCTTACTTGTATCAAGTATGCAGTCCTTCGGAACATATGACCAAGTAACTGCATATACATATATATATATATATATATACAAGTGTGTGTGTGTGTGTGTGTGTGTTTGTGCGCGCGCGTGTGTGTGTGTGTGTGTGGAAAGTTCATATATACATGTACATACACACACATATATGTACGTATGTATATATATATATACATATGTATGTGTATGTGTATGTATATGTGTTTAATGTATATTGTATGATGCATAATGTATATGCATATGTACAATGTATGTTGATTGTTTGGTCGTCTGTTTGTCCGTCTGTCTGTCTGTCTGTCTGTCTGCATGCATGTATACGGAAAGCGTAGATTATGCTTTGGGTGTATGTATGCCTACATGCCTACACACGGCACTACATTTGCACTTACATGCACACACACACACGCACTCCGTGTATACACATATATATATATGTGTGTATATGTATATGTATATGTATATGTATATGTATATGCCTCTGCCTCTGGATCTGTATCTGTATCTGTATCTGTATCTGTATATGTATATGTATATGTATCTGTATATGTAAATGTATATTTATATGTATATGTATATGTATATGTATATGTATATGCATATGCATATGTATATGTATATGTATATGTATATGGATATGGATATGTATATGCATATTCATATGTATATGTACATGTATATGCATATGTATATGTATATGTATATGTATATGTATATGTATATATATATATGTATATGCATATGTACATGTATATGTATATGTATATGTATATGTATATGCATATGTATATGTATATGTAGCCGGGTGCTGGATTTAAGACGTACCTTGGTTTAACTAAATGTTTCTGGTGTTTGAAAGCGAAAGTTTAAACGACATCGGGTGTTTACCATAAGATCAGGTGGTAAGGCTGAAGTAGGTAATTAGGCCCCGCACCCGGCATAAATGTGTTTGATAAGTCTTTAGTGCCGTGTCAGTGGTCAGTTGTTTGGGCTGCAGGGTTTAAAGTTTGAGAAATGTGCCCAGCACCCAGGGGCGTCTTACATATTCGGTCGTATTTAAGAGCCGAAGAATAGGTAATTCGGTAGGATTGCAATAGCGAAGCAACAGGAAGGCTTTGTCAGAGCAGAACTTGTGTGGAGTCTGTAAGGACCCCGAGCAAGGTGGGAATTGCAAGGATCTCTGCATTTTGTAGACACTCACAGGGGAACAGGGGGCGTCTTGAATCCCGCGTCCACGTATATGTATATGTATATGTATATGTATATGTATATGTATATGTATATGTATATGTATATGTATATGTATACATGCATATACATGCACAGATAGATCAGTCACGCACGTGTCCATGCATCCATCCATCCATCTATCCATCCATCCATCATCCATCCATCCATTCATCCACTCATTCTTTGCTTGTTTTGGTGCATTTTGCCGTTGACCTCTTGTTTTCGGTGCAAAAAACACAAGGGGCAAATCGATGAGTCTGGGATGTCTGGCGCTGTTTCGCAGTGTGTAAGGGAGAAATGGACCCAACACAGAACTCACACAGTGTTATACTTATACAGATCCCTTGTATCAGGCAACCCTCATTTACCAGCCCCGTATGCACTGACCTGCAGTCGTCCATGAAACCCACCCACAGCTACTACATACTTTGGCTCGTTTGACAGTCACATTCTCTGCTGAGAGCCCCAGTGTTGGGAGTCGACTGGTGTGGGTGTTGTAGAAGAGAAGCAGCATTCGGAGCTCGTGCAACCTTGGCTCAGGCAGGGCTTTCCCTGTGGTCAATGTGTCCGGCAAGCCGAGAGAACTTGCAAGCCTAGGTCTTTGCAGCCATGTCGGTATGCGAGCAGAAGCATGCGGCCAACAAGGATGAAGGGGTCAACAGTCGAGTAGTTGGGGCCTGCCGCATGTCAAAATCCCGAACTCTTAGCCTAAAGGCCTAAAACCCAAGAAGTCAGAAGCTGAAATGATGTCAGGAGACGGATTCTGCCCAGCCATATCTTCGCACCTTGCCCGGTCTGAAAGCACTTGTGAGAGTGTGTGTTATTGGCGGTGTCTTGGGGTTGGTTCGGCTCTCCTGCGGTCGTGTGCAACAGCTGAACATCTTATCCGGTGTCAGCCACTGCCGATTTATGAAAGCTTCCTCTCTCCGTGTGTTTGCGCTAGTCAATCGGGCCACACTTCACATCATGTACATATGAGCGCATGTTGCGGTGGCCCTCGTTCCGAGTAGGAGCCCAGAATGAGCGGAATTCCCAATGCGTCTATGTTGACAGTGACGATGAGACCGGGATACGCTTGCAAGATGCAAGATCAGAATCGAACTTTGAACTGCGAGCCGGGGCAACCTGGTTTGGGCTTCAGGGTGCCTGGACGGTAAAGCTATGCAGGGCTCTTCGAGGTCTACCACGCGGCATCTCCAAAACCGAGCTCCACTCGGTGTGATCAAGAAGCCGTAAATACAGCGGCCAGGGTACACAGCTGCTGTGCGCTAGCTTTCCATTGCCTACACTCGAGCGCACATGATGTGTAAGCGTTGTTTCTGAGTATTTCAACACAGCACAGTTGCCGCAGTCCGGAGATCTTGGATCAGGTGCGAGGTGACGCTTGGCTGGAGTCGTTGATCGCGCCCGCAGCAGCAACCCCGATCGGGGGCTAATTCTGTCATTCTGCGACCTTAAAGTGTTTCCCTGGTCGTTTAGGCCGCACACGGATGTTGATGGAAGCCCTCTCGTTAATGGAAGCGCAACGACACAGAGTGAGCTAAGGGAATCTCCAGAGACCGAAGTGGCAGGAACAGGGGAACTCACAGGATGTGGTTTACAATTTTTCGGGTTTTACCTGTTAGCTCTTACTCCAAGTTCTCCCAATTGATTAAACATCGGTGCACAGAGGCTTCACAGATGAGAAGTTGGACAAGTGCTAGACTGTTGGATCTACGTTTCAAGAGGTTCGAGTTTTGGACCATTTCTGACGTTTCTCGCGCATGCAGTGGATCCGGCTCGCGGTATGACTTCCCCGTCCGGTAGGCCTGAGGTTTGAATCGTTCGTTCTCGTTCGGTTTTGCAGCAGATCCGAGGCATGCATGGTTTGTTGTCCATGCTGCAGGTTTGAGGTTCGCTTGTGCGGTTGCGTGCTAGGTTCGGAGATGGAGTCGTCCGGCGTGTTTCCGTCACCGGTCCAAGACGCGGAACTCAGGAACCCGGGACCGGGACAACAACAACCATAACAACAGCAATAGCAGCAGCACCAGCAGCAGCAACAGCAGCAGGAGCAGCAACAACGAAAACAACAACCACAACCAGAACGAGAAACGCGACCAAGACAACAACCAGCAACAACCAGCGACAACGACGACAGCAGCAGCGACGGCGGTGGCAACGACGACAGCAGCAGCGACGGCGGTGGCAACGACCACAGCAACACCAAAGGTACAGGAAAGGGAGACAGGACCCTGAGCCGGAACCCGAAACCCCCGACCCGCAACGCGGGACTCGGTACCCGGATCCCGAACCCGGAGACCCGGGACAGGAACCCGGAACCAGGGCCCGCGCCCCTTAGTGGCGACCTGATCGGTCTCTCTACGGCAACAGGACAAACAGCTCATCAAGTGTGTCAGCACTCTCCATGTGTGCCTGCGCACATGTGCACTCTTGCCCATTTTACGGATGCAGCACGGATGTCGGCTTAGGACGCTGGACCGACATGCCTGTCGTAACCCGCTCGTGACACAATACAAATCTTCGCAGTTCATTGTTTGTTCTTCTGCAGCGAACTTTGGTTCTATTGAGAAATTAGCGCTTGAACGTCCCAAAGCGTAGTGGCGAAAGAATCCAAGTTTGTGTTGGTGGGAATGCGCACCTCGTTTGACTGACAACGTTCGGGGACCACGATGTTGAGTTGGTAGCTTGCACCGTGGCTGGTTTCGATGAAAGAATTGCGAAGTACCACAGAGGTAGCAATCGTTTCTAAGAGTTCAATCTTGTGTTTGCGTTTGAACAGCTTGGAGTTTCTTGGTCTTCGGTCTCGAAATCTCGAGTCCTTTGTCGGATGGGTTATGCACGTAAGCTACTGACCTATTGATGAACTCATGTTATTGCTGATAGCTGATAGTTCAATTAAACAGGAGTCGGCACCAGTGGCACTATCAGTTTGCAGTTGAACATCAGTTATGACGACTCATGCCGCAATGTTTGACACGAAATGTGGCGTTTCTTCTTGTGTTCTCAGGATCTGCTGACGTTACGCTGGTGCAACGGCTTCTTCAACGTTCTTAAACTCCGAGGCAGGCGGCTGGTTCCGGGTATGCTTAAAAAGGAGCACTTCGGGAAGCTTGCCTGTGTTTCAGGAATCCGTGGCTTATTGGTGAAGCTCTGGTCGAATTTCAACAGCAGTCCTGCTTTCCATTGTTAAAGGCCTCTTTGGGCGATACCTTCCGCCGCAAGGTTCCCTTGCCCCTTGCATAGTAGTCAAGTGCGCAAATAGTCGTAATTTACAGTCAGGGTGCATACCTGCGACTGCACCCGCATTGCGCGCTCACAAGGGCAACCACACCCACACCCACACATGCACATCCCCAGCCCCACGCACCCGCGCCCAAGCGCACGTGCACGCACGCGAGCACACACAGAGGCACACGCCGACAAGACACACACACACACACACACACACACACACACATATACACACACACACACACACGCACACACACGCACACGCACGCACACGCACAAGCACGCACGCACGCACTCATGCACACGCACGCACGCACGCATGCACACGCACGCACACTTACATACACACACACACACACTCTTATACACACACACACGCTTACTTACTTACTTACTTACTTACTTACTTACTTACTTACTTACTTACACACACTTACACACACTTACACACACTTACACACACACACACACGCTTACACACACTTACACACACTTACACACACACACACACACACACACACACACTTACACACACCACACACACACACACACACACACACACACACACACACACACACACACGCTTACACACACAGACACACACACACACACACACACACACACACACACACACACACACACACACACACACACACACACACACACACACACACACACACACACACACACACACACACACACAGACACACACACACACACACACACACACACACACACACACACACTTACACACACACACACACACACACACACACACACACACACACACACACACACACACACACACAACACACACACACACACACACACACACACACACACACACACACACACACTTACACACACACACACACACACACACTTACACACACTTACACACACACACACACACACACACACACACACACACACACACACACACACTTACACACACACACACACACACACACACACACACTTACACACACTTACACACACACACACACACACGCACACACACACACACACACACACGCTTACACAACACACACACACACACACCACACACACACACACACACACACGCTTACACACACACACACACACACACGCACACACACGCTTACACACACGCTTTACACACACACACACGATTACACACACGCTTAGACTCACGCTTACACACATGCTTACACACACGCTTACACACACGCTTACACACACGCTTACACACACACGCTTACACACACGCTTACACACACACACACACACACACGCGCTTACACACAGGCTTACACACACACACACACACACACACACACACACGCTTACACACACGCTTACACACACGCTTACACACACACACACACACACACACACGCACACGCACACGCTTACACACACGCTTACACACACGCTTACACACACTGATGGATTCGGCCAAGAGTACGAGTGCAAGAGGAAAAAGAGAGGCATGTTGTTGCAAAAACTTGTCAGATTGCGGCAAACGTGCAAAGCTTTATGCTCAAGCAAAAGGTGGAAACCGTAAATGCACTAATCTTGCTGCCTCAGGGGGCCAGCGTTTTCTAATCTTGCTGCCTCAGGGGGCCCAGCTTGCAGGTACAAGAGGATGATCAGTCCTCTCCTCCCATGTCACTGGTAGCTTCGTTGGACACAGTCCCAGCGACATGCTGTGTCCCCCTGCAACTGTTGATTTGGTAAATGTCCAATGTCGGGTTATGTTGAAAAGCAAAATTGCAAACAGTGTAGGAGTGACCCTCTGCTCCCATGTGCTAGGGAGGTTCACACACACACACAGCCCCAAATGGGGCGTACATGCTTCAAGTAGAGTGCTATAGAAGGCCGGCCTTGGCAGCCTTTCGCTTTGTCATACGTTTGTTTCTACCAACCAACACAAGCACTGAATGCAAACGAACATGTACATGATGTGTGCTCAAAGCAGTAGCATCCTGACGTTCCTATGCGCAGGCTTTTTGTCGTGCGAGGCGGATCTTGCAGCACTCATCTGTCCTGAAAATTAGGTTCCAACAGCGAGTCTGTTGGGACATTCACTCATGATCTTGAAATGGCAGCGACACCTGAATCCTGCACGTACCAGCATTTTGGCACAAGCTGTTTTTGACCGCTTGTGCTGAATAGTAGGATGCACAATATCATAAGGTGCAATCGAGTCAGAAGACCAAGGATCTCGAGATGGAGATCGGTGTTGTTCTTCAGCCAGGTGTGACGTTGCCGTAGGTGATGCTGATGATGTTGAATGCGAAGACCGTGTCCTCTTTCTTCTTGTAGTGTGTAGGTGTTTGCGACGTTGTTGTGTTGTGGATTGGGATGGTGGTGAATTGTTGCGTGTTTTCTTTGTTTTCATGACTGTTTTGTCCTTTTTGTCTTTGTTGTCTTTCTTCTTTTTTGTCCTCGTTGAGTGCTTTGTTTTTTGCTTGTGTGTGTGACTGACTGCATGGGAGGATGTGGTGGTGTCATCCTTCCTCAAGAAGGCATCAATCTCTTCGGATCCCCATAGGCTGCTGTCGTCGTCCTCGTCCATCTGTGTGCGATGCTGTCCTAATGTGTTTCAGCAACTGTAGTTCTGAGAAATGGCTGCGGAGTCACAACTGCATTGAGGCATGTGCATACGCTGATCTTCAGAAGAGAGAGAGAGGTACACAGAAACATCAATTGATTAACCGCGCAGACCTGCATGACCTTTCGACATGATGCTCTTAATGTTGAACCTCATCAGATATGATGGAGTTCGTAGCACAGCTTTGCTGTGTGGTTGTTGGCTGCCGGGGGCAGCAAATGTGCATCTAATTGTCAACTCAGCAATGCTGCTCACGGAGTTCTTGATCGCTTTCGCTTGTTGGATGTAGGAGTTGATGTAGTAGATACTGTCTCCTTTTGGGTAGGAGTCGTTGATGTCGGACGCTGATCAGGTTGCTCCGAATGCTTTCGTATCCACTCTTGAGATGCGATAAAGTCCTCACGCCACCATGAAGAGCCGTTAGTGGCCCAATGCCATCTCCATTGTGATGCCGTCGGAGATCGCGATCTGGTGCGTTGTTCCATGGTGCTAACACAACTGGTTGTTTTTCAAAATGCTGCGGGAAAGAGTGCATCAATCGCTGCATACCCAACATATGTGAAGTGAGTGCACTGACTGTAACAATTGGCAAAAACGACTATCATTGTTTTCACCGTCCGCTGCAAAGCGCCCGATGACGGTATGAACATGGTTGATCACCTATTGTTGCGAAGCTTCGAGTCGTTCCACTCGTTGCTTTAGCTCTGTGATCTGCCGCGTTGTTTGCAGAATAAACTCGGCTAATTGGTCGCGTAGAGCCCCGTCACTGAATGTGGAAGGTTCGCTTCCAGTTTCTGAATCATAGTCCCGATGCTGTGTCAAAATCTCCATGAGGGCCTCGGAGAGAGCTTCACGTCGTGCCTCATCGATGGGTGGCGAATCTGTAGTCGCTGTGTTTGTCGGAAGAGATGCTTCGCTCATGGCTCTATGTCGGGATTCCAATAGGTGTCACTCTGAGGCATAAAACTTCAGAAGGCACAGTTATGGTGCGTATCCGAAAGCAACATGTGTTCAAATGCAAGAGGTGTGCACTACCTGGCTCTTTTTATACCAGCGGATTCAGCAGCACATTCAGGACCAGTCTGGTGTGTTTTGCCTCATAAGGCTCTCGAGAATATCAAGTTGTTGTTTGCACGATGCCATAATGGCAGTGGTGGCTTCGTGTTGAGTAGTCAACACCGTTGTGGCCTGCTGTATCAAACGTTCCAGCTTGGAATTCGATTCAAGCAACGAATTGTGAAACTGTGTTAGTAACTCAATAATCTCAGCCGATGAATCCGGACCAGAATGAGGCGGAGGTGGAAATGGCGGAGTCGCCGGTGCAGCCAGTGCTGCGTCCTGCTGTTCTTGCGGATCTTGGTGTTGCTCTTGGTAATCTTGGAAATCTTCGTCTTCTGCAACACGTAGAAACTGAGAGCGTAAAGGCGCCGGCTGTTGATTGTGGCTGCCAACCGCAGGCTGTTCGTTGCGGCGTCTGCTATGCTTGGAGATGGATGGCCGAGGACGGCCGCTCAGCGCTTTGTGGCTCGGCTGCAATCTGCCAGTCATGGCACTTTTATACATGATGATGCCTCAGTTAATCCCTGTAAATGGCTGAGGGAAACACTGTGTTGGTACAGGCGTCTCACATGTTGCAAAGTTGCATGACTCTGGACGCACGCACTGCAACTTGGCACAGTGTTTTTGCTTACAGCTGTTGATCAGTATAGCCGGCAGCGATGTACAGATCGCGCATGGCTCGAATGGCTAATGTGGCCTCGCTGCATGGTGTTGTCACTCTGCGCACCATGCGTGTGCGGGCCTGAAAACTGCTGCGAAGTGTTGCAACAGAGGTCGCCGACTGTGGGTGTAAAATATCCGCCTTGTGCAAAGTGCATTGATGCGTAAGGCTGCTGTGCTGAGGGTTTATGGCGAAACCCAGGAAAATGTTGGCCGGTTCAGTTTCAAGCTGAACCGGTGGTTTGTAGAAAGATGCGTCAGTAAGCTGTGCAAAAGGAGGCAGTCGGGTTAGCTGTGCAGGCAAAAGAAGGACGCGGTTGTCGACGTATCTGGTAGCAAAAAAGTAAGCTTGATCCTGCTTGTTGTGGTCTGGAAAATGCTTGTGGTTCGTGAAAAGTTGTTTGTATGTGTGGTGCCAACACTGCTCTTCTACAGCAACCACGATGTTGCATAAAGCTGGGCTGCAGGGCGAGCCCATAGGTGCTCCACGAAATTGCTCAATGAGTGATGTACCGACAGTGAAATAGTTGAGCCTGAGCACTGCAATGATGAGTTGTGGTATGTGCTGTAATTGTATGCAAAGTTTGTTGCCGGAGGAGGCTTCCTGCTGCTTTTGTCTGCTTTTACCTCTGTGGACTCGATGTGTGGGGTCTTTCTGGGAGTGGTCAATGAAGAATTTGGAAGAGTGTAGTGGGTTCTTCTCTCTGTACCATCGAACCATGATGCTGTATGCTGAAAGAAACCGGCTTTGATCGACGGATGTAAAGAAGCCAGCCAAATCCTGATTGTACAGGATGTAATCTGTTGAATCGTGTAGTTTCCTGCGCTGATGCAAGAAGAGCGCTGTTTGTTTGAGCTGTGTTATCCCGTCTCCTTGGTGAAAGGAGTTTGGGCATGCTTGAAGGGTCATCAGCTGCAGTACGTCTGCTAAGGCTTCCCATAATTTCCTGCCCATGGTGTCGATGAACGCCACTATAGGACGTCCTTTCGTGAATTGCTTCTTTCTTTTCGGTAAAATGTAGGCACGTGGGATGCGTCCCCATTGTGGAAACGCCCATGTGTAAGCTGGTAGAAGACTGCGGATGTCTGTGTAGACATCGAAATGGTGTTGTAGAGGTTGGCGCTGCGAGATCCGAAAGATCTCTTTGTCTAAAAAAGTGTTGTGTATGGCAGTGTGGTATAGTGCTGGGCAGTACCACGTGAGTCGGTTCGGGAAGTGATCTTCGCAATGGATGATGCCCGTTGGTATTTTGTGTTGGACTTGCTTGATCATCTTGACCTGTAGTATGTTGTTTTGAATGCAGTGTGTATTGTGTTGTGGTATTTTTTCAGATACAAACTGCTTTGCAGTTTGATGGTTGTAAGGTAGTCCATAGTGTCGGTGCCATGTGCGTATGGCTCGGCATAATTGTGACGCCAACTGTGTGGGCTTCTGAAGGCAATTGCTTTTGCCGGAGTATGCCAAAAACTGGTGTTGTGGTTGTAGTTCTGCAAGTTGGATAGCAATGTGATTGTGGAAAATGTGTTCCTGGGGTACTTGTGACTGTAATGGTGAGCATGTACAGGGTGGTGGTGTATCAGGTTGCCATGTGGTGTGGGCATCGCGCCAATTGTGTAGGAGTTGTTGCATGGGTGGGTGCTTCTTGTAGACCGGTTTCGTGCTGGGTAGGTGGAATGGTGGAATGTGTTGTTTGTTGCTTGTTAAACGAGAGCGCAAATATTGTCGTAGGTGTTGGGTGAAGGTGGGGTGTAAGAGTGGCTGTAGGTAAATGGGTTTTGTGACAGGAGGTGGTTTTAGTCGTCGCTTCTTAAAGACGGTGTTGAGAGCTTTGTGAGCGTGTCTGCGGTCGCGTCGTGGTAAGTTGTTTGAGAGTTTGTGTAAAGCGTAAACTGTGGCTGCTGGTGTGTCGGAGCAAAGCAGTTGTTTTGTTGTGTCGAATCTGGTGCGAGTGTTGGAAGTAAGATGTGAGACTGTGGTCCATGCCTGTTTCCTGGTTTTGAATAAGGTGGAATTGCTGAAGCTTCGAATGGAGTGGTGTAGTTTGCCTCGGCGCTGCTTCGCCCATAAGGTGGCTGTGCCGTTGTGCTTGTTGTTGGCTGCTTTGGTGAAGCCGGAAAAAGCTCCTTTCATGTGTGATGTGATGTAAGGAAAGTTGAGCTTGGATTGGTGGTGCTGTATAAGAGTGTTCTCCGTGGCTTCCAATTGCTCTGTGGGTATGTTGGCTTGTAGTACAATTGGTGTGTATTGGTGGTAGCATTTGTGTTTACGCCACCATCGTAAGGCAAGTTCGGCTTGTACAATCTTGTGTTGTTGAAGTTGCTTGAATTTTCGATTGCGTGTGCCCTCTCGTTGTGTGAGAGAGTGACTTGTGCTGCCGATGTAGACGTAACCACGAAAAGGTTGTTGTGTGGTGACTCTGCAATATACCACCTGTGGCTGACGAAAGAAAGAGAGTGTGTACGATGGAAAAGAAATGTTTGAATGTGCGAACAGTCTCTGCAGGTTGGAGAAATGTCCTTCCTCATGTTTGAGGTAGAAATGCTGTGTACGAAGTAACAAAGTCAGGCCTTGAAGCCAAAGTATGAGTTGGTGGAATTGTGTGGAGACTGGTTCTGCCAATGGTGCGACAAATTGTAAGATGGATCTGCCTTGATCCAGAATGCGTATGATGTTCTTGAATTGCTTTTGTCGGAAAATTGTTGTGTGATCTAGTGTCTGCCGGTGTTGAATCAAGTACTGCCTGAGTCACTCTGTCATCTGACTGATGATAGCGACAAGTTTGATTAGTGCTGGGGAGCCAAATTTGTCGATGGCTTTGGGCGGGACACCCCAGGCGACTGCAGCGGTCTGCAGTGTCTGTTCTTGTGAGTTGCTCAGTGAAGGGAATTCCGAAGCAACAATGTCAAGGTACTTTTTTACCTGTGTTTTTTGTTTGTCGCTGATGCCTTTGATGGCACCAAACCATCTGGTGATGCCGGATTCAGAGTGAACGCCAGTGAAATGATCCTGAAACCAAACACTGGCTTTTGTAGGCTGCTGAAAGATGCGCTGGGGATCCATCTTGGGATCGAGGGGTGCCGCCTTCGTTGGTGTGAGAGTTGACTGCTTCTGTCGCTTGGCGCCCAGAAGGGAGCGTCCCGGAAAATGCATACCTGTGGTGGATGACGATGCTGGGGAAGCATGTAACGCGTTGGTATCTTGTTCTGCAACGGTTGTGGTGGAAGGGGAGAGGCTACCAGTGGTAAGCCTGGTGTCGGTGTGTGTAGCGTCATCTATGGTAGCTCGTTTTTGTCCACGAGTGGTTGTGGTGGGGGAAATCTCAATTGTGGAAATTGAGTGAGGTGGTGGAGAGGGCGTGTTGATGGGAGTGCTAGGTGCGGTGGCTCGTTTTGGTTTCTTTGGTGCTGGTGTGCTGGGTGCCTCATTGTTTGCATCCGGAGCACGGAGAGTTTCGATTGTCTCCAGTGCTGTTGAAAGTCGTGCTTCCAGGTCGCTGATGCGGTGTGCAGCCAGAGTGTCTGCTTCTGTCGGCTGCGAAGATTGAAGTGGAAGATGAGGTTGTGATTTGCTGGATTGTGGTGGTGTTGGAGATTCGGTGGGTTGCGATTGTGTGTTGTCTGTGTCTGATTTGACATCTTGCTTGTCCTTTTTGTTGCCGTCATTGTACTGGTCCTGCAGCTCTTGCAGGTATAACACCAATTCCTTGATGAGGTGTGACATTGCTGGCCGTTTTGCGAGTGTGAGCTTCTCTTGCCAGCAGAATGCGGTGGCTGCTTGGTCCAGATCAATTCTCCGTGCTCGGAGTTGACCCATAAGTTCAGTGGTAAAGACGGCTTCGCTGATGTGTTTGCTGCATGTGAGATGGATGTCGAAGCCGTGTGCGGCGTAACGTAGCCAGTATGATGACCAATTGTGTCGCAGAAATGCGACCAATGGTGCTGTTGCAATCGGCATGCCTGCCGTGCGGTTGTGCACTGAATGTGGTGTAGATTGAATGTGTTTGGGTAGGTTGAGGCCATAAAGCTGTCTGTTGTCCCAATGCTCTGGTGTTTGAACGAAGTCGTTTGGTATCTGGGGATTTGCAGGCGTGAGATTGGTGTGTTGTTGTTGTTGGGGTGTGACGGTGGCCTGAGGCAATGTATGTGAAGAAATGCTGGGGTTTTGAGTCGTCATCGGAGATGGACTCACAAATGTGTGTTGGGGAGTGGCAGGTGTGGGGGTTGGCAGTGTGGTGGGTGAAGTTGGGACGGAAAACTGCTGGGGTGGGGGAGGGGGTGGAGGGAAAGGGGGGAAAGTGGTGTTGTGGCTGTAAGTGTGAGCTGAACCCCAAGTAGTTGGGGTCAGGGGTGAGGTGTGGGGTGGGATGTTGTGAATCCCTGGTGGTGGGGAGATCGGGTGCATTGGGGTGCTGCTGGTTGAGGCTGTTTGTCGCTGCACCGTACTGATTGCTGTACCGATGATGCCTGTTGGCATTGTTGTATGCCACTGAGGCTGTGTCGGCTTGTACATGGTTGCACAATGGGGCACTACAATTGCCTGTGACTGCAAAAGCTGCAAATAGCACGTGCATGGACAACATAGTTGGCTTGAGTGTCAACATCTACTTGTGCAATGCATCCAGCATGCAGCTGCATCGTCTCTTCTTTGGCTCAAAAGCGGGGTCGGAGCAAATGCTTGATTGCATACAGCTATGTGCAACAGGATTCAGGCCTGGAAGAGAAAGGATACTCGAGAGTGAAAGGTAGACACGGAAGAAGAAAGAAAGCAATACAGAACATCACTGAATAAGGCCGAATCCAACGATGCTGAAATGCCCCGAGTGGAATCCCCACTTCTCTGGGGTCCGCGCAACACCCTTTCGCCCCACGATGAAGGCTTCTCTATACATGTCCCGATACGTCATCTTGTAATGCTGATACTTAGTCCGTATTGTCCCGATGACGATCACTCCCTGTTGGCCCTTCGGCCGCCGTGTACATTGATCGGTTACTATATGTACCGTGCTTTCCGATACATCTCCTGGGGTCGCATTCCCGTATATGACGCAAGAGGGAATGGGTGGGTAGGACTTGTCGTCGAAGCAGTGTCTGACTGAACTTGGGCGGACCAAGTCCTCGCGCATAATGCGCGCGGCACTTGCAATGCTCGTGCCGTGTCCGGCGGTGTAGATGTATGTCTCTCCTGGTGGGTCAGTGGCACGGGTGCCGAACGCTCTGCGCTGCTCTCCAGCCCAAGGAATGAATAACATAGTATGCACGCCGTCCGATATTGGCGTCAGCACTGCCCCAAGTTCGTTGCACGCTGATCGCGTGCCTGACTGTAGCACGGCATGTGCAAATTCAGCTAAAGTCTCCTGCCTGAAATCGCTGTCAGCAGCTATCTCGCCCAAGGTTTTGGCGAGTTTGTGTGCTTCTTCCATGTCGACGGCGTGAGGGGTCGGCTTCTCATGTTCGTAAAGCTCAGAAAAAGGCGCCACATCAATCTGTGGTGGTCTGCTCTGTTTGCCCAGTTGTTCGAGGGTTGGCTGACCCGATGGGGCAGCGGCTGTTGATGCATCGTAGGTCGGGGCAGGTGTCCGAACGGAGCTGGAGGGATTGTGCTGAACCTGTTGGCGGGAGGATGTGCCCTGTCCGGCTGGGGGCTGCTGTTGTGCTGCTTGGCTGCCCTTGATGCGGAGGGCGATTCGCTGAACCTGCGAGGCCAATGTCCTTTGTGGGACCTTGGGTGGGGTGGGTGGCCTCTGACGTAGCTGTGTGGCTCTGTAATGCCACTTGTTGGTATCAACATCACGCACTGTAGAATAGCTGCGGAGCACAACCGAGGTCCGCGGAGGTGTCGACGAAGATCGCCTGGTGTCCCTGCGAGAACGACTTCTGCGGGTGTCGCGGGATCGGTGGTGTCTGCGTCGGCGGTGCTGTCTCCCGCTGCTGGCAGGTCGTGCTCTGCTGCGTGTGCGTCGTCGGCGTCTAGTGCTCACGGTGCGGGTTCTGCTGCGTGTGGGTGAGCGCCGTCGCCTGCGTGGCAACGGAGGGTGGTGGGGAGAAGCACGTGCTGCGAGCTGGTCAGTGTCTCCCGATCCCGTAGCCGGTGGTGGTTGTGTGGGTGGCAATGTGCTGACAGAGGGGGTGTTGGCTGTGCTTGTTGGCTGGGGTTGGGGAGTCATTGCCGGTGTCTGCGGGGCAATGTGTGCAGCATCGGTAGTGGTAACATTGGTGGGGTGAGATTGTGAAGCTTGTTGGAGGGTCGTTGGTGGCGGTATATGGGATTGTTGAGCGGGTTGTGTGGAAGGGATGCTGCAAGGTGCAGGTTGGGGTTGTGGAGCAGGTGGTGTAAAAGGAATGTTGTATGTGGCAGGCTGGGGGTGATGCGGTGTCAGAGGTGATGGGCTCGTGGGAAAAACTGTTGGATGGGTAGGCAAAAGAGCAGGGTTCAAGAAAGTGGGGGGATGTTGCGACATGAATTGCTGGGGTGGAGGTTGTTGTGGCATCTGGGGTTGTGGTGTGCTGAGTTGTGTGCATACCGTCGGATGCTGTGGTATAGGAGCAGTGTGTCCACACGGCATCATGGGGAAGCTGTGCGTCTGCTCAACAGGGATCGTAGTGGGTTGCGTCGGCAGTGTGTGCTGCTGAGTGGCAGCAATGCCAGTTGGCATCATTGCTGGGTATCCTTGTGACTGCGGTACCCAGGTGTTCGGGTGAAATTGATTGAGCACCGGTCGGGTTGTTGGTGCGTATGGCGTTGCTGGTGGCTGCGTGGTAAAATAATCCGGCCACATAGCTGCAACGAAGTTGGTGAAACAAACACAGTTGCACAAGCAAAGTGCAGGCTGTCCTGGTTGTCCCTGCTGGACGGATTTGAGAGGTCGTAGACGGAGAGAAAGAAGAGGGCCGATTACTTCCCGGAGGAAGCGCTGCTTCACTTGCATTAGACACTGTTACCACGTCTGCCCTCATGTCAGGTGCACATGCCCTTGCGGTCCCTGAGGAATAAAGAAGCGATCGCATAGAGGACAGAATAGCGAGGTAAGCCTGTGCATTAGCAGCCGGTTACTGCATTAGACGTCGGTTACTGCAACTGCACTCATGTCAGACGCACATGCGAGCATCAGAGAGAGAGAGATAAAAAAGCATCGGGAGAATCTGAACGATCTGAACGAAGGCTGAACACCCGGTTCATCACCGGTCTCCCCGGAGGGTCACCACGGCGCCATGACGGAAAGCCGTTGCTCTGGAGTCTCAACGACCCACGCTGATCACACTGATGGATTCGGCCAAGAGTACGAGTGCAAGAGGAAAAAGAGAGGCATGTTGTTGCAAAAACTTGTCAGATTGCGGCAAACGTGCAAAGCTTTATGCTCAAGCAAAAGGTGGAAACCGTAAATGCACTAATCTTGCTGCCTCAGGGGGCCAGCGTTTTCTAATCTTGCTGCCTCAGGGGGCCCAGCTTGCAGGTACAAGAGGAGCTTGCACGTACACAGTTCAGCGTCCTGAACTGCTTCCCACTCCATGGCATAGCTTCGTTGCATTGGGTCTGCCAAGTTGCCCACTTGCCCCTCTTGGTGTCCTGCGCATACCAGTTGATTTTGGTAAATCATTTATGGTCCACAAGTCTGATTATGTTTGAAAAGAGGAAAAAAGAGGACCCAAAAAGCAAAATTTGCAAACAGTTGTAGGAGGACCCTCTGCTCCCAGGTGCTAGGGAGGTCTTTCACACCACACACACAACAATTACACACAACATCACCACACACGACCAGAGACCCACACAACAGGAGACACACACAGAGACACATAACAGGCACACACAGAAGAGACACACAGCGAGCCACACAAGCGACACACAGAGAGACACACCAGAAGACACACCACAGAGGAAAAACACAGAGGACCCACACAAGACACACACAGAGGACACACACAGAGACACACACAGCGGACACACACGAGACACACACAGGGACACACACACAGAGACACACACACAGATTGACAACACACACACACACACACACACAGACACACACAGACACACACAGAGACAGACACACACAGACAGACACACACAAACACGCACACACAGACACGCACACACACACACACACGCAGACAGACACACACAGACAGACACAGAGACAGACACACACAGAGACACACACACACAGAGACACACACACAGAGACACACACAGAGACACACACAGAGACACACACAGAGACCCACACAGAGACACACACAGAGACACACACAGAGACACACACAGAGACACACACACAGAGACACACACACAGAGACACACACACAGAGACACACACACAGAGACACACACACAGATACCACCCCGACACAGAGACACACAGAGACACAAACAGAGACACAAACAGAGACACAAACAGAGACACAAACAGAGACACAAACAGAGACACAAACAGAGTCACAAACAGAGACACAAACAGAGACACACACAGAGACACACACAGAGACACACACAGAGACACACACAGAGACACACACAGAGACACACACAGAGACACACACAGAGACACACACAGAGACACAGACAGAGACACACACAGAGACACACACAGAGACACACACACAGAGACACACACAGACACACACACACACACACAGACACACACACACACACACAAAACTTTCCCGCAACTGAGTTAATCCGACCTTCAACAATAGCACAACGATATTGGGGTAGGATCGCCGGGCAAGACAAGGAAATCCAAAAGGGAAGCCCAGCCCGAAACACAAGCTGCAAGCGCACCTCTTTGCTCATTACTTGAGCCAAAGATCAGGTCATTGGCACATTAAGCTACACAGTCAGACATATTACCTATACAAGGGCAGGGAACGTCGTATTCTATCAACTATCTGTTACAACATTGCTGCTTTGCAAAACAGGATACCTGACTTTTGCTGTAGATGATTGCGGAAGAAGCACGAAACAGGTTGGTACACGGATCGGTTGCCTGTCGGACGGAGCAAATTGGGAACCTTGCCGCGCAAACTTGGCAAAAAGAAGTGCGAAGAGGTTTGTCGGCTTCTAAGGCAAACTAAAATCTTCTGTTGCGCGGAACCATTGACGATTTTTCCGCAGACCGAACGAAGAGCGTCGTCCACAGGATCTTGCGGCAAGTTTCCCGCAAGTGTCACAACTTTGCCGTTTTGCAAGACCGGATACCTTGCCTCTGCTGTAGACGTTCGTGGAAGAAGCAGAAACGAGATTAGTGTACGGATCGGTCGGCTGTCGCACGGGAAAACGGGCAACTTTGCCGCACAAACAGGGCAAAAAGAAAAGCGAAGGAGTCGGATTACATCGCAAACAAATATTTTCCTTACGCGGAACCTTTGACAACTTTTCCGCAGACCGAACGAAGAACGTCGTCCACAGAATCTTGCTGCAGCAGAAACCACGCACGGAAAAAACACACAACTGTTCAGCATTGCTGCTTTGCAAGACAGGATACCGGATACCTGGCCTCTGCTGTAAACGTTTGTGGCAGACCAGGCGAACAGAAAGGAAACATTAAAGGAACCCAGCGGGAGCTCAGGCCAGTCTGCTGCGGCCCGCCCGTCCAACCCAGGAGCCCAGAAAGGAAACATGAAGGAAGCCCAATTGGGAGCCGAAAACCCTTCGCCGCATCCACCAAGCCTTTGCCTCGGCGCACCCATCCAGTCCAGGAGCCCAGAACGGAAACATGAAGGGAAGTAAACGGGATTGCCGCGGCCCAAAGAAACATGAAGGGAGCCCAACGGGAGTCCAGGTCCAATCCAGAAAGGAAGCATGAAGGGAACTCAATGGGAGCCCAGGTCCTGTGCCGCAGCCCACGTCCAAACCAGGAGCCCAGGAACCCAATGATAGCCCAGGTTCTTTGCAACGGTTTGGAAACATGAAAGAAACTGAATGGGAGCCCATCGCTGCGGCCCACCCGTCCAACCCAGGAGCCCAGGAAGGAAACATGACGGGAGCCCAATGGGAGCCCAGGTCCTTTGCCGCGGCCCAACCGTCCAACCCAGGAGCCCAGAAAGGAAACATGAAGGGAAGTGAATGGGAGCCCAGGTCGTTCGCCGCGGCCCACCCGTCCAACCCAGGAGCCCAGAAAGGAAACATGAAGGGAGCCCGATGGGAGCCCAGCCAGTTTGCCGCGGTCCAGCCATCCAACCCACCGCGGCCCACCTTTCTGAGGAGAGAACCCCAAACCGTAACTGTCTTGGGGAAAAAAACTGCTAGTTTTAGTGTGTTTTATACACATTTGAAGGAAATGCTGGTTTTCCCAGCATTTCGCAGTGTTAACTGTAGTGTTAACTGTAGTGTTAACTGAGTGTTAACTGAGTGCTAACTGAGTGTTAACTGAGTGTTAACTGAGCGTTAACTGTGGGAAATGTAAGGAATTTACACTAAGCCAGAATACACGAGGAGCTCGCCAGTGGGAGTCCCACCAGAGTGCCGCGGAGCGGCATGGAGCAGACTTGGATCGAAGTGGAGTACCCGGGCACAAGCTTGCCGTATCGCATTCTTGGACATGCATCGGGCTTGGTCTGCATGTGGATGGTACCCGTCACAGGAAGCATGGTACAGTCCAGTAAGGACACAGGCTACTTTGGCCATCTCAGCAAGAAGGATCTTGTCGTACCTTACACTGTCGTCACAGTAAGCAAGATGCATTAAACAAGTTCTGAGCGACCAGTCCGATGCCGATGGCTGTCTGGAAGATACAAAGCAAGTTCTGAGCGAGCTTGCCAATGCCGAAGTCGACTCTACTAGGTGGCGTCGGAGCCTCCGGAAGAAGCCACCTAAACTGTGCGGCTGCTTGCTTGAGGAAGTCAACCAGTGATGACAAGTATACAAGCTCTAATTGCACACTTGCAGCCACAATATCGATCCCTCACCATCTCACCATGTGTGTCGGTGTGTCACTGTGTGTCAAGGACCGAGGTACTTGTAAGACAGATTTTAGGAAACGCAGGTTTTACTTGCATTTCGGCAGAGTAATAAGTGTTAACTGCATAGTGTGCCTTTTCTACAGTTAACACTCAGTTAACACTCAGTTAACACTACAGTTAACACTACAGTTAACACTACCGAAATGCCGCAAAAACCAGCATTTTGCAGAATACACGCATGTTGAAAAGAAAAACTGCTAGTTTTAGTGTGTTTTATACACATTTGAAGGAAATGCTGGTTTTCCCAGCATTTCGGCAGTGTTAACTGTAGTGTTAACTGTAGTGTTAACTGAGTGCTAACTGAGTGTTAACTGAGCGTTAACTGTGGGAAATGTAAGGAATTTACACTAAGCCAGAATACACGAGGAGCTCGCCAGTGGGAGTCCCACCGGAGTGCCGCGGAGCGGCATGGAGCAGACTTGGATCGAAGTGGAGTACCCGGGCACAAGCTTGCCGTATCGCATTCTTGGACATGCATCGGGCTTGGTCTGCATGTGGATGGTACCCGTCACAGGAAGCATGGTACAGTCCAGTAAGGACACAGGCTACTTTGGTCATCTCAGCAAGAAGGATCCTGTCAGTACCTTACACTGTCGTCACAGTAAGCAAGATGCATTAAACAAGTTCTGAGCGACCAGTCCGATG
This sequence comes from Symbiodinium sp. CCMP2592, assembly GCA_905221615.1. NCBI lineage: Eukaryota > Dinophyceae > Suessiales > Symbiodiniaceae > Symbiodinium > Symbiodinium sp. CCMP2592. Next base: position 563 of record CAJNDT010001674.1, on the reverse strand, counting down.
CCGATGGCTGTCTGGAAGATACAAAGCAAGTTCTGAGCGAGCAGTCCAATGCCGAAGTCGACTCTACTAGGTGGCTTCGGAGCCTCCGGAAGAAGCAACCTAAACTGTGCGGCTGCTTGCTTGAGGAAGTCAACCAGTGATGACAAGTATACAAGCTCTAATTGCACACGTGCAGCCACAATATCGATCCCTCACCATCTCACCATGTGTGTCGGTGTGTCACTGTGTGTCAATGACCGAGGTACTTGTAAGACAGATTTGAGGAAAGGTAGGTTTTCCTTGCGTTTCGGCAGAGTAACAAGTGTTAACTGCATAGTGTGCCTTTTCTACAGTTAACACTCAGTTAACACTACAGTTAACACTACAGTTAACACTGCCGAAATGCCGCAAAAACCAACATCTTGCAGAATACACGCATGTTAAAAAGAAAAACTGCTAGTTTTAGTGTCTTTTATACACATATCAAGGAAATGCTGGTTTTCCCAGCATTTCGGCAGTGTTAAATGTAGTGTTAACTGTAGAGTTAACTGAGTGTTAACTGAGCGTTAACTGTGGGAAATGTA